>OX103979.1:66924040-67237801 GCA_944470395.2 Schistosoma turkestanicum
GAAATGCATTTTCAAATCATGAATCGATCAATGTTAGACCATCATTAGAAATCTGGAAGCACTAGACGGGTGCTTCGTGCTGTTGTGGTGTTCTAACAATGATCGATTCATGATTTCAAAGTGTGTAACCCTAACAATCTTCACAACCGCGTAATGCGAATTACCTGTGCTCACTAGTCACTAGCTTCGTGAGGAATCTTCTCCGAGTTGTAGTGGGAAGTTGTGATCAGTATAGTTCAACCTGTTCCGGTGTAGACAGTAACTACCAAAGACAGTGTATGTTGTTTCGCAACTCCATAAATTGATCGAAGTTAGACATTAACAGTCAGTCAGTTGCAACGTAGAACTTCGTACGTATGTACACAAGTTCATGTTGCCATACCACATTAGCACAGAGACGCAAATGTCAAATCAAATCCCATTATGATTGAGATAGTAGAGGTATCATTGGTAATGAAGAAGAGTATGGTTTGAAGATATTATTCAAGAAGTATAATTCAGTGTGATAATGTTAGAAATACAAAGGTAGAGATGCTAACGAATCCAGAAGATTAGGATTTGAGAGAGCTCAAAGAATGGATGCACTTGCGCCATTGCAAACGATTTTGAGCCATGTCGTTTAAGGTCTCTAACCATCGGTGACTATCGTCTCGCGGATCCCAACCAGGTAGTCTACATCTACCAACATGACTCAATTGACTTGTCAGTGACTTCATAAATTGGTGCCATGTTTTGGTCTGGCCGCCCCTAGCTTTCTTCCAATCTACTCCTACACCACAAAACACAGCTCGTCGTGGCAGTCGGTGGTTAGGCATTCGTAACACATGTCCCAACCACCTCAACTGATGAAGTTTCATTACTTCATCTATTGATCTGCCATCCTTACCTAGTACTCGTTTCCTAACGACAGCATTGCTTACTCGGTTGTCCCATGATATACGAGCAATGCTTCTTAAACATCTATGATCGAATACTAGTAACCTACGAACATCTTCTACTCTTAACGGCCATGTTTCACATCCATATAGGAGAACGGAGCGAACTACTGCGCAGTACACCCGTCCTTTGGTTAGCGAACGAATATCACGCCTACGCCATAAGTGACGCAGGTTGGCAAAAGCCAATCGAGCTTTCTGTATCCGCGCTGAGATTTCATCAGTCACCAGGCTATCAGCGCTGATGAGACTCCCCAGATAAATGAAGTGTTCAGCACGCTCGACTACTTCACTTCCTATCAGTAGTTCAGGTGCCGAGACATTAACACCGTTAGATATCAGCTCAGTGGTCTGAAGGTTAGGCATTTGCACGCAAGACCGAAGGTCTTGTGTTCGAGTCCTGCGAAGTCCAGGAATTGTGGATGTGCACTGCTGGTGAATCAGTCCCATACCAGGACGAAATGGCCATCTTTCAATGCTTGCAGATTTCTAATGGTGGTCTAACATTGACCAATTCATTATTTCAAAATTTGTAACTTAACCATCTTCAAAACTCCGTAATGCAAATATGAAATGAGATCACCAACTGTATAAATGTTAGTTCTAAATAAATACAAATAAATATAAAAGTTTTAATTTGACATTCTGAGTGAGTGTATCTTTCATTTTGTTTTTCTTGTTTTATCAAACATTGATCATTGAACATTGATTTCAAATTGGATCTTGACTAATCCGGAAGTAGGTTTTTTTTATTATAAATGGATAGTTCATAGAAAAAAGAAAGCAATAATGATATTGCACAGTGGTGTATGAATTGATTTTATGTAGTTGTTAAATCTCTTAGGTTATTCTGTTTGTAAATTGAGAAATGCAACGCCGACACCTTAACTTGTCCTCCTTATGTAGTGAAGGAGAACACAGGTGAGGGCAACCAAATTGTAGTTATCGAAAATTACAGAGTTACTCAGTAAAATAGGAAAACCATATCGTAACCGTTAATTTGCAAATCTTCAATCAATCATCAATCCATTGTCTGACATTTCACTTATTCATGCATTTCATACAAATTCCATTGTGTTCCCACTCTTCCTTTCTTGCTTGATCTTCCCCCATCTTCTGCTGCCAGACATTACGTTTACACTCACGTCATATACTACTTATAAGTAGCGCGCACCACACGCCCACACCTTAACTTGTCCTCCTTATACCTAAAAGTTACGTTATTGTCTCAACTTTATACTCTTCCCAGACTATCTTCTAATTGATTTGATTCAATATATAAATCACTGCTAAATAGTTTTTTCATGATAATCAGAAGTAATGCTTCAATTTTTCAAAACATCCATATTGCAACATTCAGAAATTGAATGACAGTGTAAGATTTTATTCACTATCTCAAGAAAGCTTGTAACAACTACCCCTATTGGCCAAAGACAGTTATATTCACATAAATCTTGCTAATATTTAGTGATTGTTTAAAGTATAGTCAGTCAGTTGCAACGTAGAACTTCGTACGTATGTACATAAGTTCATGTTGCCATACCACATTATTAGCACAGAGACGCAAATCTCAAATCAAATCCCATAGTGGTAAAGATAGTAGAGGTATTAATGTTATAATAAAGAAGACTAGGGTTTAAGATATTATTCAAAAAATATAATTCAGTGAGATAAGGTTAGAAAGACAAAGGTAGAGGTGCTGGCTAATCCAGAAGATTAGGATTTGAGAGAGCTCAAAGAGTGGATGCACCTGCGCCATTGCAAACGATTTTGAGCCATGTCATTCAAGGTCTCTAACCATTGATGACTTTCATCTCGCGGACCCCAACCAGGTAGTCTACATCTACCAACATGACTCAGTCCACTTGTCAGTGACTTCATGGATTTCTGCCATGTTTTGGTCTATTTAAAGTATATATCATGACCATCACATTGAAAACCTTCAAGTACTGGATGGTCATTTCGTTTTGGTGTTATGGGACTCCTAGGCAATACATATCGACTACCTTGCACGCAAACACTTAGCCTCTGGACAGTCAAGCCGGAATCCAACAGTTTTAATGTTTGGTTTCAACCAAATCCTAATATTAAACAACTCCCACTGTTTCATACTCGTCCTTATTAGTGTGACTCTGCTTGCGGCCGGGTCTTGGATGTAAACAGCTGAGAGGTTCCACAGTAAAACAAAACGGCCACCGGGCGTTTTTAGATTTTCAGTGGTTGTATAGTTAAGATCTTTTAAGAACTTAAACTGAACTAGTGGAAATACGAAACTGAATCTCATATGAATATCACCCCCCAGTTAGTATTATGAAAGAATGTTTATACAGAATTTAAGCGCATATTCTCTCGTTTGATTTCTTTCCAATTTAATAATTCACAATTATATTTTTAGAATTAATCATTGAATGAGATTCTGAAACGAATCCACTCCTTAAAATAACTAGTACTTTACAATCACCAGATGTTAGTTTTAAACTTGAACCACAAAAAACGGAAGTAGAAGAACAATACTGAAATCATATGCTGAATAGTCTTTTTTTAAAATTAGTTTCACTCTTGTTAATCAACATTTTTCTTATGTGTATAAATCTATTTTTATTCATTTTAAATAGATTACACATTGCTCATTCAGTGTATTTTTCTCTTGCTCTAAATTTATTTATCTGAACTGTACATGCCAATTAATTTTTTATATGTACACATTCTTATGTAAGATGAGGCCATTTAGTTAAATCTCATGAGTAGTATCAGTTTTGTGAGGTTTCTTTGTTAAGAGTTTAAGATATGTTGTGCTGGCAAGTTACACATCATCAATCAATCATTGTTAGATTACCATTAGAAACTTGGAAGCATTGAAAGATGGCTGTTTCATCCTGGTATGGGACTCATCAGCAGTATGCATTCACAACTCCTGCACCTCGCAAGATTCGAACCCGGGACCTTCTGCTTTAGTGCGCGAAAGCCTAACCTCTAGACCATTAGGCTGGCATTCAACGGTGTCAATGTCTAACTCTGATTGATCTAAGTATTTTGTCATTGGTAGTTACTGATTTCAATGTGTAAAAATGTTAGGATATTCATCCAATATCCTAAGAGAATTATTGGTCAATTCCTATTGGTTCATTCCTACTGGTCAATTTTATGGTCGTCCTAGATATCAATGTCACGTGCTACAATGTTGTTTTTTTATTGGTTGTCCTAACTGTCAATGCAACAGAATTGGATGCTGTTTCCTATTCGACCAAAATGAATAAATATGCATTATCTGTAACGTTTTATGACCACGACCAGTACCCGGTCCCGGATCCCTAGTCCGGGATCCTGATTCTCTTCTGGATTCAGACCTCGTACTTTCTGGATGCTTGGAGAATACAGGTTCTACTTCATCTCAAGTCTTGTTATTTAAACTAAATATGGGAGTTGGGATAATCGGATTAGAGTAGCATGTCGTGTCAACGGATCCTCGATCCTCAATCTCGTTTTCCGACTAGGTAAACTCATAATTGTTCAAGTATATCACGTTGACGTGTTTACGTGCAGGCGTAACAAAAAAACATTAATATCCATAACTCTAATTGAAAAAACGTTATACTTAGTTTGAAATCTAAGCTCAAAGCTTTTTGACCATTAGATCGGTCCGTTTAACTCTGGGCGTTACATTGTGTGAATTGGTCGGCAGAATTCAACTAACAACAACAACAACTGAAAAAGGCTAGAAAATCACATTGATCATTACGATTCTATGATAAATCAATTTATACGAGGATTTAGTTTTGTTTCTGTTACGATATTCATCCAACATCCGAAGAGAATTATTTTGTGAGTCTAATTCTGTTGGTCAATTCTTATTGGTCGTCCTAACTATGTCAATGAGACGTACTTCAAATGTTGTTTCCATTTTCAACCTAACTGTATAAATATACATTATCTGTAACGTTATAGGATCCGACTCCTTAATCCGGGATCCTTAGCCTCTTCTGAACTCAGACCTCGTACTTTCTGGATGCTTGTAGAATACGCGTTCTACGCCATATCAAGTCCTTTTCATTTACTCAATGGGGGTTAGGACACTGTTGTGTTGCTGGATCACCGATCCTCGCTCTCGATTACCAACCAAGGTGAGTCAGTCAGTCAGTCAATCAGATGCAACGTAGAACTTCGTACGTAAGTACATCAGTTCATGTTGCCATACCACATCAGCACAAATATATAATTGTCAATTCAAATCCAATAGTAGTAGAGGTAGTAAAGGTGTTAGCAGTAGTCGGAGAGGTTAGGATTAAAAGATATTATTCAAGAAGTATGATTCAGTGAGAAAAGTTTAGAAAGTCAAAACTAGAGTTGTTGAAGAATCCAGAAGATTATGATTTGAGAGAACATAAAGAATAAATGCACCGTCGCCATTGCAAACGGTTTCGAGCCATGTCATTCAAGGTCTCTAACCATCGATGATTATCCTCTCGCGGACCCCAACCAGGTAGTCGATAACTGCCAACATGGCTCAGCCCACTTGTCAATGATTTCATGGATTTGTGCCATGTTTTGGTTTGGCCATCCCTAGCTACCAAACTAAGGTGAACTCGTAACAGTTCAAGTATATCAAATGACATGATCGTACGCGTACGTGACAGTTTCAAATCTGAAAGTCATAAAAAGAGCAGAAAGTCAACGAAAAATAATTGATCAGTAAATCAAGATAACATTTTTACAGTTTAATCAGTTTTTTTCAGAATGGTGAAACCTTTCAGTTCACTAGAAATAAAATATATATATACATATATATGTAAGTTGATAAAAAAAATGAAACAGGTTCATTTCTTGAAAAAAAATAACTATGAAAAGGCATCTAATTCACCCGTTATATATTAAATAATGTGAAAAATTCACTCATATTTTAGAGTAGTTATGCATGATGCATACCTGCATTTCTTTCATTGAATTTATGTTTGTCAATGTATGTTTGCATGCATGCATGCAAATATGTGTGTGTTTATGTAGGTGTGTGTGTGTGAGTGTGTATGTGTAGTTTTGAATGTCAGAGAACAGTAAAAAAAAGAACTATGAAGAAATCAATGAAAACTGAATGATTCAACAAAGAGCACACTGTTGAAATAGCAAATATTGTGATGCGCGCTACTTTTAAGTAGTATATGACGCGAGTAAAAACATAATGTCTGGTAGCAGAAGATGGGGAAAGATCAAGCAAGAAAGGAAGAGTGGGAACACAATGGAATGAATGTATGAAACGCATGAATAGTGAGTGAAATGTCAGACAATGGATTGATGATTGATTGAAGATTTGCAAATTAACGATTTACGATATGGTTTTCCTATTTTAAACTGAGTAACTTTGTAATTTTCGAATAAATACAATTTGGTTGCCCTCACCTGTGTTCTCCTTCACTACAATAGTACAATTATTTTAAGAATGTAAAATAAAAAAACTGTTTGAACAATAAGTTTGGTTGATAAAGATGATTGAAGTGAATGACAAAGGCGTTTTCCTGTACATTCATTGTATTGTATTGTACCCAAGAATTTCAGCTATTTTATCTTTCTGATGTAATGGGTAGTTAGTATTATGTATTTCAGTATAGTTTTCAGCAAAAACTTTCATTCTGAGCTCTAATATTTACTTACTTAAGCCTGCCACACCAAAAGGAGCATAGACCAGTGACCAGCTATCTCCAGCTTACTCTATCCTATGCTCTCTTTTCTAGCTGTTACCTTGTGTTGTGTATTGTTTTGATGCTTCGCTGGTCTGCCTCTTTTCCTTTTGATCTTAGGATTCCAAATTAGGGCTTGTCTTGTCATGCAGTTGAGTGATGTGTGTGTGTTACATCCACTTTCAGTGCTTTTTCCTAATTTCTTCTTCATCTGGAAGCTGATTTGTTCTTTGACAGAGTAAGTTTTTGTTTTATAATGTCTGGCCAACAAGTTCTACTGCATATGTGTATTTTATACACCAAGTTTGGCTGTCTTACACAAGACATATTCATAATAAGACAATTGTGAATAACTCTATCTGTAAAGGTACAATTCATTTAGTGACTACTACTGTAGTGAACGAGAACACAGGTGAGGGCAACCGAATTGTATTTAACGAAAATTACAGAGTTATTCAGTAAAATAGGAAAACCATATCGTAAATCGTTAATTTGGAAAATATCAGTCCATCATATCGAACTGAACTGTTCCTGTTGCAAAACATCAATCCATTGTCACTATTCATGCGTTTCATACAAATTCCATTGTGTTCCCCCCACTCTTCCTTTCTTGATCTTCCCCCATCTTCTGCTCCCAGACATTACGTTGTCACTCACGTCATATACTACTCTACTAGTACTGATGATGAAGTAGATAATTATTTTTCTGGTGTCACATTCTCTTAAATCTGCACGGTTTCATTATAATGATATGTTCCTATTTTAACTAATACAGTATTCATTATTCGGTTTCATATGATAAGGAATTGAACAGTCAGTCAGTACTCAGTTCTATTAAGATAAACACTATTGTATATTTGCTGTTCAATACATCTAGATCTGCAACAACCTACTGTGGAAGAGAATAAACCAGATTTCTCTAGCTGAGAAATAAATCAGGAAGAAGTGTAGAAAAGTGGATAGGACACATTATAAGGAAAGTTTGTGGTGGTGTTTTGTTCTCTGAGATGGTTGTTTTGGTTGTGGAGCTTTCATTGTTCTTCTGCTGAACAACATCATCAGCACAAACTTCAGTGTCTCTTCGCTCTCTTGAACAAAGTTTGTATGCAGTTGATCTTGTGGGTTCTTGGGTTGTTGCTGTCGTAGTTGAGAATTACGCCTGTGTGGGTTGGCTTCCGAAATACTTGAGTTTCTAGTTTTCCTGTGTTAGTTTTGCTGATTAGTACATCCAGGAATGATAGACTGCTGTTTGATTCCTTTTCCATCGTGAATTTGATGTCATCGAAGACGTTGTTCATCCGATTGTAGATGTTCTCCAGCACATTCCTTTTGATAATAAAAAATGTGTCGTCTACATAGCGAACCTACATTTTTAGCTTGATCACTGGTAAAATCGACGCTTCCAGTCTCTGCATTACCGCTTAAGCGATGAGTCCTGATATTGATGATCCCATTGGTGTTCCTTTTATTTGTTCGTAGACTCTGTTGTTGAATTGAAGATACGTTGTTAAGCATAGGTCGATGAGTTCAAGTAGACTTTGACTATGAGGCTTTGTATATTTGTGTAGATTTGTGTCGTTGATGAGGAGCAGAGAAAGAGTTTCTTTAGCCAAGCTTGGCTCTATTGAGGTAAATAAGGCCGTTACATCGAAGGATATCATCATTTCGTCATTGTCAATTTGAATCCTCTTGAGTTTATCCAAGAATTCTGTGGCAGACGTAATGGAGTAGTTGGATTCATCCACCAGATATTTTAATATCCTTGAAATTTCTCTTGATAAGTTGTAGGTCGGGGTTCCGGGGAGGGATACAATAGGACGTAGTGGGATATTAGGTTTGTGGAGTTTCGGCCTACAGTAGAATCGAATGCTTCACTTCTATATGAAGTTTGTGCTGATGATGTTGTTCAGAAGAACAACGAAAGCTCCACAACCAAAACAACCAGCTCAGAAAACGAAACACCACCACAATCATCCACCTGAGCTGTAAGGAAAGTTCCCGACTGAGACACAAGACAAGCCATCACTTGGAACCCTCAAAGTCAAAAGAAAAAAAGGAACACATTACGCCGGGAAATGGAGACAGGCATAAGAATAAACAAAAATTGGAAAGAACTGGAAAGTGAGTCCCAGGATAGAGTAGGTTGGAGAATATTGGTCGGCAACCTATTCTTCATTGGAGGTAACAACAGGTGTAAGTAAGTAAGTGAGTAAGTATATTTAAGCCGATGTTTTGTTTTTAAAAAAGTGAATTGTGTTGCAAGCAGTCAAAAGAAATGTCAATATTTTCTACACTATAGCAATAATTCAAGCTCCAATTTTTTTATAGCTTGCACTATACATTAAACAAAGCGTTCGACATTAATTGAAACGTAGAAAGATTTATTTTAAAAAAAAATTGACAATAATTTGATGAACCATTGAAATACAAAAGTGTTTATAGGACAATTTCAAGTTTTGTAACAAATTGCCGTATAAATTTAAAAATCAATAAAATTCATTTACATGATTCAGTTTTAAATTAATTTATCGCCTACAATACCGAAGGTCCTGTGTTCGAATCCTATGGGGTGCAGGAGTCGTGTATGCCCACTGCTGAGTAGTCCCATACCAGGACGAAATGGCCGTTCAGTGCTTCCAGGTTTCTAATGGTGGTCTAACATTGATCGACTCATGGTTTCAAAAATGTGTAATTTATCTATGTTATGCTCGTCAATTGATACCCTTGAATGCTATTACGAGTTCACCTTAGCCGGTACACACAAATGACTGATTGATACGATAGGCTTCTCTAATTCGAGTGTCTCAAGACCCCACTAAGTAGAGGAAGAAGTCTTGTTTAGGCGTAGAAAGTGTATTTTACAAGCATCCAGAAAATATGAGGTTCACAAGCACACAAATTGAGTTTATGTATATATAATCACAGAAACGTCCTTGGAAGAACCACAAAAATAGCGTACTAAAATAATACATCAACCCATACCAGTCAAGTGTATTCCGAGTGAGAAATACAACCTCAAGGTCAACTGATCAGCCCATGCACGAAAACACAAAAAATCCAAAATTACGACCTTTTCCAAATGAGTTTTGCGGGGGGGGATCTAACATCCCCAACAATCTATAATAAGCATTAAAATGTATTTCTTGAATTAAAATTCAAGCTATCCATTTACAGAATTGATTAAAAATCTATTTTTAATAAAGCACTTTCTATACCAGAATTATTTCAAATGATTAAAATTCCAAAATTGTACAAAATGATAATATTTTAAGTAATATATATGATGTGATGATGATTAGAGTTCACTGAATATTCATAATAATAATAATAATAATAATTATTATTATTATTATTATTATTAAAGATGAATGTAACACAACCAATATATCTCTATATACGTATGACTCATAACAGAAAACATGCACACATAATCTATCAACCCATTTACTAGTAAGTAGTATAATTACTATTAGTAGTATTGGTATTTTTATTTTTATTATTATTATTATTGTTATTAGTGAAGTCTTTATCAGAATAATAATAATAGCGAATGATAATATCATTGGAAGGTACACACACACACCCAATAGACAATAATTAATTTTAATTATTAGCAATGAATTCTTCAAAAATACATACATCATCAACTGAATTTTAAAAAAATTTAAGCCAATAAAAGTAAATAAGCAAATAGAAAGTAGTATTGTTTTGTTTTTATTTGCTATTCAGTTTAATAATAATAATAACAACAGAATTTAGCCTTAATAAAATAAATTGACATTATAAGAATAGAAAAGTGTGTGTGTGTGTGTGTGTACACATAGAATACAACCACTAAAATAGGTCATTTAGAAAAATATCAATGATTGGTGGTTGATTTAAAGCTAATGAGATGATGGCGATGATAACATTGAAGTAGTAGAAGAAGTAGAAAAGCATCATAATAATAATAATAACTGTACTGTAAATTGAGAAGTGCATTTTACTTATTAATGTATACTTTAAGTAGTATATATATATATATACATATATATCATTGTTGTGTTAGATTAGTAGTGTGGAGCGCGCTACTTATAAGTAGTATATGACGCGAGTGAAAACGTAATGTCTAGCAGCAGAAGATGAGGGAAGATCAAGAAAGGAAGGGTGGGGGGAACACAATGGAATTTGTATGAAATAGCATGAATAGTGAGTGAAATGTCAGACAATGGATTGATGATGGATTGAAGATTTGCAAATTAACCGTTTACGATATGGTTTTCCTATTTTACTGAGTTATGATGTTGTTAATTTCTTTCATTTGAATGTAAAGGCATTATTGTAACTCTAGTCAACACTATCAGCGTTAGCCTCAGGTAAAATGTGAGTTTCTTAGTTTATCTTCATATGCTAAATCGATTTGTCTTGGTTCAAGTTGTTTGTGTTAGGTAGTTTTACTTTTTGGATTTTTTCTTGCTGTATTCATTTTTTTGTGAATTCAAGTTGATTATCAAATTTGATTGAGTTCTTATCATTGAGTTGGATAAAATCGGGTCTATTTCGATTTTGATTACAGTTTAATCTGAATGCTGTTAGGATATTCATAAAATTTATCCTACGAAGAATCATTTTTAAGTGTATATTCTACTGGTCGATTCTTATTGGTCAATATTATGTTCGTTCCTATCTATCAATGGCACTCTCACTTCAATGTTGTTTCTTATTGGTCGTCCTGACTATCAATGTCACTTCAAAATGTTGTTTCCCATTAGTCGCCTTAACTGTAATGTCACACACTTCGATGCTGTTTCCTATTCAACCTCAATGTATAGATACGCATATCTGTAACGTTTTATGACCCGGACCCGGATCCCTAGTCCGGGATCCTATATATATATAAGGAATCAACAAATTTATATGTTTTGACAGTTTAGTAAATATACAGTTCATTGATTAGTAATCATGAACATCAAACAAGGTATAATATCAACGAACAAGTGAACCGTCCAAACTTATGAATATGACTTTACTGAAACAAAATGATTTATTTTCACTGGTCTGAAACATCCTACTCTAAATATTGAAAACTGAATATCGATTCACTTTATTGGCTTACATGTATTCCAACACGATGCTTCAGTCTTACTTCACTATGGATTGTAGTTAATAGCTGAATCATAGAACAAATTTTTTGTCAATATTTTACACTCATTAACTACATATGCCTGAATTCCAATAAGGACGTTCACGTTGAAACTCAAAGACATCACTCTTCATCTTAAATGTTATCATGTTATATACAGAGTTACTAACCCGTTCGTTCAGTTTGTATAATATTTATTCACAAAAAGGGTGGAGAAAATTTGTAGCTTAGGTGGATGGTTGTGGTGGAGTTTGATTCTCTGAGCTGGATGTTTTGTTTGTGGAGCTTTCGTTGTTCTTCTGAACAACATCGTCAGCACAAACTTCAGAGAGCAGAAGTGAAGTATTCGAATTTTTACATGTTTGAGCCATAGCTTGGTCTGTTAACCTCGATCTTCATTGGTTGTTACTGACCTTTAACATGTCCTTATTTGCACCGTTATTTTTATTTTATCCTTCTTTGATCCGTTTCTTGATTCTACGTTTGCTTATGGTTTTTCTGATCGGTTGAACATTTGGGTCAAAGTCGATGTGTTTGTTGATTGTTGGTTGATCGGATCCCAGGTTTCTAACAATTCTCCAGTGTTCTTTGTGCTTCCCGTATCCAGTATTTCCACATTGTTCCAATCGAACGTATGTCCATAGTTGTCCGTATAAGTGAAGAAATGTCGTGGCGTTTGACTGCTAATTGATGTTCACGTGAACGAACCTGCAGAGGCCGTCCAGTTTGTCCTATGTAGTATTTGTCACAGTCTGAGCAATTTATTTTGTAGATAATATTTGGTTTTAATTACTTTGTCATTTTGTCCTTTGGTCTACATAGGATTGATTGAAGTGATTCTGTTGGTTTGTGTGCTACGTCTATCCCAAATGGTCTCAGTTGTCGTGCTGTATGCTCCGATATATCTCTTATGTATGGTTGGTTCCTGTACCTGATTTCGCTTCTGTTGACGATTCCAGTTGATATTTTTTGATGAAGTCGCGTGGGTAGCCGCTTTTTTGGAAGATAGTCATAACATGTTTTTCCTCGTTTTTTTGTGCCTCATGTGTGCTGCAGTGTGTCTTCGCTCTCTTGAACAACATTTGTATGCAGCTGATTTTGTGGGTTCTTGGAGTTTTGCTACCGTAGTTGAGAATTAGGTCTGTATGTGTTGGCTTCCACATTCCCAATGTCAGTTCTGCTGTCACCAGAAACACATCAAAGGAGGATAAAATCAAAAATAAAGGTGCAAACAATGACAGGTCTAACGTCTATAACAACCAATCATGATCGAGGTTTCACAGAACAACCTACAAGTCAAACGTGAAGAAATTCGAATGCTTCACTTCTACTCTCTCTGAAGGTTGCGCTGATGATGTTTAGTTTAAAAAAAAGGAACAATGAAAGCTCCACAACCAAAACATTCAGCTCAGAGAATCCAAACTCCACCAAATTCACAAAGGTTCTAATTATATTATTATTGTTGTTGAAATTCAACATTGAATTTTGATTACCATCATTAACATTGGGTAGCATGGGCTCTTCTATCGCACACGCAACAACAAATGCAAGAGAATATGACCAGTTTAGCAGCAGCCTCTGCATCAGTAGATCTTAACATACATAAAGGAAAAGGCAAAATTCTCCGATGCAACACAACATGCACCAACCAAATCACGCTTGATGGAGATACCTTCGAGGAAATTAACACCTTTACATATCTGGGCAGCATCATCGACGAGAAAGGTGGATCCGATGCAGATGTGAGCACGCGGATTGTCAAAGCAAGGACTGCATTTCTACAGTTGAAAAATATCTGGAACTCCAAACAACTTTCAACCAAAACCAAAATCAGCATTTTCAATACAACTGTCAACACAGTTCTACTATATGGAGCGGAAACTTGGAGAATTACCAAAGCCATCATCCAGAAGATACAAGTGTTTATTAACAGTTGTCTACGCTAAATACTTCGTATTCGTCGGTCAGACACTATTAGCAACAACGTACTGTGGGAGAGAACAAACCAGATTCCAGTGGATGAGGAAATCAGGAAGAAGCGGTGGAATTGGATAGGACACACAATACGAAAAGCACCCAACTGCGTCACAAGACAAGCCCTCACTTGAAACCTCAATGTGAAAGGAAAAGAGGAAGGCCAAGGAACACATTAGGCCTAGAAATAGAGAAAGATATGACAGGAATGAACAAAAATTGGAAAGAATTGGAAAGGGAAGCCCAGGACAGAGTTGGTTGGAGAAAACTGGTGTGCGGCCTATTCTCCATAGAGGGTAACAGGCGTAAGTAAGTAAGTAAGTAAGTAATGTCATCCATAAAAATTTATCTATTCAAACTACAGATTATATCTATAGCTTTGAAAATTTTTATGCTCAACATCATTTGAAATCATTTCTAAATTTACAAACATTATTATTATTAAATGTTAATTATTATTCAAACAATAAATAAGCTGTCAACTTTTGAAGTCATTAATAAACTAAAATTAACCATCTCTCTCTTTCTCTCTGTCTCTATAAGATGAAAATTATTACAGTCCAAACAACAAATATAATCATAAATCATTAATATAAACAATTTCATCTGCATTAACACACAATGATGAAGAAGATATTAATAGTACAAATATGAAACAAGATACAATACGATATGATGATATAATGGTACGAATTGCTGATTTATGCAGATGAATAAAATGAGTAGGTGAGATCAATGAAGTAAGTAAATGAAGTCATACGATTGAAACAAATATAGGTTTACAATCAAATTTGACAGTAAGAAGCGTGGGTAATCTGTAATAAATGATTGAATCATATAATCAGTAAGTCAAACGTCATTATGAAAATATAAACTGTCTATATTAATAATAATAATAATAATAATAATAATAATAATAATAATAATCAGATTTGCTTACTTTTGTCACACCCCGCTGAGTAGAAGCCATTGAATAGAAATCTCCGGTTAGCATAATTCCCAACTCTTCTATCTAGTTGTTCCTAAGTGGTACTCATCCACTTGTCTCTTCGGTCTCCAGTTCTCGACACAGTGTATTATTTAGTCTATCTCTTTTTCTTTCGTTTTGAAGATTCCATGCTAGGGCTTGTCTTGTGAAACAGTTTGATGACTGACGAAATCTCAGCACGGATACAGAAAGCTCGATTGGCTTTTGCCAACCTGCGTCACTTATGGCGCAGGAGAGATATCCGTTTGCTGACTAAAGGACTAATGTACTGCGGAGCAGTTCGCTCTGTCCTACTATACAGATGCTAAACATGGCTGTTAAGAGTAGAGGACTCCGAAGCATTGCTCGTGTATTCTGGGACAACTGTATAAGCAATGCTGTCGTTAGGAAACGAGTTCTAAGTAGGGATAGCAAATCAATTGATGAAGTAATGAAACTTCATCAGTTGAGATGGTTGGGACATGTGTTGCGTATGGCTAACCACCGACTGCCTCGACGAGCTATGTTTTGTGGTGTAGGAGTAGGTTGGAAGAAAGTTAGGGGCGGCCAAACCAAAACATGGCAGAAATCCATGAAGTCATTGACAAATGGACTGAGCCATGTCGGTAATTGTCGACTACCTGGTTGTGGTCTGAGAGATGATAATAATCGATGGTTAGAGACCTTGAATGACATGGCTCAGAATGGTTTGCGATGGCGCAGGTGCATCCACTCTTTGTGTTCTCTCAAATCTTAACCTTCTGAATTCCTCATATTCTCTATCTTTCTCTTTCTAAATTTATCTCACTGAATCACACTTCTCGAATCATATCTTCGAACCCTAATCTTCTCCATTACTGCTAATATTGCTGTTATCGCTAACACTATGTGATTTGAACTGACAGTTGCGTCTCTGTGCTGATGGGGCATGGCAACCTGAAATGATGTACGTACGTACCAAGTTCTGCGTTGTGTCTGTCTATCTGTCTGTTTGATGATTTTTACAATATGTAACCTATTCACTACCAGCGTGTTTTTCATAATTTACTCTTTTCCTGGAATCTTGTTTATTCTCTGTCAGAGTGAGTTTTTATTGATGATATCTAGACGACAGGTTTGCAGTGCCTTACGTAGATAGCTGTTTATAAATGACTGTACTTTTTTGATGATGGTTGTAGTAGTTCTCCAATTTGCGGCTTCATATTGTTGAGGAGCTCCTAAGTATTCCTCGAAAAAGTTTATAGGGGCCCAGAAAATGGTTAGGAATGTCTTATCTCGTCAGTGTTGACTAGAACGTCCGAAGAAGCATTTTAGAAATAAAGAATCACATGCTCCGATTTTGACTGGATATTTACTTTATTGTAGTTCTCTATTTAGCATTGTTCCAGAAACTTCTAGCAGGCCAAGGTCATATGTAACTTTATAAATACACTTTCACATTTCGCCTCTTTCCTCTTGTGTTGCTGTGGAGCTTTGGCCTGGTATTACTGGGAGCGGCTAGGAAATTTAGAGAATTTTCTACATACTGTAGAACTAAATTGTCCTATGTGTTCAAAATGCTGACTTCAGCGTTAGTAGACAGTTGTTTTGAGTTTCAAATATCTCGAAGTTGTAGAAGTACCGTTGTAGTGAAGGAGAACACACAGGTGAGGGCAACCGAATTGTATTAAACGAAAATTACAGAGTTACTCAGTAAAATAGGAAAACCATATCGTAAACGGTTAATTTGCAAATCTTCAATCCATCATCAATCCATTGTCTGACATTTCACGTATTCATGCGTTTCATACAAATTCCATTGTGTTCCCACTCTTCCTTTCTTGATCTTCCCTCGTCTTCTGCTGCCAGTCATTACGTTGACACTCACGTCATATACTACTTATAAGTAGCGCGCACCACACCGTCCATACTTTGTCAGTCTGTACGTTCATATCTACATTAGATCCTCCTTATTTATCAGTGATGGATACCGAATGGATTACCCATTACATGGAAAAATCTTTAAAAAATATTTAATAGCATTAAATCTGATTATTTTTTCATATTTTGAATTTGTTTTAACTGTTAAGAAATTGCATGTTCAGATTTCAGTTGAATTCAACATGACTTCAACACAATCATAAACTATATCATTTCAATAGTTGACTTAAATTGAAATCATGACTCAATAATCGTCAGATCACCACTAGAGTTTAGGCAGTAATAACCGAAGACAATGAGTGAGGTTGTGCAAAATCCTTGGATTGATCAGAGTTAGACATTAACATCGTTGGATGCCTACCCAGCAGTTCAGAGGTTAGGAGTTTGCGCTCGATACTGAAGGTCCTGAGTTTGATTTCTGTGAGTAGATGGAGTCGTCGGCGTGCAATGATGATGAGTTCCATACCAGGACGAGACGGTTATCTGTTGTGTTAGGATATTCATCCAATATCCTAAAAGAATTATTGGTCAAATCCTATTGGTCAAAATTATGGTCGTTTTAATTCTCATAGTCAAATACTTCAATGTTGTCTTTCATTGGTCATCCTGACTGTCAATGTCATTTCAAATGTTACTTCCTATTGGTCGTCTTAACTGTCAATGTCACAGAATCCGATGTTGTTTCCTATTCGACCAAAATGTATATTATACGCATTATCATTTTATGACCACGACCAGGACCAGGGCTCGGTCCCGGATCCTGATTCTCTTCTGGATTCGGACCTCTTACATTCTGGATGCTTGTAGAATACAGGTTCTACTTCATATCATGTCTTCTTATTTTAACTAAATATGGGGGTTGTAATAATCGGATTTGAGTAACATGTCGTGTCACCGGATCCTCGCTCTCGTTTCCGACTAGGTAAACTCGTAATAGTTCAAGAATACATCAAGTTGACGTGTTTACGTGCAGGCGTAACATGTTGCTTCCAGGTTTCTAATGGTAGTCTAGTGATGATTACATCATAATTTCAATAATAGGATTTATTTGTGAGGAATCTTTTTTATTTTCAATAAAAATTAAATCATTACATCATTACATCAACAATCACAATGCTCAATAAGTTTGAATAAATTAAAATCTATTTTGAATAATACAAATCTATATTCACTTATCTATCACCTTGTAGTTTTCTGTTCTTTTCATTGATTTCAACTTCTATCTGTTATTGATTTATTCTAACCATTGACCATTGACTAGATTGTATGATATTGTACAATCTCTCTGTTCACTTTTTTACTTTCTGATTTTTATTGTTGTAATGTAAAGATTCTACTATTTACAGTGTGATTTTTTTTGTGCATAATAACATTGAAAATAATGTCTAGATGGATCCATACCTCCTCTCTCTCTCTCTCTCATAAACTTTACAAACAAACAAGTCAAAATGTTCTTTAGATAAAAAAAAAACGTTAAACTCTAAGGTAGTCGAAATTTATACATAAATTAGTTACCCTAGTCTTCTTCTTACAGATCAATATTCAAATGAGATTTTTGTCGAAAGTTTTACTTGTGTTGCGTAGAAAAATCGATTGATTGATTGATTGATTGATTGATTAACTAACGAAGATAATCACTTTTATTGACAATGTAACATTTTAAACAAGAAACAGATTTTTAATAGATATTTTGTCGGAGAAATTTTTGGTCGCTGAAATGTACAATGTATAATTTTACTTTTTAACTGATTAAAAAGTTTTGTCATTGTCTAGAACTTCACCTTGATTCAAAATCAAATTTGGTTACAACTAACAGGATATTGAAATGTAGATGATTACAGTGGACTATTAAATCGGACATTGAATTAAATTCGTTAATAGTGTTGTTTGGTCTTAAAGCTATATCATTGTCTGGCCATTACTGGCTTTCTTAGACAGAGATAGAGAGAGATGGAATGTCAGGAACTAATCTATGAACAACTACAGTTATACATTTTTGAAACCATGAATCGATCAATGTTAGACCACCATTAGAAACCTGGAATCACTGAAAGACCGCCGTTTCGTCCTGGTATGGGACTCCTCAGCAGTGCCCATCCACGACTCCTGCACCCCGCAGGATTCGAACACAGGACCTTCGACATTGTGCGCGAACGCCCTAACCAATAGACCACTGAGCCGGTATCGAACGGTGTTAATGTCTAACTTGATCAAATTCATGGAGTTGCGCAACCTCATACACAGTCTTCGGTAGTTACTGTCTACACCCGAACAGGTTGAACTTCACTGGTCACGTCTTCCCACTAGAACTCGGAGAAGATTCCTCACGAAGCTAGTGACTAGTGAGCACAGGTAATTAGCATTACGGGGTTGTGAAGATTGTTAAGTTACACATTTTTGAAATCATGAATCGATCAATGTTAGACCAACATTAGAAACCTGAAAGCACTGGACAGCCGTTTCGTCCTGGTATGGGACTCATCAGCAGTGCGTATCCACGACTCCTGCACCCCACAGGATTCGAACCCAGGATCTTCGGTACTGTTAGACCACTGAGCCGGTATCCAACGGTGTCCCATACCAGGACGAAACGGCCGTCCATTGCTTCCAGGTTTTTAATGGTGGTCTAACATTGATCGATTCATGATTTCAAAAATGTGTAACTTAACAATCTTCACAACCCCATAATGCAAACTACAGTTATATACATCTTTATGCTGCCCAACTAAGTAAGAAAGACAAATGAGACTTAAGTACTGGAGAAAGTAAAATAAACGGATACATTATCAGTTTACTTTGATATAATTTATATGTAAGTGGGGGACTTAGATTCAACTATACTTTTTATAAAGGAGATGGACACTCTAACAGTTTTACTTCCGTACAGTTGCAATTTCCTATCACATGCGGTATTGCAGCATGTATGCATTGCATGCATGCATACAGTGTACACGTCAGAGATGATTACACTTCATAATACACACACAGACATAAATGAACACTCACAAATATACGTTGTTTACACACAGAATGCATACACCAAGACCTAGACAATCCGTATTATACACATAGGTATAGATGGAATTTGCCACAGGCTGTTGTAGCTTAACGTCAGTGAACATTGGATGAAGTACAAGCATTCAGATCCTTTGACTGACTAGTGGTTTATTGATGAAACTCTTCTTCACAGACATTTCATAAATAAGTTTAGTATTGACTCCTGTTCACTGGTTACGACAAAGTTTATGGCTGTTCGCTCTAATCTGAAGAAGACTTAATGAAACCCCTAGATAATCTAATTGGGTATTAGAAGAAAAATTTGTTCTTTATTTCCATATTTCATTTTTATCTATACAATACCGCTCTTTGTGATATTAGCTCGATTTCTACCCAGCCAATCAGATGACATCTTGAAACAGAGTTCTACTATTTTCGAAATACTATGGAAATCAAAGACAGTATTTCTACAATTGAGGAACGTTTGGAACTCGAAACAACTATCAACCAACAGCAAATCAACAATTTTCAATTCAAGCGTCGAAACCATTCTATTGTAAGGAGTGGAAACTTGGAGAACTCCACCTAAGCTAGATACTCATCATCCATCAGCCTGACACTATCAGCAATAATCTACTGTTGGAGAGTACAAACCAGATCGCAGCGGAGGAGGAAGTCAGGAAGAAGCGGTGGAAGTGGATAGGACACATTATGAAAATCACCCGACTGCGTCACAAGACAAGCCCTCACTTGCAATCCTCAAAGCCAAAGGAGAAGAAAAGGACCAAAGAACAAATTACGTCGACAAACGGAAATAGATGTGAGAAGAATGAACAGCAAATGGGTAGAACTGGTAATGAAGGCTCAGAATAGTGTTGGTTGGAGAATTTCGGTCGCCATTCTATTCTCAGTTAGGGGTAACAGGTGCAAGTAGGTGAGTAAGTAATGCAAAGGGGTGTTGGACTTTATATATATATATATATATATATATATATATATATATACGCTACCTATGCAAACTGCCATTTCAATCAATAACCCCCGACCGTAGATGCTACCGTGACATGTTGGTCTGGATTACCTATCGTGATGACCCAACCGAGCTATATTCGCTGGAACAAATGTTCCTGTAGGTTCTATCATGCCAGGCAGGTCGACTGGAGAATGATGAGACTAAAAGCAGCTACCCAAGGTCTGAGGGCGAATTCGTACTGCTGACTGCAGAGGGATGTGGCAACAGCAAGGTGTTTCCCTCGGACAACCAGCATCTTCAGTGATGCTGCCTTCTCACAAGGAAGGAAGGGTCAGAAAAGGTCGACCCTAAAAATGTCACACCTCGCCCTACATCATGGATTTCCGTCTCCGTCAGTAAGGGCTGCCTAAAAAGTGGGCTTTAAAAAGAGCGGTGATAATACTCAATCAATAATCTAATCACTCCTAAATTACCGTTGGTTAATTACATATCGTAGATGACTTATTTATATACAAAGTGTAATATCTTATTTGTGGTGCATTCTGATGATATAATCGACTCACATAATTCTTCAAGTTTTCCAAACAAGTTAATACTGCAATAATAGAAGGATAAATATGTTCACTGTTTTCGACTTCTAACAGATTACCAGTGATAGAAAGATCTAAGTGAACTAATGAAAGTTTAGAGTGCATGTCAAATTTTTATAGAAAACAACTTAGCTCGAACCGACTTAAAATTAAATCAATCGTAAGTCAAATCTATAATCGAATGGTTCGATTAAGTGAACATTCTCTTAGTTAACTATAAAGGTTACAGCATTCTATCGGAAGATATACGGAATTCACAACGGTCGATTTAATATAATGAGCCAGTCCGATGTAGCCAAAATGAAGCTATTCGATGACCATCCGAAGGACGGGAAAACGTCATTGGTCAAAAAAATAGATTTATTTACTAAAGAGGCGGAATATATACATCTATATATGTAAATCAGTATTTATGTATAGAATTCGGTAATCAAATAAATTTTGCTTTTCCACTCTTTTCTTATCATCCAAATTGTCAGGTTTGTGCGTAAACACGTATCATATTCAAATGTGGGACATTGACCATCTGAACACTGATTACAATTATGCAACTGTTATTCAATTAACTCAGTTATGAAAATATTTATCTAAAGGATTGAACATTTCAACTTCAATTTTATGGGAAAAATAAAAACCACCTGAGTAAGCTCAACGACTATTTTTTTTAATCAGTTTTTACTCTGATTTATCTGTTATTGAAATTTCAATTATTGTTCAAATGTACTGATCATAAAAAATTCCCCAAAATCAATATCCATATTTCATTGATTTTAGTATTCATAATGATACAAATCATGTTACATTTATGATATCTTTAATACTTGATAGTTTGACTCTAAGTTCACTTAATGAGTGATTGAAAGACAAACAGGGGGGTGAATTAGGTTAGGTATGACCTTGAGCAGCCAATCAGAAACGCTACCCTAGTACTAAAACAATCAATAGCTAGAAGCAACCAAAATAATAGTGAAATAACATCTCTGGTTTAATTAATCAGCCTTCACAAATCGAATTATTCCTTGTAGTGGGAGGCAAAGATTAAGTTTCCATGTTTGTTATCAGTTTAATGATATGATGTAGGGCTATCACTCTGTAGAGTTTTTATTAGTGTTAGGATATTCAGCAAATATCCTAAGAGAATTATTTGTAAATCTAGTTCTATTGGTCAATTCCTATTGGTTAATTCCTACTGGTCAATATTATGGTCATCCTAACTATCAGTGTCACATACTTCAATGTTGTTTCTTATTAGACCTAACTGTATGAATACGCATTATCTGTAACGTTTTATGACCTGGATCAGGACCCGGATCCTTAGTCCGGGATCCTTATCCTCTTCTGGACTCGGAAATCGTACTTTCTGGATGCTTTTAGAACATATGTTCTTCTTCTCTTACTCAATCGGGGTTTCGGACGATCGGATTAGAGTAGCATGTCGTGTCCCGGATCCTCGATCCTCGCTCTCATCTACTGACTAAGGTGAACGCGTAATAATTCAAGCTTATCAATTGACGTGTTTAAGTGCATTCGTAACAGTTAGTCACTGAGGCTAGCTATAATGCAGAAACGGCAGGGTTGCGTAGTACAGTTTAATCTGGAGTTTCAAGTTTAGTTTTCTAAGTTAGGGTTAAGGTTTTCATCACGAAATTACATCCGCCTTGATACAACGCTTTTTCCTTCTCCTGTTCACAAACTTAAGAATTAGAAAGAAAATATATCATCTATCTTCACTACACAATCTTGAAAAAGTATTAAATCATATCAAGTACTTTCACACGCAGTTTGCTATGAGAGCAGTTATGTTTTATAATTTAGCTTTAACACAATTTTAAATTTACTCTTCGGTTTTATAATAATGTTTTTGATAGATTTCAAACATTTTTATGGCCGTAGATTGTTTGATTTTTACGTCGTTAACAACAATATGAAAGGTGTTTATCACGGTTTCTTAAATTTCGCTCACAATCTATCTTATTTCTGATTGGTGCACCCAAGGCCGTCAGTTAATTATATTTCTACTATAGGGAGAAGCATGAAAATAGAATTTTATTTATAAAATTGGTTAAATTACAACAATCACAGGGAGATTTACAAGTAAATAAATAAATTTGTTAATTAAGAAGCTTTTGAAAACAAAATTAGTAATCAACCAATCAAACGTATTGTTTTTACTAGAACCCATTTAAGCCATCCCTAATGAACGTTGATTGGACGAAGTATTTCACTCAGTCTTACCTCAATTTCTGAAGACTTTTATAAAGAATTCTTGGGGGTTGTCATTAGATTAGATTAGAATATCAAATATTTTAGGGAATCATATTGAAAATAAATGTCTATTTTTATTAACTAGTCATTTTTTAAGTGAATAAAATAAGTTATCAATCAATATCAGTCAAACTAGAATGATACTTGTCAATTTTTACTGAAAATTTCAAATTATTAACAAAGTTTGATTTCATTTTAGTGTAGGAGTTGAATAAAATGAAGAAAAGTGTTTCGTTTGAATGAGAAAACAAAAATTCCATCACTTTGATATACTAGCTAAATTTCAGGGAATAAATAACATTATCATATGTAAAGGAGATTGAATGCTGTTACGCCTGCACGTAAACACGTCAACTTGATATATTCTTGAACTATTACGAGTTTATCTAGTCGGAAACGAGAGAGAGGATCCGGTGACACGACATGTTACTCAAATCCGATTATTACAACCCTCATATTTAGTTAAAATAAGAAGACATGATATGAAGTAGGACGTGTATTCTACAAGCATCCAGAAAGTACGAGGTCCGAATCCAGAAGAGAATCAGGATCCCAGACTAGGGATCCGGGACCGAGCCCTGGTCCTGGTCATTAAACGTTACAGATAATGCGTATTTATACATTTTGGTCGATAGGAGACAGCATCGAATTCTGTGGCATTGACAGTTGGGACGACCAATAGGAAGTAACATTTGAAGTGACATTGATAATCAGGACAACCAATAAGAAACAACATTGAAGTATTTGACTTTGATAGTTATAACGACCATAATATTGACCAATAGAAATCGACTAATAGGATTTGACCAATAATTCTTTTAGGATATTGGATGAATATCCTAACAAATCCACTGCATTGAAATTCCGAAGTAAACATCACTGACTTAAAATGAACCGTTATATCATCAAACAGAACACGTTCTTCCGCTGTATTGGTAAAATCGAACCGTTATTATTGGGATCAGTAGTATTTGTAATTGATTGATCATTGAGTAGTGACGTATGCCATAGATATTAAATTCTTCATAGTGATGATTGAATTCTCGTTATCTAGCTGCAATCGATCTGCTCGTTTGAGTGATTCGATAGTTCGTGAACTATATTGAGGTGATAGTTAGAGGAAGTCGATAGGACTGTGTAGATGGGTGACAAGGTGGTTGGGTCGATCAATGAGTGTCAATTTCCTTAAGATTACGGTTATATATTACTGAGAAATGCCGAGTAGCACGAAACATGTGGGGAACAGGTTATCTTGTTGACTAATTCCAACTATCAATTTATACCAGTACTATTAGCTAGTCAAACTATTTATTGATTCGCCCTTTGCCTGATGGACCAATGACTTACTTTTTAGATAACACAAAGACCAATGAACAACGAATGCAATCTCAAAGCTTATTGGTACTTGAGCTATTTTCAGCTCATTGTCCAATCAGGAGACGATATTAGTAAATGGATGAGATCCTCATTTTATGGCAGTTCTATCATTTGGGTCAACTTATAATAAAGTAATTTTTTAATAGCATTAGCTACAGCAAAGTAAAAAGGAAAGTAAGAGATAAGACTGTATTTAGTTCAGAATAATTTGACAAAAGTACAACATAATACAACAGTTTATGTGTATAGGGTTGTGGAGATTGGTGAATTTCATTGAAATTATGTACGGAACAATAGATCGTGGATGCGTAATGCTGAAAAGTCTTTTACCAAGGCGAAATGTACATCCACTGCTTCCAAGTTTTTCAGTGATGACCTGACATTGATTAGTTCATAATTTTCGTGACAAACTAAAAACTGTAATTAAAAGAATACAGAGATACAATAATCCAAATTATCTAGTCAGGGTGACTGTTAAGTTTCATTGAAATAATAAATCGATCATTATTAGAGCTGTCTTAGAAACATGGGACTGCTGAAAGACAACCATTTCGTCCTGGTATGGGACGTATCAGCAGTGCGCATCCATGACCCCTGCAAAAAGGAATCGAATCTAGGACCTTCTGTCTTGCGCACAAACGCCTAACCTCTGGACCACTGAGCTGGCATCCAACGATGTTAATGTCTAACTTGACCTAAATTTCTAGAATAATTTCTTCGAACCCTAATCTTCTCCATCAGTGTTAATACTTCAACTATCTCTATCACTATGGGATTTGAACTGACAATTGCCTGTTTGTGTTAATATGGTATGGCAACCTGGACTGATGTTTGTACGTATGAAGTCCTACTTTGTAACTGACTGACTAACTAACTTCGACCAATCCAAGGTCTATTGCAACATCATCTAGTCTTTGGTGAGCCCTTCTTCACACCCGAACAGGTTTGACTCCAGTGATCATGGCTTCTCAATAGAACTCCGAGTATTTCCTCTCGGATCATTAGACCACTATTTGATGCCAGTTTAGTGGTGTAAATGTTAAGCTTTTGCGCACAAGACTAAAGGTCCTGGGTTTGATTTCTGCGAGCGGGGATCTTGGATGCACACTTAAACGAGACGGCCATCTAGTGCTTCCAGGTTTCTAATGTTGGTCTAACAATAATCGATTCATTATTTCAATGAATTAATCCAAATTTTTTATAGTTACAGAATAAAAATAGAAATATTTTATAAGAGGATTTCAATAGTTACATTTTTCTCCATACCCGTCTTGTTTTAACATGAACGCTACACAATCAATAATAAAAAAAACGGAATAAAACCGTTAAAGTGAACTAACTGAATTTTTTTAAAAATGAAATAATCTTTGAAATCATTTCTTTTTTCATTAAATTATCATTGATTGGCAGTAGAAATGATGAAGAAAAAATTATACTACTGAAATTATGACATCGCATATATGATATGATGAAATATATACGTAGGCATCATCCAGATGTTATTAACATCTTGGATCAATACACAGCAGGTGTTGTTTTGAGGTCATATGAATTATTAATTGTATGACTCATGCATAGTTATATTTAATCATTGAACTAAAGTTATTTTTTTGTTATTAATAGTTATGCTATCTATCATGTGTACTGTATATGACAAAGTCCTGAGTTCAATTCTTTTTGGAAAGGTTGTGGATGCGTACTGTTCAGGAGTCTCACACCAAAATGCTTTCTGGTTTCTAGTGATGATGTAGTTAATATCGCTAGGTTGTTTTAACTATGACAATTCTATATGCATGAATAAGTTTTGATTTACGAAATTACAATAAAGAAAATTCCATCACGAACTGGTATTAGGTATGCAGACTATTAAATCCAAATTATTTTGCTAAATGAATTACTTTGAGGTTTTTCGGTCATGATTGATCTCGTGTGAGTTTGTGCACATGTGATTGTAGACTACAATGAAGCTACAAAATACTACATACATATAAAAGTACTCAGTATTCTTTGATTTGCAATAGTTATCCCATTAATGTAAAATATAAAGGATAGTTCTTTTGTTACTTACTTACTTAATTACGCCTGTTATCCCCAAAGGAGCATAGCCCGCAGACCAGCATTATCTAACATATTCTGTCTTAGACCTTCCTTTCCAATTCTACCCAACTGCTGTTCATTCTTTTCATGTCTGTCACCATTTCTCGACGTGATGTGTTTTTTGGTCTTTCTCTTCTCCTTTGACCTTGAGTGTTCCAACTGATGGCTTACCTTGTAATACGATTGGGTGATTTCCAGAATGTGTATCCTATCCACTTTTTCCAACGCTTTTTCCTCATTTCTTCCTCGACTGGAGGAATCTGGTTTGTTCTCTCCCACAGTAGGTTGTTATTTATAACATTGCAATAATACATAAAATGGTTAGTGAAATTTTCTGCTTCCTTTTTTAAACATCAATCAGTCATTTGATTATCTTGAAAATACGAAATGCAAATACGTGTTCAAGATCCAAGTAAACATAAATTTTATTATTTAACAAATTATTGCAGTTATCTCGTCATTATGTATGAACGTTAACATGTCATTTGGTATGCTTGAACTATTACGAATTTACCTTAGTCGCGAAACAAGAGCGATGATCGAGGATCCGGCGACACGACATGCTACTTTAATCCGATCGTGCCAAACCCCCGTTGAGTAAGAGAAGACTCGATATGAAGTAGAATCTTTATTCTACAAGTATTCAGAAAGTACGAGGTCTGTGTCCAGATGAAAATCAGGATCCCAGACTAGGGATCCAGCTCCGGGTCATTAGGAGTCACAGATAATGCGCATTTATACATTTAGGTCGAATAGGAAACGACATTGAAGTCTGTGACATTGATATCTAGGACGACCATAATACTGACCAGTAGGAATTGACCAATAGAATTACTTACTTACTTATGCCTGTTACCCCAACGGAGCTTAGGCCGCCTACCAGTTTTCGCCACCAACTCTGTCCTGAGTTTGGCTTTTCAGTTCTTTCCAGTTTTTACCGCTTCTTCTTGATTTCTTTATGTTCTGAAATCTGGTTTGCTCTCTCCCACAGTAGGGTGTAGCTGATATTGTCTGACCAACGAATCCGATTTATTTTGCGAAGACAACTGTTCATAAATACTTGTATCTTCTGGATGATGAATTTCGTAGTTCTCCAAGTTTCCGCTCTATATTGTATTTGTATTGAAAATCCTGATTTCGGCGTTGGTTGAAAGTTATTTGGAGTTCCAGATATTTTTCAATTGTAGAATTAGACTTACAAAAATAATTCTCTTAGGATATTTGATGAATATCTTAACACTCGTTTGTATTATTCAGAAATGAATATTGATCTATTTTTAACCGAAAGATACTGTATCCAAGCCACAATATGAATAATATTGTTGAGATTCAGTTACATCTATTCAACACGTTCAAAATAGGATGAAACGTGAGTTCTAGATCCAAATTCTAAATAAATTCTGTATATTTCATTACTTACTTACTTACTTACTTATTTATTTACTTACTTACTTACTTACTTACTTACTTACTTACTTACTTACTTACTTATGCACTTACTTATGCACTTACTTACTTACTTATGCACTTACTTACTTATGCACTTACTTACTTACTTACTTACTTACTTACAAACTTACTCAGCCTCAATGGAACGTAGGCTGCCAACCATAGTTTCATTTCAATTCATATAAATTATTATGATTATTATTTAACCAAAATTACGGACTTCTTAATAACGTGAGAATAATGAAACGTAAAAAATGTTATGAATTCGATCGACCCACATCAGCTTTGAGTATGGACATACTACAATGAAATAACTAGTCACTGTGATTGTTTACGTAAAATCGGTTCATTATTTAAATGATACTAATATCATGTGAAATATTTATAATAATCTTCATTAAATGAAATTAAATGAATATACCTAACTACTGATAGAGTCAATTATCAATCCTTAAAAATGATCAACTTAGGAATATAACTAATCGACCATCATTTATTTATTTGCATTACGGGGTTGTGAAGATTGTTAAGTTACACAATTTTGAAACCATGAATCGATCAACGTTAGACCGCCATTGGAAATCTGGAAGCACTGGACTGCCGTTTCGTCCTGGTATGGGACTCCTCAGCAGTGCGCATCCACGATTCCTGCACCCCGCACGATTCGAACTCAGGACCTTCGGTATTGTAGGCGAACGCCTAACCATCGGACCACTGAGCCGGTATCTAACGGTGTTAATGTCTAACTTGATCAATTTATGGAGTTGCGCAACCTCATATACAGTCTTCGGTAGTTATTGCCTACACCCGAACAGGTTGAACTTCACTGGTCACGTCTTCCCACTAGAACTCGGAGAAGATTTCTCACGAAGCTAGTGACTAGTGAGCACAGGTAATTTGCATTACGGGGTTGTGAAGATTGTTAAGTTACACATTTTTTGGCGTTCGCCTACAATACCGAAGGTCCCGAGTTCGAATCCTGCGGGGTGCAGGAGTCCCATACCAGGACGAAACGGCCGTCCAGTGCTTCCAGATTTCTAATGGTGGTCTAACATTGATCGATTCATGGTTTCAAAAATTATTTATTTATCTATTTGAATTCGTGAACATTCGTACAAAGCAGTGCCTAAATATTTATGCACCATACAAATTGTAAAATTTGTCAGTGGGTTAGGATAATGCCCCACTCCACAAACTGTACCAGGTGGTTTCCTAAAGAGGCTAATCCCTGTGCATTTCATATACAGGTCTAATCTACTAGAGTGGAGAAACTTAAAGAGATGTAGCCATATGGTGGTTGGTTCTTACGCCATTTGTTCATTCAGGATCGTAAAGACTTTGTGCACCGAGATTTTTCGACTTCGTCCCTTGGTGAATCCTTCGTACCAGCCAATCTAGCCTGAGCTCCAGATGTTCGTTTCCGTGAACAAAACCTTCGAATCGAGAAAGCGGTTAGTAGAACTTTTCTGATAATTGCTATAGATACATAGCCACCAAGTCTTTCGGAAAAAACCATTTACTTCTAGAGATTCAAAAATATCCTTTTATTACTCCTTTGGAAAAAATATAGTCATAACAGTTATAATTATATGCACACTAGAGACTAAATTTGAGAAGCCGTTCTGGAATTTGATTGAGAAGTCATGATCAGAGACGTTCAACTATGTCGAGTAAGAGTCAATTATCTATCAAGAACAGATGAACATCACCGCGCAATATTACGAAACGATTAAAGTTAAACATGTACGCAACTGGATGTCGGCTCAATAGTCTCTAGTTTGACAGTTCACATGTAAGACCTGTATGTTCTGTATCCGACTACAGTTAATGTGATGGGTGATGCCTTGATGAGGAATCTCATGTTGGAGACAAACATCTATCCATTAGTTTCGGCTTCTTTGTGATTTTCTAATTAGTATCAGTCTTTGATAGTAACTTAAAAATAATAAAGTACATTAATTTTCTTTGAAATATCTCTTCAACAATCATGTCAATAAATTTTTCTGATTTTAAATCATTTTTGATCATGTAAGTAAATCTATTTGTATGTATGTATAACTGAATGTGTATTCTATATTATTTATGTAGGTGTATTTCTATTGTGATTGATATGTACTCAAATGTTAAATATACTACAATCATGTATGTATGAAGGTATTTCTGCATCACTATAGTATGTTTATTTATCTATCTGTGTAGTGTATACTTGGAAGCATGCAGATATGAAAGAATATACGTTTGGCTATTATTCTACCAGTTCACCTATAAAGCCGTTCTTGATTTAAATCCGTTTTATTATTGCGTAAGTTGGTTGTTGTTTATACAAGTAAACTTAAGTTCACTAAAGAATTAACTTAAATCTAAATCCACCATTTGCAGTCTTGTAAATAAACAAATTCTCAATTGGTATTTCTTTTCATTAATCGATCAGATTATTTGAACATATTGATTATCGTGGTAATAATTATTTCTAGTTTTATCTTAGTGGAAAGTATCAGTTAGTCAATTATTAATAAATATCTTATTCTTCCTTTAACAACCTAGTAAAATCTATATAGAATCTTGTTTTAAATCATCAGAAAAATTTCTGATATCATATCTACTGGAAGTAAATAATTCCAATGTTACTTTACATGTCAATCTAAACCTTCTAAATAGACTTCGTATCCTTTATATCAACCGGCTGCTAAATATTAAATAACAAATCTATTAAAAACCTGGAAGCACTGGACGGCCTTTTCGTCCTGGTATGGGACTCCTCAGGAGTGCGCATCCACGACTCCTACACCCCGCAGGATTCGAACCTAGGACATCCGGTATTGTAGGCGAACGTCTAACCATCGGAACACTGAGCCGGTATCTAACGGTGTTAACGTCTATCTTGATCAGATTCACGGAGTTGTGCAACCTCATACACAGTCTTCGGTAGACACTGCCTACACCCGAACAGGTTGAACTTCACTGGTCACGTCTTCCCACTAGAACTCGGAGAAGATTCCTCAGGAAGCTAGTGACTAGTGAGCACAGGTAATTTGCATTACGGGGTTGTTGTGAAGATTGTTAAGCTACACATTTTTTGGCGTTCGCCTACGATACCGAAGGTCCTGAGTTCGAATCCTTCGGGGTGCAGGAGTCCCATACCAGGACGAAACGGCCGTCCAGTGCTTCCAGATTTCTAATGGTGGTCTAACATTGATCGATTCATGGTTTCAAAAATTTATTTATTTATCCATTTGAATTCGTGAACATTCGTTCAAAGCAGTGCCTAAATATTCATGCGCCAGACAAATTGTAAAATTTGTCAGTCGGTTAGGATAATGCCCCACTCCACAAACTGTACCAGGTGGTTTCCTAAAGAGGCTAATCCTTGTGCATTTCATATACATGTCTAATCTACTAAAGTGAAGAAACTTAAAGAGATGTAGCCATATGGTGGCTCGTTCATTAGCCATTTTTTCACTCAGGATCTTAAAGACTATGCGCATCAAGATTTTTCGACCCCCCGCCCTTGGTGAATCCTTCATATCAACCAATCTAGCCAGAGCTCCAGATGTTTACTTTTCATCCTATCGTTTTCGTGAACAAAACCTTCGAATCGAGAAAGCGGTAAGTAGAACTTTTCTGATAATGGCTATAGACACATAGCCACCAAGTCTTTCGGAAAAAACCATTAACTTCTAGAGATTCAAAAATATCCTTTTATTATCCCTTTGAAAGAAATATAGTAATAGCATTTATAATCACATGCACACTAGAGACCAAGTTCGAGAAGCCGTTCTGGAATTTGATTGAGAAGTCATGACCAGAAACGTTCAACTATGTCGAGTCTCAGTCAATTATCTATCAAGGATAGAGGAATTATCGTTGCACAATATCATGAAATATCTGAAGTTAAACGTGTACACAACTGGATGCATGCTTAGTGATCTCAAGTTTCACAGTTCACATGCGAGACCTGTATGTTCTGTGTTTGACTGCAGTTAATGTGATGGGTGATGCCTTGATGAGGAGTCTCATGTTGGATATAAACATCTATCCATTAGTTTCGGCTTCTTCGTGATTTTCTAATTAGTATCAGTCTTTGATAGTAACTTAAAAATAATAAAGTACATTAATTTTCTTTGAAATATCTCTTCAACAATCATGTCAATAAATTTTTCTGATTCTAAATCATTTTTGATCATGTTAATCTATTTGTATGTATGTGTAACTGAATGTGTATTCTATATTATTTATGTAGGTGTATTTCTATTGTGATTGATATTTACTCAAATGTTAAATATGCTACAATCATGTATGTATGAAGGTATTTTCGCGTCACAATAGTATGTTTATATATCTTTCTAGTGTATACTTGGAAGCATGCAGATATGAAAGTATATACGTGTATCTACTATTCACCAGTTCACCTATAAAGCCCTTCTTGATTTAAATCCGTTTCATTATGGCGTAAGTTGGTTGTTGTTTATACAAGTAAACCTAAGTTCACTAAAGACTTAATTCAAATCTAAATTTATAGTTTTATCTTAGTGAAAAGTATCAGTTAGTCAATTATTAATAAACACATAATGGAAAAGTTATATCATAAAAGTCAATTTTAGAGTTGTTTTAGAAGTGAATAATTCCGAATGTTACTTTACATGTCAATCTAAACCTGTAGTGCGCGCTACTTATAAGTAGTATATGACGCGTGTGTAAACGTAATGTCTGGCAGCAGAAGATGAGGGAAGATCAAGAAAGGAAGAAGAGTGGGAACACAATGGAATTTGTATGAAACGCATGAATAGTGAGTGAAATGTCAGACAATGGATTGATGATGGATTGAAGATGTGCAAATTAACGGTTACAATATGGTTTTCTTATTTTACTGAGTAACTCTGTAATTTTCGTTAAATACATTCCGGTTGCCCCACCTTTGTTCTCGTTCACTACAAACCTTCTAAATCGACTTCGTATCCTTTATATCAACCGCCTAAATATTGATTAACAAATCGATTAAAGTGAAGTTTCCAATATCGTCACTTGTGAAAGACAATTTCAATAAAGTTAAGGTATTTTTAGAATGTCTTTACAGTAAGAATTTACTTTTGTCGGCAGAACTTTTTTTAAGTTGAATTCCAGACAGGTTCTTGAAAGTTGTTTATCATCAATACGCATAGGTTTCGCTATTTATATCCTCTCCTGAACATAACAATTTTTTTTATAAAACTATGCAATAAAGTACCGACAAGTTCATCTAAACAGTTAGTCTAGACGCGGTTGATAAACTAGTATAGCACTAAGTATACAACAAATAACTTTTCTATTGTGTAGTTAATGACCTTGTCAATGATAGACTTAACTACTACCTCTACAAGTTAATTGTTAACTTTCAAAATTGTCTGTGACACTAAAACTAAATTTAATATGTTATACTTTACCTTTGTTCTTTGGATTTAACATTATTTAAGAGGAAGTGTAGTGATAATTAGGTTTCGTGTTGGCGTACCTGAATGATATGTTTTCGGAGTTATTTAGCTTCCGACAAGCTCATGATATTTACGTATTAATGACTTAAATTTATTAGATATTGTCCAAATAGGACATACTTATATCCTAATTAATTAATATGGCTAGTAATCAATATATTTAGAACCATTCATGTGTATGTTATTCTCAAGATTTTTTGATATTACCTAGTTCAATTTGAATTCAATCCATACTTTATGATGAATCATCATAAAATTTATTCTAAAATGAGCCTTAAAAAAATGGAATCCAGTTACACGATATGTGATAAATGCTGATTGGTAGAACTGAATATTACGGTGGCTGTTGAGAAGATTTCGACAAGATTAATTATGGAAAAGAGGCAGACATCAAAATGATCAACAGCACTTGAGCTCAACATGATAGAAGAGCCGAGGACAAAGTAGGAGAGCTCTGATCGATTACCTATGCTCGATAACAGTTAAAAGGCGTATTTAAATAATTAGCAGAGTAGTGATTTAGGAAATATGACATGATTTCATTTTGTCACATTTAAATTTTCATCTTTACTAGTCAGAAAATCATTGTACGTCACAACTTGATTTTAAACCAGCTCACAAAATGTAAATCTATTCTTATCCCTCCTGAATCCCTTCTAAGATTACTATGGATGCCAAGCATAGACATAAGAACAGGGTTAGGCACGGGGTTGGTAAGCTTATATGGTAGAATAAAACCCATCTTAGGAAAACGCTAACGCCACGCAAAATAGATCCGAAGGATTAGTGCTTCATCATAACGTATTAGTGTATAAATTTCACTTTCTTTTTTCTTATCAAAGACAACTAACAATAGTATGCACATCAAATTAACAATCACTCAAAATCTCTAACTTATTCAGCTCGAATTTATGCGTACTTCATACCCTACTTGATTTAATAAAACTCATAAAGCACAAAAGAAATAGAAAACATGTAGTGAAGCGTGTCAAAGATAAGTTTATTTCAGGTTTATATTGCACAATAAAATATTACATAGTTAGTTGATTTATGATATGATTTAGAAGCATTTACGATGAACAATACCAGGACCAGATTCATCATATTCTTGCTTGGAAATCCACATCTGTTGGAAAGTAGACAATGAAGCCAAAATTGAACCACCAATCCAAACTGAATATTTACGTTCAGGTGGAGCAACTATCTTAATTTTCATTGTACTCGGTGCCAATGCAGTAATCTCTTTCTGCATACGATCAGCAATACCTGGGAACATTGTTGTACCACCTGACAATACAGTGTTCGCATACAAATCTTTACGAATGTCAACATCACATTTCATGATTGAGTTGAATGTGGTCTCATGAACACCAGCAGATTCCATACCCAAGAAGCTTGGTTGGAACAATGCTTCAGGACAACGGAATCGCTCGTTACCAATGGTGATCACCTGACCATCAGGTAATTCGTAGCTCTTCTCCAAAGAGGAGCTGGATGCAGCAGTAGCCATTTCCTGTTCGAAGTCCAAAGCTACATAACACAATTTCTCCTTGATGTCACGCACGATTTCTCGCTCAGCTGTTGTAGTGAAGCTGTAACCACGTTCCGTCAAGATCTTCATCAGGTAGTCAGTCAAATCACGACCAGCCAGATCTAGACGCAGGATAGCATGTGGTAGGGCATAACCTTCATAGATTGGCACAGTGTGTGTGACACCATCACCAGAGTCCAACACAATACCAGTTGTACGACCGGATGCGTACAATGATAACACAGCTTGGATACCGACATACATGGCTGGAGTGTTGAATGTCTCGAACATGATTTGGGTCATCTTCTCACGATTAGCTTTCGGATTCAATGGAGCTTCAGTCAACAGTACGGGATGTTCTTCTGGGGCAACACGCAACTCGTTGTAGAAGGTGTGATGCCAGATCTTCTCCATGTCATCCCAGTTAGTCACGATACCGTGTTCAATTGGATACTTCAATGTGAGGATACCACGTTTCGATTGTGCTTCATCACCAACGTAGCTGTCTTTTTGACCCATACCAACCATCACACCCTGAAAGATGAGGAAAGAAAAGGGAATGCAAATGACACTTCATAACATTTTATATTCAAATACAATAGGTATATACTATCTGCAGAAATGATAGCAACATATGCTTAGAATGATTGTGACAAGCCCTTCACAATGAAGTAACATCTATAGATATCTGAATTTGTTTTTACTGTGTTGTACATATCACAAATATTCTAAACCGAGATGATGGTGAATTTAGTCACTTCAACTTGTAATGACACGATTTTAATGTGATAATAAGTTAGTATGTTAAAAGAACGGGGTAATAAATATACTTACTTGATGTCTTGGTCGTCCAACAATAGAAGGAAATACTGCTCTTGGTGCATCATCACCAGCGAATCCAGCTTTACACATACCCGATCCATTATCAACAACAAGAGCTTGAACTTCTTCGTCGGCCATAATTAATTAACTTTTAAATTCACTTGCCACGTAAATGAACAAAAATTCGTTATGATAAATTCACTATAAACCGGCTACAATTTATTCGTTTTTATTTTTTAACCTCATATCCATTTATGGTCATTGAGGCCGTGTGCTACTAGTGAAGTGATTTTATTGGTTCATAACCAAACTTTATTATTTTTTTTTACCATTGATAAATATGATAAGTTCCTGTGAATTTGTGCGTATGTGTGTGTGTTCGCGCTTGCGTAGTCTGTTCCTTTTTGGTCAAATTCATTTCGGTTAGTATTCATTCACATAGACTATTTTTTGTGCCCTTTTGTATTGATTATTTGTTGTACATAATTTGAAAAATAGGCAAACAATTAAATGCATCTATCCATATATGCACAGATTATGGTAAAATAGTTTTCCTTATAGTAGAATTCAAGTATCAAAATAGGCTATTCGTCTTATTTAAAGGTCAAAGGTTTTTTAGAAATAATTCCAAAGAATAAAGAGTAAATATATTGAAAAAATTTTTACAAAATGTAATAACAATTCAAACAAATACTTTTATTCATTCTGTATTCTGCATAAACTGACATAATCACGTACATATTATCATGATGATGATGAATAATCCTTAGGAATTTTTAAATGTGAATCATTTTATGTTAGATTCTATGTTACATTTGTAGATGAATAAAAAAATGATAAGAATGACTTAATTGTGAATTGAATTACAAGCCTACACTTTTTATTTTTTTCACATAGCATAAACCTTGGTAAAGTGAAGTTTTAACAATAACACATTATGATTTTTCAGTATAGACTTATGGGAATCGTTGTTTTACATTGATATCGTGAATCAATCATCGTTAGACCGCCATAAGAAACTTGAGAGCACTGGATGGCTGCTTCGTTCTAGTAGGGGACTCATCAGCGGTGTGCATCCACAACTCATGCTACTTGCAGCAGTCGAACGCTTAACTTGTAAACTGCTGAGTCAACACTCGAAGGTATTATTGCATTGCGGTGTTGTTGTGAAGACTGTTAAGTTTTATTTGTAACCATGAATCGATCAATGTTAGACCACTATTAAAAACCTGGAAGCACTGAAAGACGGCCGTTTCGGCCTGGTATGGGACTCATCAGCAGTGCGCACCTACGACTCCTGCACCTCGCAGGATTCGAACACAGGACCTTCGGTATTGTGCGCGAACGCCCTAACCGTTAGACTACTGAGCCGGTATCCAATGGTGTGAATGTCTAACTTGATCAAATTCACGGAGTCGCGCAACCTCATACCCTGTATACATCCGAACAGGTTGAACTTCACTGGTAACGACTTCCCACTAGAACTAGGAGAAGATTCCTCACGAAGCTAGTCACTAGTGGACACATGTAATTGCATTGCGGGGTGGTTGTGAAGATTGTTAAGTTTTATTTGTAACCATGAATCGAAACGGCCGTCCAGTGCTTCCAGGTTTCTAATGGTGGTCTAACATTGATCGATTCATGGGTACAAATAAAAAGGTATTATTGTCTAACTCTGATATATCTAGAGATTTCGTGCAACCTCATGATCAATTCACGATGTCAATGTAAAACAATGATCTCCATAACTCTTTGATAAAAAAATCATAAAATGCGCACACTAGTGACTAGCTTCATGAGAAAATTCTCGGAATCCTAATGAGAAGCCATGATCAGTGGAGTTCAACCCCTTTAGGTGTAGGCAGTAAATACCGAAGGCAATGGATGTGATCACCAATTATTGTAGATTGGTCGAAGTTAGATATTACACCATTGAATGCCGGCTCAATGGTCTAGAGGTTAAACGTTCGCTCTTAAGAACGAAAGTCCTAAGTTCGATTCCTGAAAGTAGCAGAAGTCGTAGATGAGCACTGCTGATGAATAAGATAATACAAGGAAACGGCCATACAGTACTTCCAGATTTCTAATGATGGTCTAACAATAATCCATTCATGATGTCATTGTAAAATAACACATCAGAAAATGTAGCACAGTTAAACAAATTATTCAGTTATACAATCAATCTACTTAAGAGAAGTTCAGAAGTCTTTTTTTTAAAAATGATATTACATATCAGAACTATAAGTCATCAAAAAAGGAAATAGAATTTTTGTTCAACTAATTATTAATTTTGCAGTAAACTTATTTTATGCACTTTTAGTCATGTAACTTGACTATTGAACAATATGAGTTGATTTGTTTGTTTATTTTGTAGTGAACGAGAACACAGTTGGGGCAACCGGATTGTATTTAACGAAAATTACACAGTTACTCAGTAAAATCGGAAAACCATATCGTAAACGGTTAATTTGCAAAATATCAGTTCATCATATTGATCTGGACTGTTCCTGTTCCAAAACATCAATCCATTGTCACTACTCATGCGTTCCATAGAAATTCCATTGTGTTCTAACTCTTCCTTTCTTGATCTTCCCCCATCTTCTGCTGACAGACTTTACTTTAACACTCACGTCATATACTACTTATAGGTAGCTCGCACCACAATTTTACTGATTAACTCGTTTTGAATATTGTTTCTATCTTGGGTTGTAAGCTATATCAGCATAGTCTAATTGTTATCTGAAGTTTGATGAATTAATTGTACACGATAACTTTCTATGAACCTTTGTAATAGTCATTTGATTTTATACTATATGATATATGCTTCCAGGTTTCTAATGGTGGTCTAACATTGATCGATTCATGATTTCAAAAATGTGTAACTTAACAATCTTCACAACCCCGTAATGCAAATTACCTGTGCTCACTAGTCACTAGCTTCCTGAGGAATCTTCTACAAGTTCTAGTGGGAAGACGTGACCAGTGAAGTTCAACATGTTCGGGTGTAGTCAGTGTCTACCGAAGACTGTTTATGAGGTTGCGCAACTCCGTGAATTTGATCAAGTTAGACATTAACACCGTTGGATACCGGCTCAGTGGTCTAACGGTTAGGGCTTTCGCGCACAATACCGAAGGTCCTAGGTTCGAATCCTGTGGGGTGCAAGAGTCATGGATGCGCACTGCTGATGAGTCTCATACCAGGACGAAACGTCCGTCCAGTGCTTCCAGGTTTCTAATGATGGTCTAACATCAATCGATTCATGGTTTCAAAAATGTGTAACTTAACAAACTTCCCAACCCCGTATTGCATATATGATATAAGTTGAATTGTTCTGTGTACTTATTATCAGGGTTTTTTTAAGTGAAGGTTTAATTTAATTTCTAGAGAATTAGGTAAATCTACGTCATGGAAAAAAGTTTATCTGTAGAATTAAAATTCATTCAAAAGTTTTGTTTATAAAAAATTACTTTATCTGAATAAACTGAGCTTTTAAATAGTAAATTTGTATATTATCGCGTTCAACAAAACTGTGTATTGATTTATAGTACCTTATATATATATATATATATATATATATATATATAATATCAGTGACTGATATCATTAAAACAACCAGAGAAAACCAAAAACCACTGGATAGATGTTTATTCCCAACATGAGACTCTTCATCAAGGTATATCTATGACATTAACTGCAGTCTGACACAAAACATAGAGATGACGCATGTGAACTCTCACACTTGAGATCACTAAGCTGACATCTAGTTGTGTACATGTTTAACTTCAGACATTTCGTGATGTATTTGATGACTAATTGATTCGCACTCGACATAGTTGAAATCCATCAGTCACAATTTTACTAATATGGTTTTAACTCAAATTAATATATGATAATTAACTATGATATTCGAAAAATCCACACAAATCTGTCATAGTGTAGTGAACGAGAACACAGGTGAGGGCAACCAAATTGTATTTAATGAAAATTACAGAGTTACTCAGTAAAATAGGAAAACCATATCGTAAATTGTTAATTTGCAAAATATCAGTTCATCATATCGAACTGGACTGTTCCTGTTGCAAAACATCAATCCATTGTCTGACATTTCACTATTCATTCGTTTCATACAAATTCCATTGTGTTCCCATTCTTTCTTTCTTGTTTGATCTTCCCTCATCTTCTGCTGCCAGACATTAAGTTGACACTCACGTCATATACTACTTATAAGTAGCTCGCACCACAATGGCAACTGAATGTTAAAATTTGAAAACCAATGACATGAAATAAATGAATTAAAATTAACTATCAAGGTTAAACGAGAACCTAATCATTCCATTTGTTGACTGAGTTAATGTTCAGTGATATATACCTTTACCAATGTACTTCAGTTTTATTAAATAGTTTCATAAACATTCACTGTCATGAAGTCGGTAACTAGCGATCAGAAAATTAATTCGTAGAGACTTGTAATTGACCGTAAGCACAAATCATATCGACCATTCTAGTCAGTGAATTTACAATGATTATATATTACTCAATGAATCGATTAATGTCTAGAATCACTACACTAATTTCATACAATATTTCCTATCTTATAGACCTTTTTCACTGTCTACTATATACAATTTATGTTATTAGTGAAGTATCATTCGCTTTTCACTTGGTTTATTTGGCCGACGCAATCCAGAACAATGCTGGATATTTTCTTCAATTTTTTGCATTTTCTAAGAAGTATTCATGTTAGGGACGCTAGATTCCCAGAATTCACTTGATAAATGTCCTAAATTTGGATTTTATTCATGGGCTGATCGGTTGACCTTGAAATCACATTTCCTACCAGGAAAATCCTCGGTTGTGATTGGCTGATGTGTTATTTTAGTACACTATTTTTGTCATTCTCTCAAGGACGTTGCTGTGATGTATAAATAAACGCGATTTGTGTGCTTCAGATCATTGCATTTTCTGGGTGTTTGTAGAATACACTTTCTACACCACCTCAAAACTTTTTCTTCAGTTAGTTTGGGGCAACGGATCAGAGTAGCCAACCGTGTCACTTGTTCATTGTCTCTTTCTCGTTTATCGACTCAGGTGAACTCGTAATAGTTTCAAGCATATCAAATGACAAGCATAACGATTCACTAATAGAACCAAGAGTTAGGACTGATGTGGAAACATGATAAAATAAGTAATGAATGAGTCCTTCTTATTTTATGACTGTTTGTAACTCAGTTAGTCAAGCACAAAGAGAGTACAACTTGTAACGCGGTACTTAGAGAGACAGAGATAAAGAAAAAATTAATTTTAAAAAAAGAAATCAGCGAAATCGGAATAATAATATCTTTTATGTTGAAAAATAGGAGTAAAGAATATCATTTAGGAATATAAAATAGAAATAGAATTCTGAACATGAAATGGGATGGCTGTTTCATCGTAATATTAAACTCCCCGAGCCCGCAGGTGTAATCTAAACCTAGGACCTTCGGTTCGGTGCGCGAATGCCTAACCTTTAGATCACTCAACCGATTTCCATTAGTGTAAATTTAAAACTTCAATTAAATCACAATATTCTGCAACCCAAAGACAAGCCCTTTCTTGGAACCCTCAAAGTAAAAGGAAAAGAGCAAGACCATAAACACATTACGCTGACAAATAGAGAAAGACATGAGAAGAATGAACAAACATTGGACAGAACTGAAAAGGGAAGCCCAGGACAGAGTTGGTTGGAGCAAACTAGTTGGCGACCTATATGCTCCATTGGGGGTAACAGGCGTAAGTAAATGACTGTTTCACACCAAACTTGATTGAACTCCACTGGTAAGCATTTCTCACTAGAATTTCAAGAGTTGCACCTTGAAGTCGGTCAGTAGAAAGTATATGGTTATTGTCAGTACAAGATTTTTCAAGCTTGAAGAATCCTCACAGTTGGATATATCCTTTTCTCTATTTATTCACTTATTTATAATTATGTACATACTTTATATTTTAAGGGCTCATTCCTCTAACCTCACATACTGCTTCTCACACTCCCTTCAACGCATAGGGTACCTTGAGGCTAAACGCAAACTTACCAAAGGAAGAAGTTGAAAACATTTCGAGTGTTATTTATTAAGTCCTTAAGTAGGATAATTGTACCTTGAGAAAAAAGGGGGGATCAGCATATTTGTTAAGACAGTAGAACTCCTAATCGATATCAGGTGCTATGTCGCTAGTCGTACTGTGGTGTGAGCTACTTATAAGTAGTATATGACGTGAGTGTAAACGTAATGTCCGGCAGCATAATTTGGGGGGAAGATCAAGAAATGAAGAGTTAGAAGAACACAATGGACTTTGTATGAAACGCATGAATGGTGACAATGGATTGATGTTTGGCAACAGGAACAGTCCATTTCGATAGGATGAACTGATCTTCTGCAAATGAACAATTTACGATATGGTTTTCCGATTTTACTGAGTAACTCTGTAATTTTCGTTAAATACAATCCGGTTTCCCCAACTGTGTTCCCGTTAACTACAGTACCACTAGTCTAGTCGGCACACTGACCAATGAACGGCAAGCACGGCCTTAACTCTCATTTGTTCCCTAGTCCTCTTTTTAACCCAGTCATCAATCAGAAGACGATGATAGGTTGCAAACAATTCACGATTTTAATCAAGTTGACCTTGACAATCAACCCATTATGGTTGACTACACAGCACCAAATAAGAAATTACACTTGAAGCAAGAGTAATGTAAGAGTAATGTGTATTTACAAGTTTGTTTTTTTAATTTTCACACTGATTTACATGTGTAGTTAGTTGTAATTATGATTTGTAATAATTTAACATAATAATTGACAGTTTACTATCATTTTATTTTATGTAAATCGATTATTATTATTTATTCAACAAATAGAGATTTCAAATGAAATATTTCTGGTTATATAACCATATTAAATTGACAATTTTTCCAGTGGGTTTGTAATAATTGTTTAATTGTATGAAATAAATTTATATATATTATGACAATTCTCACAGGAGGAGTATTTTATATGTTAACTAAAATGAATTAAAATATATTTTTTAAATGTGAATAATAAAAAAAGGATTCAAATTCGTAATAAACCATGAATATATAAATAAACTAGTGAATTGGATACTATAATCATAGTTGAAGTGATATATAGTGAACTTGAGTTTGAATCTGATCATTAACACTGGAAGGGATTCAGGCACATACAGCTGACGAGTTCTGAATAAAACGAAACCCGTCTATTGATTTATTGATTTATCGTAACATATAAACATTGGTACAAAGGAGAACCTAAATATTTATGTACCACATAAAATAAGAGAATTTGTTGGTGGGTTAGGATACAGCCGCATTGTACAAACTGGACCAGGTGATTTGCATAAATGACCACTCCCTGAGCCTTTCATACTTACTTACTTACTTACTTATGCCTGTTACCCCCAATCGAGCATAGGCCGCCCACCAGTTTTCTCCAACCAACTCTGTCCTGGGGTTCCCTCTCAATTTCTGTCCAATGTTTGTTCATTCCTCTCATATCTTTCTCTATTTCTCGGAGTAATGTATTCTTTGGCCTTCCTCTTTTCCTTTCACATTGAGGGTTCCATGTGAGGGCTTGTCTCGTGACGCAGTTAGGTGCTTTTCGTAATGTGTGTCCTATCCACTTCCACCGCTTATTCCTCATTTCCTCCTCCACTGAAGGAATCTGGTTTGTTTTCTCCCACAGTTCGTTGTTGCTGATGGTGTCTGGCCAACGAATACGAAGTATTTTGCGTAGACAACTGTTAATAAACACTTGTATCTTCTGGATGATGGATTTGGTAGTTCTCCAAGTTTCCACTCCATATAGTAGAACTGTAGAACTGTATTGAAAATCGTGATCTTGGTTTTGGTTGAAAGTTGTTTTGAGTTCCAGATATTTTTCAATTGTAGAAATGCAGCCCTTGCTTTGCCAATCCGCGCCCTCACATCTGCATTGGATCCACCTTGATTGTCGATGATGCTGCCAAGATCTGTAAAAGTGTTAACGTCCTCCAAGGCATCTCCATGAAGAGTGATTTGGTTGGTGGATGTTGTGTTGCATCGGAGAATTTTGCTTTTTCCTTTATGTATGTTGAGACCTACTGCTGCAGAAGCTGCTGCTACACTGATCGTCTTCTCTTGCATTTGTTGTTGCGTGTGCGATAGATTGAGCCTTTCATATACTGCTCTAATCCACGAAGTAACGCAGAAACTTTAGGAGATGCAATTACATGGTAGCTGGTGACCGACAATATGCTTATATGCCATTTGTTCACTCAGAATCGTGAAAGCCCATGTATATCAAAATTTTTTAACCCCCTCGGTAGATCCATCGTACCATTCAACCTGACCAAAGCACTAAATGTTCACTTTTCGTCCTCTCAGTTTGGTAAAGAACACCTCTGAATCGGGAATACAATGAGTAAGACTTCTCTGATAGTAGTAGCTATAGGTGGTTCATAGCCATATGAGAGCACTTGGAGAGGGAGAGCGCACTGCCTTTTCCCACTCTCAGGCGTACCTGGGCATTTGTAGGCAATAAGATGAAATGCACGTGTTGAACTTCACTGTTAGCTCTAATATAAAATATATTAAAACTAGGTTACAGTTTGTTGTGAATAAGCAAAAGTAACAAACTTTGAATACTCTATACATTTGGAAATACTGTAGAAATATTATTGGGGTGCATTTATCAAGTGCTTGTATTGTGTTATTTTTCCTTACTCTTCTAATTGTTTGCTTCAGCTTAACTCACTGTTGTTATCTCTTTTTTTTCATATTCATGTATTATTTATAAAAATGTTTATTCAAATTTATCCCATGTTAGCCGAATTTTCTACTCGAATTGAATTCTATCAAATGAATCTTCAATATAAACTGTAAAATCAAATGTTTCATTATGTTATGGATATTAGATCCCCAAAACTCGCTTGTTAAATGCCTTATTTTGGATTTCATGTTTGCCAGCATGGGCTGATAAGTTGACCTTGGGATTTCATTTCTCACCAGGAAAGTCCATGGCTGTGATTGGTTGCTGTGTATTTTACTGTGCTATTTTCGAAACTGTCCCATGGACGTTTCTATGATGTATAAATAAACGAGAGTTGTATGCTTGATTGTACTGTGATTGCTGGGTGTTTGTAGAATATACTTCTACGCTTACGAAGCCCTCATTACTTCAGTTTGGGATTCAAGGTAGCCCACCTGGACGCTGATTATTGTCTCGTTCGTGTTTATCGACTAAGTGATGAACATAATACATTATTTTGATTCAATACGTTGTGAATATGATTTAAATAGAACGATTCAATAAAGAAACTCTACCTGAACGTACAGTTTTAATAGTGATAGTGAAGATTTACTTCTCTTGGTTGGTCGTTTTCAGTGATTTTATATTCTCTGAACCTAATGTTTGAACTGCTTAGCTTTCATCAAAGATCTCGACACTATGTAGAAGTAAGCTTATCAGTTTATTCACTTCAGTGATCTAACATTGATCAAATAATGATTTCTAAGTAACCCTATGATGAAAATTATCATCAGCTCACTAATGACTAGCTCAGTGAGGATGTTTCTCCGAGTTCTAGGTGGGAAGTCAGGACTAGCGGAGTTCAGCCCTGTTCGGATGTGAAGCAGTGCTCACCAGAAACAGTGGATCAGATTTCACAAGACTGTAGATTGATTGAAGATAAATATTAATATCATTGGGTTACGGCTTATAGCTCTAGAGGTTAATCGTTCACGTACGAAACCGAAGGTCCTGCATTCGATTCCCTTGTGCGGAAGTTGTGGAAGCGCATCGCTGATGATTCCCATGCCAGGAAGAAACGGCCATGTAGTGTGTGATTCTATGTTTCTAATGGTGATTTAACAATGATCGATTCATGATTTTAAAATACCATTAGTGACAACATTATGTACAATGTAAGCTTATCAATTACTTCATTTCGTTTGTTTTGATGACCTTCTTCATGACTGGTTATTTTTCTGTTAGTTTCATTTTTATTTGTTTGTTTTTGTATTTCATTTGACCGTTTTGTGTGGTTGAACTTAAAACTCTGTAATTGATTGATTGATGTCCTCCTTATAGTTGGTTGTATTTCTATATACTAATCAATTAGATCTTACAGTATCTCCAAAAGAAGCTTATTAGTCTTTTTAGGCTCAAACTATTGTATCTCAGCTTTTGCTCTGCTGAAAACCTAGTTTTCCTCCTATGTATCAACTAATCTAAGCTAATCGCATCTTGAAGAACTTCATGTTGTGTTTGTTAATCAGTAGGATTCACTTCGAGAAAATCTGTAGTTTACATTACGACCTAATCTCTGATTGAAAATCATCAGCAACCAGTAGGCACCGTGTGGTGTGTGCTACTTATACGAACGATATAAGTAGTATAAGAAGGGACGTGAAAGAAGAAATCTCACGGTCAGAATAGGAAAACGGAAAGCAAATGGAGCAAAAGCAAGCAGTAAATGGAAAGGAAGCAACAACAGAAATGGAAGAAGGATGGAGCGTTGGAAGTCACGACTCATAGATGGTGTGCAAATAGAGTGTTCAATGTATTGTTTTCGTTTTTAATTGACTAAGAGTGTAAATTTGCATAAAGTTCATATTCTCAACTTTAATCAGTTTGTATCAGGTGATCACCTCATTAAGCTTGAAGTTGGTTTTCAGTTGTACACGACTGATGTAGATCCATTTAGAGCACTGTCCACAAAATGTACTAATCGCCATAAAACACCTTCATTAAAGAAAATGCTTATCTAAAAGATTCTGTAGAGATCGGAAAACGCTCAAAATTATATTTAACCAGTTATATCTTTAAAAAGGTTTTTCAGGAATTCTCGAAGTTTACTCATTGCGTTTCTTCTTATCTTCTTGATCAAGTATTTTATTAATGATACCAATAACTTCACTAGATGTTTCTGTTTAATCAAAAGTAGTTCTTGTCTGATATAACTTCCCCTATTAATTTGTCAATCTTACAATCTTCAGTTTGACTATGACATTACTGTTATTTTGGAATTTCTAGTGTTCGAGTGCAATCAAAATATGAGTATTTTGTGGTGTGAGCTACTTATAAGTAGTATATGACGTGAGTGTCAACGTAATGTCTGGCCGCAGAGGATGGCGGAAGATCAAGAGAGGAAGAGTGGGGGTAACACAATGGAATTTGTATGAAACGCATGAATAGTGACAATGGATTGATGTTGTTTGCCACAGGAACAGTCCAGTTCGATATGATGAACTGATATTTTGCAAATGAACGATTTACGATATGGTTTTCCGATTTTACTGAGTAAATCTGTAATTTCCGTTAAATACAATCCGGTTCCCCTCACATGTGTTCTCCTTCACTACAGTAACATATAGACATTGGTACAAAGGAGAACCTAAATATTTATGTACCACATAAAATTAGAGAATTTGTCAGTGGGTTAGGATAAAGTTCGACTGAACAAGTTGAACGGGGTAATTTTCATTAAAGGCGACTCCTTGAGCCTTTCACATACTGCTCTAATCTACGAAGTAATGCAGGAACTTTAGGAGATGCAGTCAGATGGGGTAGTTGGTGACCATCAATAGGTTTATACATTATTTGTTCACTTGGGATCGTGAAAGCCTATGCATATCAAATTTTTTCAACCCTCTCGGTAGATTCATCGTACCATTCAACCTGACCAAAAGACGAGATGTTCACTTTTCATCCTCTCAGTTTGGTGAAGAACACCTCTGAATCGGGAATACAATGAGTAAGACTTCTCTGATAGTAGCTATAGGTGGTTCATAGCCATATGAGAGCACTTGGAGATAGTGAGTGCACTTTCTTTACCCATTCTCAAACGTACCACGGCATTCGTGAGCAATAAGATGAAATGCATGTGTTGAACTTCACTGTTAGCTCTAATATAAAATATATTAAAACTAGGTTACAGTTTGTTGTGAATAAGCAAAAGTAACAAACTTTGAATACTCTATACATTTGGAAATACTGTAGAAATATTATTGGGGTGCATTTATCAAGTACTTGTGTTGTATTATTTTTCCTTACTCTTCTATTTGTTTGCTTTAGCTTAACTCACTGTTGTAAGCTCTCTTTTTCATATTCATGTATTATTCATAAAATGTTTATTCAAATTTATCCCATGTTAAATAAACTTTCTATTCGAATTGAATTCTCGCAATTGAATCTTCAATATACCTGTAAAATCAAATGTTTCATTATGTTGGGGATATTAGATCCCAAAAACTCGCTTGTTAAATGCCTTATTTTGGATTTCACGTTCGCCAGCATGGGCTGATCAGTTGACCTTGGGATTTCATTTCTCACCAGGAAAATCCATGGCTGTGATTGGCTGCAGTGTATTTTAGTGTGCTATTTTCTTAACTGTCCTAAGGACGTTTCTATGATGTATAAATAAACGAGAGGTGTATGCTTGATTGTATTGTGATTTCTGGGTGTTTGTAGAATATACTTTCTACGCTTACAAAGCCCTTTTTATTTCAGTTTGGGATTCAAGGTAGCCTATCTGGACGTTGGTAATTGTCTCGTTCGCGTTTATCGACTAAGTGACGAACATAATACATAATTTTGATTCAATACGTTGTGAATATGATTTAAATAAAACTATTCGAAAAAGAAACTCTACCTGAACGCACAGTTTTAATAAGGATAGTGAAGATTTACTTCTCTTAGTTGGTTGTTTCCAATGATTTTATATTCTCTAAGCCTAATGTTTGAACTGTTTAGCTTTCATCAGTATTCTAGACACTATCATTGTTGACTACACTATGTAGAAGTAAGCTTATCAGTTTATTCACTTCAGTGATTTAACACTGATCAAATAATGATTACGCCAAGAAATAGAGAAAGATATGAGAGGAATGTACAAACATTCGACAGAACTGGAGGGGGAAGCCCAGGACAGAGTTGGTTGGAGAAAACTGGTGGGCGGCCTATGCTCGATTGGGGGTAGCAGGCGTAAGTAAGTAAGTAAGTAAGTAAGTAACCCTATACTGAAAATTATCATCAGCTCACTAATGACTAGCTCAATGAGGATGTTTCTCCGAACTCTAGGTGAGAAGTGAAGACCAGCGGAGTTCAGCCCTGTTCGGATGTAAAGCAGTGCTCACCAGAAACAGTGGATGAGATTTCACAAGACTATGGATTGATTGAAGGTAAACATTAATATCGTTGGGTTACGGCTTATAGCTCTAGAGGTTAATCGTTCACGTACGAAACCGAATGTCCTGCATTCGATTCTCTAGTACGGAAGTTGCGGAAGCGCATCGCTGATGATTCCCATGCCAGGAAGAAACGGCCATGTAGTGAGTGATTCTATGTTTCTAATGGTGATTTAACGATGATCGATTCATGATTTTAAAATACCATTAGTGACAACATTATGTACAATGTAAGCTTATCAATTACTTCATTTCGTTTGTTTTGATGACCTTCTTTATGATTGGTTATTTTTTTATTAGTTTCATTTTTATTTGTTTGTTTTTGTATTTCATTTGACCGTTTTGTGTGGTTGAACTTAAAACCCTGTAATTGATCGATGTCTTCTTTATAGTTAACTGTATTTCATTATACTAATCAATTAGATTTTACAGCGTCTCCAAAGAAACTTATTAGTCTTTTTGAGCTTAAACTTATGTACCTCAGTATAGATAGTCAAAGACATTTCGATTAATCACTAAATTAAAATGTTATATCTTTTACTCTGCTGAAAACCTAGTTTTCCTCCTATGTATCAACTAATCTAAGCGAATCGTATCTTGAAGAACTTCATGTTGTGTTTTTTGATTAGTAGGATTCAGTTAGAAAAAAAATCTGTAGTTCATATTACGACCTAATCTCTGATTGAAAATCATAAGCAACCAGTAGGCACCGTGTGGTGTGTGCTACTTATACGAACGATATAAGTAGTATAAGAAGGGACGTGAAAGAAGAAATCTCACGGTCAGAATAGGAAAACGGAAAGCAAATGGAGCAAAAGCAAGCAGTAAATGGAAAGGAAGCAACAACAGAAATGGAAGAAGGATGAAGCGTTGGAAGTCACGACTCATAGATGGTGTGCAAATAGAGTGTTCAATGTAATGTTTTCGTTTTTAATTGACTAAGAGTGTAAATTTGCAGCAGGTTCATTTCCTCAAGTTTAATCAGTTCGTATCAGGTGATCAGGTGTGGATCCATTTACAGCACTGTCCACAAAATGTACTAATCGCCATAAAACACCTTCATTAAAGAAAATTCTTATCTAAAAGATTCTGTAGAGATCGGAAAACGCTCAAACTTAAATCTAACCAATTGTATTTTTAAAAAACATTTTTCAGGAACTGTTGAAGTTAACTCATTGCGTTTCTTTTTATCTTCTTGATTAAGTATTTTATTAATGATACCAATAACTTCGCTAGATGTTCCTGTTAAATCAAAAGTAGTTCTTGTCTGATATAACTTCCCCTATTGATTTGTCGATCTTACAATCTTGAGTTCGACTATGACATTACTGTTATTTTGGAATTTCTAGTGTTCGAGTGCAATCAAAATATGAATATTTTGTGGTGTGAGCTACTTATAAGTAGTATATGACGTGAGTGTCAACGTAATGTCTGGCCGCAGAGGATGGCGGAAGATCAAGAGAGGAAGAGTGGGGGTAACACAATGGAATTTGTATGAAACGCATGAATAGTGACAATGGATGTTGATGTTTGGCAACAGGAACAGTCCAGTTCGATATGATGAACTGATATTTTGCAAATTAACAATTTACGATATGGTTTTCCTATTTTACTGAGTAACTCTATAATTTTCGTTAAATACAATTCGTTTGCCCCACCTGTGTTCTCTTTCACTACAATTTTACTGATGTACAACCTAAAGCCAAAAAAATCGAGACTAGATGAATTCGGCAACCAAATAGAAGTTCACTGACTACATTTGCAAATCTAACTAATAATTACTTCTTTTTGCCACAATCATAGGTATCAATTCATTTCATACCGTCATTACTGAAGTATCCCGGAAGTCAGGAACAAATAAACAACCTAAGAACAAAAACAAGTCAAAATTACTTTCAAACCCATTTCAAAGTTTGAATAAAACAAATATATATTTTTTCAAAAAATCAGTTGAAAATTAAAAAGGGCAATAGTTATACAATCATAGTTTATAATCAATTAAGAACCTCAAGAGTCTCACAGAAATTAAACTGCTATTATTTGTACTTCATGCACTCAGCAATATGGAATTATCAGATCATGACCAACCTGTAAATGATAACTCATCTTTTACATACAGTTATACCATTCATTGTATAGAAGGAAAACACAGGTGAGGACAACCAAATTGTATTTATCTCAAATTACAGAGTTAATTGGTAAAATAGGAAAACTATATCGTAAATCGTTAATTTGCAAAATATCAGTCCATCATATCGAACTGGACTGTTCCTGTTGCAAAACATCAATCCATTGTCTGACATTTCACTCACTATTCATGCGTTTCATACAAATCCCATTGTCCCCACGCTTCCTTTCTTGATCTTCCCTCATCTTCTGCTGCCAGACAATACGTTTTTACTCGCGTCATATACTACTTATAAGTAGCGCGCAACACACTATAAGTGGCGGAGAACAGATAAAACAGTACATAATTTAATTAACAATAAATAAAGATCAATAAAATCTATAACAATAACTGATCAGTTCAACTAAAGCTTACGAAACACATCAGTTCAAATATCTAGTAATTATATCATAAACCTGTAAACAATACTAGTTTATAAAACAGTTTTAAGAGTTTCATCTTCCAAAATACTTATTTCGTTACAACACTTTACTTCACTGTGTATTTACCAAATCATTCATTCGTATAATCTTCTTTATCGATTCGAATGTTAGTTAAGTAAACGGATACAATTAATTTTCATTATAGGATTGTAGAGATTATTGACGTTCGTTGAAACCCTTAGTCAATCAATATTAAACTACCATTAGCAACCTGGGAGCACCGGAATGTGGGCATCAAGGATGAACTTTGTTGATGAGACCCATACTGGGATGAGATAGCCGTCCAATTCTTCCAGGTTTCTAACAATGTTTAACATTGATCAATTCATGATTTTAATGATACTGTAGTGAAGGAGAACACAGGTGAGGGCAACCGGATTGTATTTATTCGCAAATGATAGAGTTACTCAGTAAAATACGAAAACCATATCGTAAACGGTTAATTTGCAAATCTTCAATCCATCATCAATCCATTGTCTGACATTTCACTCACTATTCATGCGTTTCATACAAATTCCATTGTGTTTCCAATCTTTCTTTCTTGATCTTCCGCCATCTTTTGCTGCCAGACATTACGTTTACACTCGCGTCATATACTACTTCTAAGTAGCGCGCACCACAATACCATTAAGTTATACAACTACAAAAACACTCCTAAGAATGTAATATTAATACCGAAAACCAAGTTAGATGTGAAGATTAAAATGAATTGAAATTACGAAATAGTTTAATCAAATTTATCAGAAATAATCAAAAGTATTTTACTTTTTAATATTGAGCTAACTTTAGTTTTTACCTACCACTATATTTGGTTCAGAAAATGATGACTCATATGTAGTAGAATCGTTCATAATAAAAAAAAATCCAACATTTAAATTAATTTTTGTGAATGGAATAGTAGAAGTTGAGTCATATGTTAAATTTGATTTTAGTTATCTGAAAGCTTAATCATCATCATCATCATCATCATCATAAACAGTGTTATTCACTAATTCACTTCATTCCTTGTTTTGTAGTCAGTCAGTCAGTTGCAACGTAGAACTTCGTACGTATGTACATAAGTTCATGTTGCCATACCACATTAGCACAGAGACGCAGATGTCAAATTAAATCCCATAGTGATAGAGATAGTAGAGGTATTAATGGTAATGAAGAAGACTAGGGTTTGAAGATATTATTCAAGAAGTATAATTCAGTGAGATAAGGTTAGAAAGACAAAAGTAGAGGTGCTGACGAACCCAGAAGATTAGGATTTGAGAAAGCTCAACGAATGGATGCACTTGCGCCATTGCAAACGATTTTGAGCCATGTCGTTCAAGGTATCTAACCATTGGTGACTTTCGTCTCGCAGACCCCAACCAGGTAGTCTACATCTACCAACATGACTCAGTCCACTCGTCAGTGAGTGACTTCATGGATTTGTGCCATGTTTTGGTCCGGCCGCCCCTAACTTTCTTCAAACCTACTCCTACACCACAAAACGTAGCTGAACTGAACTGATATTTTATGATACTATAAATATAACATTTAACAAAGAAAAAAAATCTAGTAAACTAATATGTGTACACTGTTAGGTAAAATGATTACGCTACTTATTATATTCAGTAGTATAATTAGTTATTTTAAATATTTCGTCTTTGGTTTCAGAAAAAATCGTATGGATATAGGTTTACAGTGAAATATTTAACTTGTCAGTTAAATGTTTTGGCATCTTACACTGAAATGTGAATTTGATAGCTATCAATGAAAATGACACCAGGTTATCCATTGAATTCACAAGCCCAGTAACCATGTTAACCAGTATGATATTTATTCGTAAAAGTATATATAGTATATTGTTGGCAGTCAAAAGATTTTGTTAGATAGTGGCTATATTAAAATGGTCTTCAATGAACAGAAAAGTCTGATCAAAAATTGCACAGCGAAACGAACAACGAGATAATTTTAAAAACTGGTTCTGGTATAAAGTGAAGTACTTTAAGGCCTGGAACTGATCTATCAAATTATTGTAGGTATGTTTCCGGTGAAATAAATAAAATTTTGAAGTTTTCAACAGAATTAAAGAAGTTATCGATTCATTCAGTTAGTTAGTCAGTATTAATAATGATTTGATTCTGACCGATTTGACATCTCAAATCCTAACCTTCTGAATTCCTCATCACCTCTATCTTTATCTTTTTAAGTTTATTTCACTAGATTCTACTTCTTGAATAATATCGTCGAACCCTACTCTCTCCGATTACTGCTAATACTTCTACTACCACTATGATCATGGTATCTGAATTGACGATTGTATTTCTGTGCTAATGAGATATGGCAACTTGAACTGATGTACGTACGTGGGTACGATGTTCCACTTACGTTGTTGACTGATTGATTGATTACGATATTCTATTTGATTTTATCAAAAAAAAAATCTTCAAGTTGCTTAGAAATTTTGTTCAATTAACAACTAATGAATACAGTGCTTGACTTTTCATGGTTATACGTATACTGATGACTGATAATTAAGAGTACATCAGAGTGGTTGAATTATCGTGGAAAATTCTCATTAGAACTGAAGGAATACATCTTGAAGTTCATTACTCATGGGTACATAATTGTTATCAGTAAAAGGCGATTCATGGAGATCGTATTATTTTCACAGTTGAAATCCCAATCTTTTTTTTTTACTTTATTTGTACAACCATTGAAAATCAGAACACACTGAACAGCTTTTCCGTCATTATCTGAGACTTTTCAGGAGTCTATACCTATTTCTACTTCTATTACCTTTACTACTATGGGATTTGAAGTGATAATTGCATCTCTGTGCTAATGTAGTATGGCAGCTTGAATTGATGTACCTACGTACGTACTACTGACTACACCTATTTGTTATTCATTGAGGTAGTTTTATACTCAAAACATTATAGAGGATGTTAATCAATGAACTTTCTGATTGTAAACTAAACTTGGGCTTGAATGTACGAATTCCTATGGCTTCTGCTATATGTAAGAGACGGGATTGAACTCCGTTGTGAAATAATTGAGGTATACGATAGATCACTCGAAAAAATCTAGATTTATCTACAATATAGAAAAAATCCTGCTGCTTTTCAATACACTCACTTTTATAGTTTTACACCTATTCGCTACAAAAGAAACATGGTTACATGTCTCACTAGCAGAACAAAAATGATCTGTTCTAAAGGATACTTTAAGTCAGGAGCTGTAATTTATCAACAACTCACTGACCAAGATCGGCTACCCCAGCGCATTCATAAGAAAGTATATGGTTGATGTAAAAAAGAAGTCAGTAATTTCGACCATCCGAACGAAGCAACTATTTGTGGTGATGTTTCGTTCTCTGAGCTGGTTGTTTTGGTTGTGGAGCTTTCATTGTTCTTCTGAACAACATCATCAGCACAAACTTCAGATAGAAGAACCAACTATTTATCAAATTACAATTCAACGGAGATGTAGCCTGCGATACTCTGCAGGACAAATTAATAAGAGCAATTAATAGAACATTCAATGCAGCTAAACTTGCGTTGACCTTCTCAAGTCGACTAGTGATGTTTACCCAAACGAAGGATAAGTTACCTGAGTTGGCTTCCTCCTCTATGTGCATTTACAAATTCAGCTGCTCCTGTGGAGATAGCTACCAGGCAACTTAACCAACAAATGAGTGAACATCTCCCAGTATGGTTTAAGAAGGGTCAGTCAAAAATAATACGTAGTTCGATCTTAGCATACCTGGTTGATAGTGGTCATATTGTGAAAACTAAACTTGACTCAGCTTCTTATTATATATATATATATATATATATATATATATATATATATATATCAGATGACCTGGCCCTTCTATCACACACTCAACAACAAATGCAAGAGAAGACGACCAGTGTAGCAGCAGCCTCTGCAGCAGGAGGTCTCAATATACAAAAAAAGGAAAAAGCAAAACTCTCCGATGCAACACAACATGGACCAACCAAATCACTCTTGATGGAGATGCCTTGGAGGACGTTAACACCTTTACATATCTGGGCAGCATCATCGACAACCAAGGTGGATCCGATGTAGATGTGAGGGCACGGATTGGCAAAGCAAGGGCTGCATTTCTACAGTTGAAAAATATCTGCAACTCCAAACGACTTTCAACCAAAACCAAAATCAGCATTTTCAATACAAATGTCAAGACAGTTCTACTGTATGGAGCGGAAACTTGAAGAACTACGAAAGCCATCATCCAGAAGATACAAGTGTTTATGAACAGTTGTCTACGCAAAATACTTCGTATTCGTTGGCCAGACACCATTAGCAACAACACACTGTGGGAGAGAACATACCAGATTCCAGTGGAGGAGGAAATCAGGAAGAAGCGGTGGAAGTGGATAGGACACACACTACGAAAAGCACCTAACTGCGTTACGAGACAAGCCCCCACATGGAACCCTCAAGGCAAAAGGAAAAGAGGAAGGCCAAAGAATACATTACACCGAGAAATAGAGAAAGATATGACAGGAATGAACAAACATTGGACAGAACTGGAGAAGGAAGCCTAGGACAGAGTTGGTTGGAGAAAACTGGTGGGCGGCCTATGCTCGATTGAGGGTAACAGGCGCAAGTAAGTAAGTAACTAATATATATATATATATATATATATATATATATATATATATATATATATTAAAACTTTCAATTTAAACACATTTAATAACCTGAAATTATAAACTTAAACATTTCTTATGTGATTTTTAATATTTAAGGTCTTTTTCAATTGATATATATACACCATCATATTTATATATGTGTATATTTACATGCCTAAATTCAACAATCCTTTTTAATTCACATATTTTAAGCATGACTTAGCATCATTTACATAAAATGTAATACATACATTGAATTTCATTAGTTATCATCATCAATCAGTATTACTTTTTATACACATTTTTAGTTAGTTATGTATGATATGAAGAATGCATAGACAGAAGATATACACATGTATAAATATCAACAAAGTATTCAAACATATTAATAGTTTACACAAATAAGATATAAAACTAGTCTTTTGTTATTGATTTTTAAGGGTACCTACCTTTTAACTATTTCTTACAAAGTTGTCTATATGTCTCAACTGGTCTTCAGATTAGTTTGTATGCCTATATACATATATAAACAACAAAAGAGATAGTTTTATTGAAATCTACGCTCTATAAAATTTCTAACAATTTGACATATTATCATTTCTAAATTCTTGACATAATTTGACACAATTTTATATCAGATATTACATAAAATTAATTCATCATAAATAGAGGCATTTTTAAAGTAACTCACTCATTATTAGAAAATAATTATAGAGTGAAAGATAGAGAGATAGAGATGAAATTTGAAATAGTAGGAATGAGAATTGACTGATACAATCTGTTGTGATATGAATTATTTTATCAGTGAATTTTTTTGAGAGTCTAGAATAATTTATGTTAATCAATGATTATTATTGATCAGAAAATGTATTTATAGAGTTCTAAGTTGTTCGTATTCCACAAGAGAGATTATAGAAATCTTAAATGTTGAATCGTTTTATTATTGGGCTTGTAAACGTAATGTCTGGGAGCAGAAGATGGTGGAAGATCAAGAAAGGAAGAGCGGGAACACAATGGAATTTGTATATGAAACGCATGAATAGTGAAATGTCAGACAATGGATTGAAGATTAGCAAATTAACGGTTACGATATGGTTTTCGTATTTTACTGAGTAACTCTGTAATTTTCGTTCAATACAATTCGGTTGCCTTCACCTGTGTTCTCCTTCACTACAGGCTTACTAAGTAAACCTTCTTTTATTGACAGATACTTTACACTAACACCATCTCTTGTAAATTAAACTATTAAGTTGAATAGTATCTAACACAAACATGAAATCATAGTGGAATTGATTGACCTAGGAGACAGAGTACGGTAGTAATTATTTCTTTGAATATTTTATGCTCTCTTATTCGATTCAAGATGTTCAGTTGAAAAGATTGAATAGTCCCTTAGTGACATCTCGCATAACTGTAATACATGTAAATAAATTACTACCTAACTAGAACTAGAACTAGAATACTTCAAACAATGTAATATGATATATCGATTTCTCTGATAAGTGTACATAGCTCAGTATAATACATGAACGCATTCATACGTTTCGATAACTCAATAGTGACGTTTCGAACTACATCTCCGAATGATGTGGAATTCAACCTATGAGATAAGAGTAGACATTGTGAAGTGCTATTTACATCAAGTTGGTACAGAGCTTCCTGTTTTACTTGACTTCATTAATTTGTAATAATATCAAAAGGGTACTAAATCGGTATGTTATAAATCACTAGCTTAATGGTTTAAAGATTCAAAATTCAGCAAGTGACTAACACATTCAGGCACTATTTAACCTATTTCCTTTTAGAAAGTCAGATAGTATCAGTAAGTCTGATGTTTAGACTGTTTCTTAAGGTCGAGTACACGGATGTGCAGTAAATATGTTTAAAGGTAACTTATCCTTGTTTTACTTAGTTAATGGAACTGGATAAGAAAATATTCTAACGTACCTTATTTGAATTTTCGGTTTCACATGCTGTTGGGGATGTTAGATCCCCAGAACTCGCTTGATAAATGCCTTATCTTGGATTTCACGTTTGCCAGCATGGGCTGATCAGTTGACCTTGAGATTTCATTTCCCACCACGAAAATCCATGGCTGTGATTGGCTGCTGTGTATTTTAGTGTGCTATTTTCTTAACTGTCCCAAGGATGTTTCTATGATGTATAAATAAACGAGAGTTGTGTGCTTGATCGTACTGTGATTGCTAGGTGTTTGTAGAATATACTTTCTACGCTTACAAAGCGTTCTGTTACAGCTTGGGATTCAAGGTAGCCTACCTGGACTCTGGTAATTGTCTCGTTCGCATTTATCGACTAAGGCGAACTCGTAATAGCTTCAAGCGTACCTAGTGACGAACATATCACATACATTTAATGTGATATTAACATCAAGTAGAAATGATGTATCAAAGCTTTATAAACTTAAATACTGTCAATAAAACACTGCTGACTGAATGAGTTGATTTAAATTATTACAACTTCTCGTGAAAGCATCAAATAAATTAATCTTATTTACAGACAACTTAGATATCAAATGATGATAACTAAAATTCAACAGTTAAGCTTCAAATCTAACCGCTAAACTGATTTGATAATAATGATTCAGTTTAGTTTTTTTTGGTTAAATGTTGTATATACACTTATACTACTAAAATTGATTTAATGAGTAGTAGAAATATTGAATTTCAGCTTAATGACGAAATATTCATCAAATGAGGCTTAAATTCTCTAAAACTTACTAAAATTTAAATTTTTCAATATTATTATTGAATTTATGGTTAGTTTTTATCTTAACAGTAGCTAGAAGAAAATGGTTTCTCGATATTGAGGGAAACGCAGCTGTCAGTTCAAATGTCATAGTGGTAGAGATAGTAGAGGTATTACTGGTAATGCAGAAGATTAGGGTTCAAAGATATAATTCGAGAAGTATAATTCAGTGAGAAAACTTCAGAACGGGAGAAATATAGAGATGATGAGGAATTCAGAAGGTTAGAATTTGAGAGAACACAATGAATGAATCTGCTTACTTTAATAAGTGGTCAAGAAATTACTTTATTGTAACGAATTCAAAACCTTGCGCAACCAACTTCTGATTTTCATTATCAGTTTGTCTTAATCTCAAACCTATGTTATTTCTGACTGTTTTCAATCGCTGCCTTTATTAAATATAAATACATTCTATATGCTTACTAAGTCGTTGGCTCATTTTTCTTCAGGTAATCTTACATAATGCTACTCACACTCCTATCATAGAAAGTATCTTCAAGATGGACACAAACTTATCAAAGCTGGACGTTACACGATGTCATTTTGAGCCTTAGAACTAACTGTTACATAATAGAAGAGATAACCGCTTACCAACTTCAACTGATGGTCGAACAGTAGTTGAGAGTAACTCAAAGACCGATAAAAGCATACACACCTCAGTGGTTATCCGTTGTTTATTGAAACAATCGTAAATTAGGTCATCCATCTTAAAGGAAATACACAAGAAATAATCAATAAGTTGGCAAGATAAAACGTAAAATCATCGCACAATAATAAAACACAACAAAAATCGATTTTCTTTTTGAAAATATGTCGGTAATAAATAAAAAACCTTTACACTCTCTTTATATTCCGACAATTATACAAAAAAAACAATGACCTAGAGAGTAAATATCAAATTACTTAATCGGTACTTTGTAAACAAACTTCTGATCTATTTTCTCATTCTATTTCTAGTTGTTATCTAGTTCAAATTTGTTTTTATGGAGTTTTATTGATTTAAGAAATTTTTTAACAGAAAATATACAAGATGGAATTTCGTTAGATGATAATAATCTTACTTCCAGTATGCCTTTTTCTCAGAATCCAAACAAAATCAATATCAAATTAATTATATCTAAGTTTTGAGGCTTTGGTATATCATTTATGATTGATCTTGATAACATCAAATTGTCAATCAGTCAGTCAACAAAAATATAGAACTTCGTACATCAGTCCAAGCTGCCATTTCACATTAGTACAGAGATGCAATTGCCACTTCAAATCTCAGAGTAGTAGAGGTATTAGAAGTATTAGCAATAATCGAATAGATTAGGATTCGACGACACAATTCAAGAAGTATAATCTAGTGAAATAAACGTAAAAAGAAAAAGATAGAGTGATGAGGAATTGAGAAGTTTAGGATTTGAGTGAACGCAAATAATGAATGCACCTGTGCCATTGCAAACGGTTTTGATCCATGTCGTTCAAGGTCTCTAACCATCGATTACTGTCATCTCGTGGGCCCCAACCAGGTGGTCGACACCTACCAACATGACTCAAACAAGTTGTCAGTGACTTCATGGATTTCTGCCATGTTTTCGTTTGGCTGCCCCTAACTTTCTTCCAACCTATTCCTACACCACAAAACATAGTTCGTCGAGGCAGTCGGTTGTTTGGCATACGTAATACACATCCCAATCACCTCAACTGATGGAGTTTCACTACTCCATGAATTGGTCTGCCATCCCTACCTAGTCCTTGTTTCCTAACTATCGCATCGCTTACTTGGCTGTCCCAGGATATGCGAGAAATGCTTCGAAGACATCTATAATCGAATACTAATAGCTTACGAATATATTCTACTCTTACCGGCCATGTTTCACATCCGTGTACTAGGACGGAGCGAACTGCTGAGCAGCAGACTCGTCCTTTGGTTAGCAAACGAATATCTCGCCTTCGCCATAAGTGACGAAGGTTGGCAACAGCTAGTCGAGCGTTGTGTGTCCGTGCTGAGATTTCGTCAGACACCAGTCCATCGGCACTGATGAGACTCCCCAGATAAGTGAAGTGGTCTACACACTCAATTACTTCACTCCCTATCACTAGTTCAGGTGCCGAAGCAACCCAGTCTTGAAGCAACATTTTGCATTTCGATGGGAAGAATCTCATCCTAAACAGGTTTGCATTGTTGTTTAGAGTAGTCAGAAAACTCTGAATTTTGTCAGCGTCTTCACCGAATAAAACTATGTCATCAGCATATTCTGAAATTAATTAACATCACATTGAAATCGAAGCAAACAATATCAGCAACATGTTAAGTAGTGAGTTGATCGAGTGAGAATATATAAATTACTGGCTTTTTGAAAGGATAATTTAACAGTATATCGCTTTCTGAATTCATTTTAGTAATCAGTAGAGAATATGAATTCTTGTTGATTATTTAAATGTTGAACCTACGATAAATCGATTTTTTTTATTGTCATTTAAACTGTATTATGAGCAAATATGATTGAATTGTAGTAGAAATTAAAGCAGAGAATTAATCTCTTATTTAGTAACCCTTACAAAGTTTGGAGATGATTTTGTAAATAAAAGTTACTGTTCAATTTTACTGCTTTTATGACTATGTATGAAATTAATTTACATAGTTTAGAGTAATAAAATAAAGAGCGATCACTTTTTGAATCAAACTTTGAAATAATTTTTTTTTAAACTGAACTAGTAATATAAACAATAAACAGTGAGTGAATTGATAAAAAGTTTTGTGTGAAAAAAATGATTGATGAGCCAAATGATTATGATTAAATATCTACGCCGATCGATAATTTGATGTGTAGTATTCTACGTCTTTTTGAGTTTATTGGTATATTTCCAATCTTCTAAATCTGCGGTTTTCTCTAATATCGTTTGAAATTTTATGGTTTTCTCCGGAGATTCGGGTTAATTTTGGTTGAAAACTACAAAGTGAAGATGTGGTGCGAGCTACTCATAAGTAGTATATGATGTGAGTGTCAACGTAATGTCTGGAAGCAGAAGATGGTGGGGAAGATCAAGAAAGGAAGAGTTAGAAAACAATGGAATTTTTTATGAAACGCATGAATAATGACAATGGATTGATGTTTTGAAACAGGAACAGTCCAGTTCGATATGATGAACTGATAGTTTGCAAATTAACGATTTACGATATAGTTTTCTGATTTTACAGAGTAACTCTGTAATTTTCGTTAAATGCAATTCGGCTGCCCTCACCTGGGTTCTCCTTCACTACAGAGATAGCGCAATTGATCAAGAGTCAATCTGTTATATACAGTATTATTTGTACTTTTCAAAGTAAGATTAAAACAGTTTACATTGTTTCTTAATATTGGTAGTACAATTAAATACATAATCTGGTATTCAGTGGCTTTGTTTTACTGTGTCGTTCTGGCATCAGACATAAAAAGTTGATGTTTTGTACTATTTAAACAAGCTAACACTGTTCAGATTGTAGTGCGCGCTACTTATAAGTAGTATATGACGCGAGTGAAAACGTAATGTCTGGCAGCAGAAAATGGGGGAAGATCAAGAAAGGAAGAGTGGAAACACAATGGAATTTGTATGAAACGCATGAATAGTGAAATGTCAGACAATGGATTGATGATGGATTGAAGATTTGCAAACTAACGATTTACAATATGGTTTTCCTATTTTACTGAGTAACTCTGTAATTTTCGATAAATACAATTCGGTTGCCCTCACCTGTGTTCTCCTTCACTACAAGATGAGTTCGAGTTCGGTGGATATCTTCGGTCTAAAGTTAAAAATCTTTGTAGAAAGTTGACATAAAGAGACAGATGTAAGACAAGCATCAGCCAACAATGTTCAGCTTTAATAGGATGTCATCAGTTGACCTATGTTTAGAAGATTAAAAACTGAGTTTGTAAGTAAGCGCAGGTCGATCTTCAATAACAGGCTTCAACAACACGATCCTAACATAGATTCAAACTTAATAGTTACCGTTGAATCTGAAGAGTTTATTCATGAGACTGACTCGTATAGTTACAATTATCCTTCACTTACTCAACCGACCAGTACTATCTTTTAATTTGTTTTTAGAAAGTAAGAGCTTAGAGAAGTTGGTCTTTCAAGTAGCTGCCGATGAAAGAGAAAATTAATTGAGTAAGCATGAAAATATTGTTTAAAAAAGACAAGTTTCATTCAATGCTCAACTAATCTGTTTCTTGCTTAATGTGTGTTTACTTCATTATGATCCTACTCAAAATCAATATTGCTAAAATTAAGCTTATATTAACTAGCTGAAGAACAATATAATTCAATCATTAGATTGATATTTATAAACCTTAATCAATACATAATGTAACATGAATTTTCTCATTTTGTTTATCATTCAAATCTACAATTTAAATGTTATTATGATTGTTTTCTATCAAAGATTCCCCTAAGGAAGAATTATAAAGATGTTGGGGATGTTAGATCCTCAAAAATCACTTGGAAAGGATCCTAAATTTGGATTTTTTATATTTTTGCGCATAAGCCGCTTAGTTGATCTTGTGCTTATATTTCCCACTCAGAAAATCCTTGACTGTCATTGGTTGATGAATTATTTTAGTACGCTATTTTAGTGGCTCTTCCAAGGACGTTTCTATCATTGTATAAATAAGCTTGATTTGTGTGCTTGTCGACCGCATATTTTCTGAGTGCTTGTAGAATACACTTTCTACGCTTTATCAAGACTACTTCCCCTACTTAGTGGGGACGATCGGATTAGAATAGCCTATCGCGTCACTGGATCATTTGTATTCTCTACCGTTTACCGAGTAAGGTGAACTCGTAATAGCATTCAAGCATATCCATTGACGTGCAACTGAAGGGATTCACAATCATAATTATAATTAGAATAAGAGTGATTATACATTGATTTTTAGACATTGTCTCCCTAACGGTTGATGAATATCACGTGAAAAATGTAAATACCAATCACAATTATGTTTAGCACCACAAATTATAAGCCAGCTCTAAATACTTATTGATCCACAACTCGATAACTTCTTTCTTTCTATCCTACCTCTAAGTCCACAAGTCCCTATAGTAAGCCTTCATCAAATTTTTTATTTTCACACAGACTCGTTACATACCAAACATATCAGAGTACATCACATCACTAGATGAGAAATTACATTTTATACCTGATCCAGCTAAAAGTGACTGTGAACAATAAATTGGTAAAAAGATGAAGAACAGCAAATCATACAAAACTTGTTAATGGGTGCTACAAATCATGAGCTTATGACAAAAGAAATAATAAATATGTAATTATCTAGTTACTTAATAACTATACAATGGGAATGTACATAATGATAATCATTATTATAATCTGATCAAACCTGAAAGTATGTTGGAACAGAGGAAAAATGATTCGTTTTGATTTGTCCAGCCTAAAATTGATTTTCCGACAGAATTATTCAGAGCACAAATAAAAACACCTTTAAATTATTGAATAGCCGCCTAAAATGTTGATTTCTACTAAGATGTATTAGGATCTTCAATCTCAGTGATTCTATTGTTAGATATTTTGAAAAATAGCACGGAATTAATTTTGTGTAGAAAAAACAACTGTCACGAATTTTTTCTAAGGTTCAAAAATGTTATACTATCGAAACTTCTTGTCTTGATTATCAGATAACTCATGTTATCACCGATTACTGTTGTGATTGCTTTCAACGTTAAATTTAAGTACTTACTCTGTGCTTCCTTGCTCTCGTTCTTTTTATTTCCAGTTTTCCCTGACAGACTACTCCCCACCTCACACAACATACAGCCTACTTTCTGGTTAGACTTGAACAGGTCTATATTTTCATCTTGTCAGCAGATTGACTTGTAGGGTAATTCTAGCCGTTCATTAAAGTTACATATTGAAGTTTCTAGTACCTACATATATGCACCATAATTTATATCATAGTCTATGTAAGTAGTAAACAACTATCGATTATCGACATCATTCTGAAGACAAGGTTTTTATAGATTTTCCAATTCATAGTTTATCTGAATTCTGATTCATGTAGTTGTATCCTGATCTGAATAATGATTTAAAAAAGTATTCTTAAAACCAAAGTTTACAATCAGTTAATCAAATGTACAACTATTAGTGTACGTACACATCTCTATGCCCGAAGACTGTGTATGAGGTTGCGCAACTCCGTGAATTTGATCAAGTTAGACATTAACACTCTTAGATACCGGCTCAGTGGTCCAGTGGTTAGGCATTCACGCGTAATACCGAAGTTCCTGGGTTCGAATCCTGCGGGGTGCAGGAGTCGTGGATGCGCACTGCTGAGGAGTCCCATACCAGGACGAAACGGCTGTCCAGTGCTTCCGGGTTTCTAATGGTGTTCTAACATTGATCGACTCATGGTTTCAAAAAATATTATGATTTAGTTATGTAATAACTATGTTCATATATTAAATTGTTCGCATATGTATATAAACTCATTTAAAGAAAGATATCTTTAATCATATTATTGAACATTGAACAAATATGATATTCAGCACAGTAAATTATAAATGTATATATATATATATATATATATATAAGTCTGGATTATGTATATTTATTTATACAGAAGCGTATAATTAGGTTGAGTATTGATTTTTATTGGAAACTATATTGTATAAATAATTGTAAACTTATTGTTTGATTGTGATACATATTTAACGTGTTAGACTAAATAGAAAAAATGATAATTGAACTTATTTTAAAGGGTGAATATATTCAATAACGAATTGATTGAACTAAAGAATGAATGATTAGTTAAAGTTAAAGTTTCTATTTCTATAAAATCAATTTAGTTAAGAAAAAAGTCATTGGTATCATTGAATAAAGTAAACTGAAAGATTAAAATGTTTTAGATGTTCTACCCAATTGTTTCATAGTAATTTGAGAAGTTTTTGACAGTACACATCTTAAATGAGTTATTTTTGGTATAAAGTTTAAAGTCATCTATCAATCATTGTTAAACCATCATTAGAAAACTGGGAGCACTGGACAACCGTTTCGTCCTGGTGTGAGACTCATCAGCAATGTGCATCCACGACTTCTGCACCTCGCAGGGTTCGAACCCAGGACCTTCGGTATTACGCGTGAATGCCTATCATCTGGACGGCTGATGAGTCCCACATAAGGAAGAAACGGCCGTCCAATGCTCCCAGGTTTCTAATGGTGGTCTAACAATAACTGATTGATGATTTCATTGTGTAAAAACACTTATCTCCCTAACTTTAATTGAAAAAAAATTATAAAGTTTAACTGAGTTTCATTCATCATTGTACAAAATCCTATATTCAAATAACAAACAACTTTTCAGTGTTCTCTGATTTTGCTTTACAGTTAAAGGATATTTTACAGCACTTCAATTCCTCGTGAAGAATTTCTTCTCTATCTTTTGAAGTTCAGTTTTTTTTCAACCAAACGAATAGCAATCAAACTGAATACTGGTAGTCTTTAGTGAAAACCAACAATTAATGATTTGTTTATCAAGATTTCGTCTAATATATATTGAACACTATAGAAAAAACTCTCTCTTGATCGATGGCCTATGCTCCACAAGTGTTAACAGACGTAAGTGACAAAAACACTTAGAATTTAAACAAAAGTAATTAGTGAATACTTTTGAACAAGTACAATTGTTTTTAGGGAACATATAGATTGGTAACTAACAATGGAATCCAGTTTCAGTGATTTGCTTTTAGTGGCGCGTGAAGTCATAACTGACTAAGTATGAGCCCATCACTGAGAAGATAAAACAATCCATACAAGTGAATATATTTGTTGGCAATTTCATGGTATAAAAAGAATGCCAAAATCGTACCAGAAAAGAGGGGAGAAATTACAGAGACAATGGAGCCAAAACGGCAGCAACACAAACAGAAACTTTGCGCATACATAGTGTGATAGACAAAAAGTACAGTTAAACAATCACTGGTGCAATTGGTTATAATAATGAATGTTTCTATTAAACTAATTGCGTTCTCTTCATAAAAGTCGATTCACTACATACTCTATTCGGATCTCAACAGATGAATATACTTGCATCCAATTGTTTATAATGCTTATATTTACATTAAGTCTTGAATAACTGTACTCTTCTCTTCAAATGCTTACAATATTATTCACTAACCTACTTAAATCAAACAAACAGTCAAATCGTAACAGTTAAATATATTAAAAGGTAATAAATAGTGTAACCTGAAATATGATTGATTTTGATTTAATATTATCTAAGGTAGACATTTTCTCATCGACTTTCACCAAAAAGCATTCAAGATAATTTGTTTTGCCAATATATTTTATGTTAACTATTAGTTTGAATCGTTTGGCTAGTTGAATAAAGTCTATTTGATGATATTTGCCTTTATTGCACTATTGATCAAACTAATTTATGTGAAAGTATACTTTACTGGCAATCTTGAGTAACTTTTGAAATGATCCTAAAGAATAGTGATAATTTGATATGCTGGTCAATTGATATACTTGAAACTATTACGAATTCCCCTAACTCGGTAAACAGGAGAGAATACAAATGATGCAGTGACACGATAGGCTATTCTAATCCGTTGTCCCAGCCCCGGCTAACTATATCAAGAAGTCTTGATAAGGCGTAGAAAGTGTATTCTACAATCACCCAGAAAATATGAGGTCAACAAGCACACAAATCGAGTTTGTTTATACATGATAGAAACGTCCTCAACACAATTATTAATCAGTTAGAACTGCATATGATATAAATGAATCATTTTTAGGATAAAAATGCAAAATAAGCTTAAGTATAGGATTTAAAGTTAAGTTTTGGTGTCAGATGTTATGGTTAACTGTTGGTTGGGGTCAGCAATTAAGCCTAATAGTAAAAGAGTTAGACTGCAATAACGCTATATAGACATATGGATGAGTAATTATTGTACTCCAGTAATTAACCTTGAGGAAATACAAAACTATGCGAATGGATAAAGAAAGATTGGGGCAGTAGATATGTTTGGAGGAAATGTAGTTCTGTTATACTTCTCTAGTGCTGTTTGAGTAGTAAGTATTTTGATTTTTAACTTCACTGTAAGATAAGTTGAAAAACTTCATACATCATGCTCTCTCTATTCTTTCAACTACTTACGTTTATCAGTTATAAGAGTTTTCGTAATTAAACTATTAGTAGGTAGGTGATGACCTAATATTTTCAACATTAAATCATGCTTTAACCATCGTCGCATGGCACGAACATCAGTTTGATTTTGGTTCTGTGTACAGTGCATATTAACGAAAGAGTCTCAAATTACGACTTGCTCGTTGACTAATTCTGTCTAATTTTCATAGATTCATTCAGTTTTGAAGTCATTAATGCCATCTAAGTAAATGATTTGCATTATTTAGACATTGTTCCAAGCGTTTGGTGAGATCTTGACCAATAGAAGTAACGCATAGATATGTAGAATTCACTCAATCAATAGACAGTAGTGTTAGAAATATGTCTCAGGTGTTATAAATATTTTTAGGGCAGGAAATCAACAACAATTATGTCTCTTCTTACTAAGAGAATCTACTTAATACAAAGGATTAAAGACGATCTGGAAATGACACAGAGGGAGGTAACATACCACCAAAATAAACCAAACAAAGCAACACAAACAACTAGGGCAAAGGTCAGAATACGAAAGCTTGTCTGATCATTATAACGAATTCGAAACCTTACTCTTCTAACAACTTCTAGCTTCGTTTATCAATCTGTCTTAATCTCTGTCTTTACTGTCTATTGATTTCTCTATTGAATGTAAGTGAATTCTATGTGTTTACTGAGTTAGTGGCTCATCTTTTCTCTTGTTCTTTCTTCTTCCAGATAATCTCACTCACACACCCTCACACACAAAGTACCTCTTGGCTAAACGCAAGTAAACCAACCAAAAGCTGAAGTTACACCATGAAACTAAATGTCATTATGTCTAAGTCATTAGTACAAAACAAAAAAGAATCAATCACCGATTTGATTCCATATGATAGAAAATTAACATTTGAAATAGCGCCAATGAATCATACCTAAAAAACAAACAAACAAAGTAAATGTAGGGAAGAAAAAATGAAAATCAATGACAGGATAAGGCTGGCACAATACAGATTTCGGATGGTGGGTGAGTGAATTCTTTCTTTACGAGTCAAGGCAAAAATACAATTTTAAAAGTTCAAACTCTACGTATCATCTTCATTAAGATAATTGACCTATCTTTCTATAGAAATGATTCATTTACACGGACTAATTGTTTACAATCAATAAAGTGTATTTGATTTATTGGAAAGAAGATTAGTGAATCAATCCTACAAGTCAGAATAGGAAATATTTGCTAAATTAAGGCATTTATTTTAAAATATTTTGGTGAAATAACCAATTGTATACTTGAAACCACTGCTTCACTGATTTGTCTATATTGGGTTAGATTAGGAAGAGATTATGAAAAAGGGAAATAGGAAATTTGGGTAAGTATTCTGAAATAAATTGATTGATTAGCTACTTATCAGAGGGTAGGTTTTTCAAAAAAGATGACAAGATGGAAATTTTTGAACTATATCGTAGGGGTTTTGTATTCATTTTTCAATGTGTATGATATCGATCATAAACACAGGTGTATTTCTGTTCATTTAGTACGTGATCGCTGCATATAAAGGCATAGTTTCCAGTGAGGATATCCATTCAGGCTCCAAATGTTAACGCATAGTGAAATAATCAACCAATCGTTGTTACATCACCATTAGAAACCTGGAGGCACTGGAGGTCCATTTTGTCCTGGTATGGGATTAATCATCAGTGCGCATCCACAACTTCTGCTAGTCGCAGGATTCATACCCTGAACCTTCGGTCTTGCGCGCGGACTCCTAACCTCTGGACCACTGAAACGACATCCAACGGTGTTAATATCTAACTCTGGTCGATCTAAGGATTTTGTGCGACGTGACCAGTTGAGTTCAATCCTGTCGGGTGTAGGAAGTAACTACCTAAGACAAATGTGTGGGGTCGATAAAAATCCCTAGACTGACCAAAGTTAGACATTAACACTGTTGGATGTCGACCCAGTGAACCAGAGGTTAGGCGGTCGCATGCGAGGTCTTGCGTTCGAGTCCGGTGACTAGCAAGATCATTACATTTAGAACAGTTTGGTCAAACACAAATTTCATTTTAGGCTATATATAGCTTACGCCATAGTGAGCTGTGGTAAAACGGAGAATGAGAATTTTCTGTTAAACAAAATTTTCACTCCGAAATTACATCAGTCTGCTTTATGAAAAGAAGAAAAACAACCGATTTCCTTTCCTAGATACACTTATGAGTAGAAAAGGTGGTTCGATTGGCGGATCCGTCTTTAGAAAGCCGACTTGGACATATCAAAATCTTAGTTTTCATAGTTATGGTCTAGTACAATACCAAAGGAGACTGATAGAGGGCCTATTTGATTGGATTGACCGTACAATGATATCAGTGAAGTCAAAGTGAGACTACTAATCAAAACTGTTGGGGACTTAAGATCCCCAGAACTCACTTGATAAATGTCTTAATTTTGGACTTTATTCATGGGCTGATCAGTTGACCTTGAGATCACATTTACCACAAAGAAAATCTTCGGTTGTGATTGGTTGATGTGTTATTTTAGTACACTATTTTTGTGACTCTCCCAAGGACGTTGCTATGATATATAAATAAACGCGATTTATGTGCTTGAGATCATTGTATTTGCTGGGTGTTTGTAGAATACACTTTTGTACACCATATCAAGACTTTTTCTTCAGTTAGTCGGGGCCACGGATTAGAGTAGCCAACCGTGTCACTGGTTCATTGTCTTGTTCTCGTTTATCGACTAAGGTGAACTCATAATAGTTTCAAACATATCAAGTGACGAGCATGACCAAAACACTGAGGAGAAACGGTAATCTTCTATGATTTTGCGATAATCAGGAGTAATTGTGCTCTGTATATAAACTATTAACATCCAGAAATGTCACATTCGTAATCTAATAATCACGAATGAACCAGTAATGAATTCAAGAAGTAATGTATTTCGAATAAGGTGCGGAATAACTTACAAAGAAATCACTGTTACACACAATCATCACAGATTTATGAAAGTTCTGTTGATGAGTCCCACACACTAGGACGAAACGGTCATCAAGTGATGTTTGAAAATGGATGTATTTTATGATTTTCATACAACCCAACAATCTCCAAATATTTTGGACATCTTCAAATGATGAATGGTTGATGGTAGTATGAAAACCAGAACATACTGTTCTGATTTATCAAAACTATTATATATAATCAGTGATACTATTATTTTAATTCGAATCTAAAAATAACCTTGGATGTTAATTCGTTTATGATAGTTATATGTAAGTATGGTCGACATCGCAATCAGATCCACTAGTAACCGAGTCATGTAGACTAATGATCACATGGAAACTAGATCAATAGGGTTGGTTCAGTCAGTTTTAAACACTAATCAAATACAACACTGGCCACTATTCAGCGATCAGTGTTAACAGTTTAGTCCTAAAGACAAGAAATAACTTCTCAGACTGTGAAACTGGTTGGCAAATGTCCATATCTCACAAGAAATATTAGTTTCCTTAAAATTATAAGTATATCATGCTGACAAGTAACTTGAATAAAACCTAGCTTCAGATTTTCCTGTTGACCGCCTCCGATCGTTTAAAGTACGCAAATTATTTCCCCTCACATCCAGTTATCAAATATACTAAATTTTTTCAATGTCTACTTTATCACACTCAATTTATACAGGCTTGAATTGAATTTCAAGTGACAGCTATTAGACGATCAGTCAACTAACAGTCAAATTAATCATTCTACTTTTTTTTCTCATGAAAAGTACAGATCAGCATATACCATTGACCCAATTTATCAACCGATCAGAAAAACCATAGGCGACATAGGATCAAGAAACAGATCGGAAGGGAGATACAATCAAAACAACGACAGGTTTAAGGTCAACAGCAACCAATCAAGATTGAGGTTGACAGAACAAATTACGGATCAAACGTGAAGAACTTCGAATACTTCACTTCTGTCTGAAGTTTGTGTTGATGTTGTTCAGGAGAAAAACAATGAAAGCTCCACAATCATCCATTTCAGCTAAAAATGTTTTCAACTATCTTAACGAGCCTTGTTTTGATTTTCTTAAATTTTATTTAGATCCTGACTTTTATATAAATCTATGCTAAATTATCTGACTGTATAATCTTTTATTTCGAACAGATCGTTTCCTGATTAAATTCATTCTACAAGTCAGTAATTTAAAAGTTTCATAAGTGAATTTTTTCCATTGAATGAAACAGATTGTTTCCATAATTACCTTTAAGTTTATATTCCTTATAAATGTCTATTGAGCAAGTCATTGATTGAAATGAGTCAGCGGCTTAATAGACGACGTCAAGTCATTTACAGAGTGAGGTACTGAAAAATCAATAGTGGGATATAAATGTAATATGTGAACAAGACTTAAATCGGATGGAACATATATCCAAGAGTTAAATTGTTAGCTATTTCCTAAAATTAGAATATACTCATAACTAGAGTATATATATATGTATATCGTCCAGTCAGTCAGTTGCAACGTGGAACTTCGTACGTAAGTACATCAGTTCAAGTTGTCATACCACATTAGCACATAGACGCAACTGTCAGTTCAAACCTCATAGTGGTAGAGATATTAGAAGTACTAGCGGTTATAGAGAAGATTAGGGATCAAAGATACTATTCAAGAAGTATAATTCGGTGAGATAACTTTAGAACGAGAGAAAGATAGAGGTGATGAGGAATTTTAGAAGATTATATCGTAGCTACATCTCAAAAACTGACTAATCTAAATTCACTTTAAAATATTCATGACCGGATAATAATCTTCTGTATACACTGACTGAACGCTTACATACATACATGCATCTATCAACAAAACTTAGGCATATTCAGTTATGGACGACTATTAGTCAAGCACAATAACACTCAAGTGAAAAAGAATTTTACTACTACTACTACTACTGTGGTGTGAGCTACTTATAAGTAGTATATGATGTGGGTGTCAACATAATGTCTGGCAGCATAATATGGAAGAAGATCAAGAAAGGAAGAGTTAGAACACAATGGAATTTGTATGAAACGCATGAATAGTGACAATGGATTGATATTTTGCAAATTAACGATTTACGATATGGTTTTCCAATTTTACTGAGTAACTCTGTAATTTTCATTAAATACAATTCGGTTGCCCCACCTGTGTTCTCGTTCACTACACTACTACTACTACTACTACTTCTACTAATAATAATAATAATAATTTTAATAATTATATGCATTTATTATTTATTATAATAGCTAAGAATATCTTTTTTTTCGAAAAAACCTATTTTCATTTACTTAGGCTTGAAAAGAAAGTGAAATTAAAAAACGAAAAAGGTAAATCATTAGAAAGGAAGAAAAACAGAGAAAACTTAAGAGAGAGACAACAACAACAAAGAAAAAAGAGGTAAAATAAAGTTGAGCATGTTTTGTTGATATATTCATAGATAAATGAACTTAAATTTATTGTTATGGTTGTCATGTCTAATTAAACAAATAGGTGAATAACGAAAGAAAATTTTCATTTAATGTACTAGATAATTTAGCACAGAAATATGGTTGTAATAATAATAATCATAATAATATTAGGAATAATAGTAAGCAGAATAAGATAAGTATAATTCATTGAATAAGCATTTTTATAATAAATAGCTTTAAAAGCATTTGCGGTGAACAATACCAGGACCAGATTCATCATATTCTTGTTTGGAAATCCACATCTGTTGGAAAGTAGACAACGAGGCCAAAATTGAACCACCAATCCAAACTGAATATTTACGTTCAGGTGGAGCAACTATCTTGATCTTCATTGTACTCGGTGCTAATGCTGTGATCTCTTTCTGCATACGATCTGCAATACCTGGGAACATTGTTGTACCACCTGACAATACAGTGTTTGCATACAAATCTTTACGAATGTCAACATCACATTTCATGATTGAGTTGAATGTGGTCTCATGAACACCAGCAGATTCCATACCCAAGAAGCTTGGTTGGAACAATGCTTCAGGACAACGGAATCGCTCATTACCAATGGTGATCACCTGACCATCAGGTAGTTCGTAGCTCTTCTCCAAAGAGGAGCTGGATGCGGCAGTGGCCATTTCCTGTTCGAAGTCCAAAGCTACATAACACAATTTCTCCTTGATGTCACGCACGATTTCTCGCTCAGCTGTCGTAGTGAAGCTGTAACCACGTTCTGTCAAGATCTTCATCAGGTAGTCAGTCAAATCACGACCAGCCAAATCTAGACGCAGGATCGCATGTGGTAGGGCGTAACCTTCATAGATCGGCACAGTGTGTGTGACACCATCACCAGAGTCCAACACAATACCAGTTGTACGACCGGATGCGTACAATGACAACACAGCTTGGATACCGACATACATGGCTGGAGTGTTGAATGTCTCGAACATGATTTGGGTCATCTTCTCACGATTGGCTTTTGGATTCAATGGAGCTTCAGTTAACAGTACGGGATGTTCTTCTGGAGCAACACGCAACTCGTTGTAGAAGGTGTGATGCCAGATCTTCTCCATGTCATCCCAGTTAGTTACGATACCGTGTTCAATTGGGTATTTCAGTGTGAGGATACCACGTTTCGATTGTGCTTCATCACCAACGTAGCTGTCTTTCTGACCCATACCAACCATCACACCCTGAAAGATGAGGAAAGAAATGGGGATGCAAATGATACTTAACAACATTTTATCGTTAAATAGAATGGATGTATACTGCCAACAGTGCCACCAACAACAATAAAAGCAAACGTATTCTATAGCTTCTCACATACATTTTAGCTTGTTATCTAATAACCCTTATCAGGAACGATTAGTATACTAAGCTTTAGAATCATATTGAATATCCATCGACACAATACTTAGAATTATTGTGACAAGTCCTTCACAGTGAAATAACATCGATTTGCTTTTACTGTGTTGTATATATCATAACTATTCTAACCAAGATGATGGTGAATATAATCACTCCAACTTGTAATGATACAATTTTTAATATGTGATAATAAGTTAGTATGTTGCAATAACAGGGTAATTTGTTTAATTGATATAATAAATATACTTACTTGATGTCTTGGTCGTCCAACAATAGAAGGAAACACTGCTCTTGGTGCATCATCACCAGCGAATCCAGCTTTGCACATACCAGATCCATTGTCAACAACAAGGGCTTGAACTTCTTCGTCGGCCATGTCAACTTTGTTTACTTATCTTGATAAAGTCTAACGAACGTGACCGTAATGAACTTTGGGAATTCAACAGATTAACCCTAGATAGTCTTTTTCATTATATATATATCATCATATTCACACAACTAATGTCTATATATGGCTATAAATTTTTTGTATATGGGATAGATAATGTTTATTTCTAGTAACCAATAGAATCATAGATTAAAGAGATGATTAGTTCCCTCTCTATCCTTTCTTAATAAAGCATAATGTAAAGTGCCTATATTTGTAGATGGCATTAAAAGTAAATTTATTGATTTGTCCTAAATGTGCACAATTAAAGGATGCAAATTTGATGAAGGAAAGGTTATTTTTGGTGTGAACCACGCTTCACATCCAATCAATAAAATATACTTGATATTGGAATTTTACTGGACACACAAACTGAATGATAGGCAATAAAGTAAGTACCAGTTTCCGCCTAAAATATTCGCATATTTTCTTATGTTCTTCTTAATTAGTATAATAAGCTGTACTAGGAAAAAAATTGCTATGATTGAAGAAGGCGACTTTTTAAATGTCAATTCATTCATTTTTGATGTGAACAAGTTGAAAACGAATCTTATTATTCGATTGTGATGACTTATCGTCTAAAAAAATGAGACCAACATCAGCCGTTTCATTGTTATGCGGGTTTCTTCAATAATAAAACAAATTTAAATGCATATTTATTTAAAAAACTGAGCTATCACGTTTATTGGACAACATTGTCGGACTTGAATTTCTTGAGTAAGTCCCTACATTGTTACAATCTCAGCAGGACTAGAATTAAAACAGGTGGCTGTATCGATTACGGCCAACAGTTATGATCTGTTTATATCAAATAGTGGCAAAGACGCAACAAAATAAATCAATAAAAAAGGGTTAGTCATGCTTAAATCATAATTGATGCAATTCGATGATTGGTAGTTAACTAAAATAAGGTCAAAGTAATAGGTGGTGGTAGTGAGCATTTTACTCTAATATTATTGGTCGATCCATTCTTATCGATTGAGATCAACAACACAGTTCGCTGTTGATAATGCTCAACTTGGAACAATTCAAAATAGAGAAAAAGATCATTTATTGTTATCCGTAAGTACGGTATACAAAGTCAAAATAAAATCGTTGTCCAATACTCCGAATGATATCAATTTTATCATGAAAAGTTTAGTTTAGAGAGTATTATTTAAAGGGTTAGTGTATAAATGTTAGATATACAACTAATGAATTGATTTTTCAAATATACTTTTGATTACAATTCTTATTTGATATTACGTTCTACTGTAATGAGCAAGGATGAATATAAGTATATTTCAATAAAAAAAAGTATATTTACATCTAGTCTTGAGATTATTGACTATCTTCTGGTCTTTAAAACACTTTAGTTGCATCATGCATTCTGGCCCGAGATTATCTTGTCCAGGAGTAATTTCTAGGTGATACTTCTCTGCATCCTAATTCAAGATCATATTCCAGGTAGTGTCCAACACAATATCAATGAGCTATCTGAAAAAAAGAGAATGAAACCAGGGAACAATGTTTGATCTAGACAGCTATTAGTTGAAAGTTAAATATCTTAACGAACATAAACTCTTACTCAACTATGTACAAGTCATTGAATTAGAATAAAGAAGTTGATACAAATAATTAACCTCACCATTTAGTAAATGTAATTGAGGCAAATATTTAACAAATTTTCCTTTACTGTATACTTGTATTATCAATTTTAGTCTTACTTACTTATCTACATACTTACCGTTGTCACCCCCAATGGAGTATAGGCCACCGACCAATGTTCTCTACCTATGATATTTTAATGAAATGACATAACTACATAAATCATATTAAATAATAACAAAATTAAAAGCTAATAAGACTATATATTTTAAAGTATATAAATAATGAAAATACTCTACTTATTCGTTGATGAATAGTATATCTATTAACATGGATTCACGTACAATTCATCCTCCATTTATCTAGTGAACCGTTCTTATTTTTTCACATATCTAAATATTCTTAACAAGTATATGAATGATCAGATTGTTGGAAATCTATTTTGATAAAATATCATATAGTTCTGATAATCTTTATTTTCTTATTACACTATTTAAGCATTTTATAGTTAAATTGTTAAGTGATATAGATTTGAACCTAATAGTAATAATAACATTACCGATGTTATTATTTATGTCGACTGGATTATGAAGACGTCGACATCTGGAGGGAAGCACGGTATCAACTGGACAGTTAGGACGCAGCAGGACGATCTGGACTTCGCAGATGACCTGGCTCTTCTATCTCACACGCAACAACAAATGCAAGAGAAGACGACCAATGTAGCAGCAGCCTCTGCAGCAGTAGGTCTCAACATACATAAAGGAAAAAGCAAAATTCTCCGATGCAACAAAACATGCACCAACCGAATCACTCTTGATGGAGATGTTTTGGAGGACGTGAACAACTTTACATATCTGTGCAGCATCATCGACGAGAAAGGTGGATCCGATGTAGATGTGAGGGTGCGGATTGGCAAAGCAAGGACTGCGTTTCTACAGTTGAAAAATATCTGGAACTCCAAACAACTTTCAATCAAATCCAAAATCAGGATTTTCAATACAAATGTGAAGACAGTTCTACTATATGGAGCGGAAACTTGGAGAACTACGAAATCCATCATCCAGAAGATACAAGTGTTTATTAACAGTTTTCTACGCAAAATACTTCGGATTCGTTGGCCAGACACCATTAGCAACAACGTACTTTGGGAGAGAACAAACCAGATTCCATCGGGGTTGGAAATCAGGAAGAAGCGGTGGAAGTGGATAGAACACACACTGCGAAAAGCACCTAACTGCGTCACGAGACAAGCCCGCACATGGAACCCTCAAGGCAGAAGGAAAAGAGGAAGGACAAGGAAAACATTACGCCTAGAAATAAAGAAAAATACTAGAGGAATGGACAAAAATTGGACAGAACTGGAGAGGGAAGCCAAGGACAGAGTTGGTGCGGCCTATGCTCGATTAGGGGTAACAGGCGTAGGTAAGTAAGTAAGTAATGTATGTCAACTAGTACAAACTCTAGTTAGCTGTAGAAGCCTTCATAGAATATATTTAGACAGTTGTTATGTAAAATAATATGATTGGAAGTAGTGTTATGTTGTAAAAGAAAATTTGAAACTATAGTTTTATCTGAAATATTTTAGTTAATACCCTGATTGTATTAAAAATAATTAGTATAACAATAATGGGTAGCATCGTCAACGATCAAAGTGGATCCGATGCAGATGTAAAGTCACGGATCGGCAAAGCAAGGGCTGTATTTCTACAAATGAACAACATCTGGAACTCAAAACAGCTGTCAACAAACACCAAAAATCAAAATTTTCAAGACAAATGTCAAGGCAGTCCTACTATATGGAGCGGAAACTAAAAAAAACTACGAAAGCCATCGTCCAGAAGATTCAAATATTCATTAACAGTTTTCTATGTAAAATAATTCAGATCCGTCGGTCAGATACCATTAGCAACAACCTGATGTGAGAGAGAACAAACCAGAATCCAATGGAGGAGGAAGTCAGGAAGAACGGCTGGAAGTGGATAGGACACACATTGAGGAAAGCATCCAACTGCGTCAAAAGACAAGCCTTCCTTTGGGATCCTCAAGGTCAAAGGAAAAGAGGAAGGCCAAGAAACACATTACGCCGAGAAGTAGAGAAAGATATGAGAAGAATAAACAAAAATTGGACAAAATTGCAAAGGGAAACCATGGACAGATTAGGTTGGAGAACACTGGTTGGTGACCTATGCTTCATTAAGGATGACAGGCGTACGTAAATAAGCAAGTATTACAGTAAAGATATGCTTTCATCCAACGATTCAATGTCCATTGAACAATTAAAAGACAATCATTTGTAAATGAATTTTATTCATGAAAGTTAATCGATTATTACATATGTACACTCAAACTTTACATAATTTGCTTAACTAGTCATAAAATCAATGTAGTTACAATATTTACAAATTAACAGACGATCTAATCAAATATCGGTAACATTATATGCTGATATAAACAAAATATAATTTTAGGTCGATATTTTTTTTCAATGATTCAGTATGAACTTTATTCAGGGTCACAGATGTAAACTGTCACTCAGTGTAATATTCATATTCCCGGTGCAGTGAACGAGAATACAGGTGGAGGCAACCGGATTGTACTTAACGAAAATTACAGAGTTACTCAGTAAAATTGGAAAACCATATCGTAAATCGTTAATTTGCAAAATATCAATCCATCATATCGAACTGGACTGTTCCTGTTGCAAAACATCAATCCATTGTCACTATTCATGCGTTTCATACAAATTCCATTGTGTTCTAACTCTTCCTTTCTTGATCTATCCCCATCTGCTGCCAGACATTACGTTGACACTCACGTCATATACTACGTATAAGTAGCTCGCACCACACCGGTATCGACTGGGGTGTTTTTTGAAGTGATTTCCATGTATTTTTCATGATATATTTTTGTGTATGTGCTTAAAATTAGTTTATGCATGAGTACATTTTTTTAGTAAACTGACAATGTTTTCAAACGATATGTTTTTGAACGTTAATAAATCTTCAATTTCATCAATCATTCATGTTCTTTCTTACTTGGGTCATGGGACATACAATGGTTCCCATATCTCTATATATAAACAGTATAGAACGGTGAATAAAACATTTAGTTTAATTTTAATTAAAATATAGTGCAGTGAAGGAGAACACAGATGAGGGCAACCGAATTGTATTTATTCGAAAATTACAGAGTTACTCAGTAAAATAGGAAAACCATATCGTAAACGGTTAATTTGCAAATCTTCAATCCATCATCAATCCATTGTCTGACATTTCACTCACTATTCATGCGTTTCATATACAAATTCCATTGTGTTCCCACTCTTCTTCCTTTCTTGCTTGATCTTCCCTCATCTTCTGCTGCCAGACATTATGTTGACACTCATGTCATATACTACTTATAAGTGGCGCGCACCACAATAGTACTGATTATTAATTATCATATGTTATTGTTTCCGATACATGATTATTCCTTAGATTATTTACAGAAATACTTTCCTTCATATTTGTTCATCATCCCAATAATAGTTAAAATGATATGCTAATTATTATGCCAACATACGAAAAGAAAATATCATTATCCTAATTGATTGTCTTGAGAATTTCTTAACTTATATACTCTTGATAGTTCACTCTTTCTAATAAGGCTCGATTTTAATTAGAATAAAAATAAATTAACTGAAAAGTTATTGGGATAAAATTTAGATAAATTACATTCACATTATAACTGAGCAAAGTATTCGATGAATGTGCTGAATGTGTTGAAATCATCAGTCAATCATTTTTACTTACTTATTTACTTACGCCTATACCCTCAATGGAGCATAAGCCATCGACTGGCATTCTCCAACCTACTCTGTCCTGGACCTTTCTTTCCAGTTCTGTCCAATTTTTGTTCATTCTTCTCATGTCTGTCTCCATTTCTCAGCATAATGTGTTTCTTGGTCTTCCCCAACTCCTTTCACCCTGAGGGTTCCAAGTGGGGGCTCGTCTTGTGACTCAGTTGGGTACTTTTCTCAATATGCATTCTATCCCTTTCTAGCAATTATTCATGATTTTTTCTTCAGCTAGAGGAATCTTGTTTATTCTCACCCACGGTAGGTTGTTATTGATATTGTCTGGTCAATGAATCTAAAGTATTTTGCATAGACAACTGTTAATAAACACGTGTATCTTCTTCTATAAACTACAGCTATTTTAGATCATCATTATGATTTCGTTTTTACTAAAAAAAACTCTTCATCTTAAACATCAGTGTATACTTTCAGTCAGTCAGATGCAACGTAGAACTTCGTAAATAAGTACATCAGTTCATGTTGCCGTACCACATCAGCACAGAGATGTAATTGTCAATTCAAATCCAATAGTAGTAAAGGTATTCGAAGTAATCGGAGAGGTTAGGATTCGAAGATATTATTCAAAAAGTATGATTCAGTGAGAAAAGTTTAGAAAGTCGAAACTAGAGGTGTCGAAGAATCCAGAAAATTAGGATATGAGAGAACACAAAGAATAAATGCACCGGCACCATTGCGAACGATTTTGAGCCATGTCATTCAAGGTCTCTAACCATCGATTATTATCATCTCGCGGACCCCAACCAGGTAGTCGACAATCACCGAGATGGCTAAGTCCACTCGTTAATGACTTCATGGATTTCTGCCATGTTTTAGTTTATACGTTTGGTTTATATGTTTTGGTGTATACTTTATGCAACAATAGTCATATTTTGATAATTCTATCCTAAATGCTTTTAAATATTTGAATTTTAAACAGAAATATTACTTAAAAGTTTTAATTATTAATTCATTTAATGTGTAATTTGTTTAAAAATATAAAGTGCTACTTAGATTTAACATCATTGGAGATTGAATTCAGTTAATTAAAACAAAAGATAAGTGTTGTATGTATGTAAGTAGTAATTGTTTGACTTAAATATTTATCTGCTGTACATTATTAGGTTCGTCACTAAGTATGCTTGAGGCTATTACGAGTTTACCTTAGTCGATAAACGCGAACGAGACAATGAACCAGCGTCTAGGTAGGCTACCTTGAATCCACAAATACAGTAAAAGGCTTTGTAAGCGTAGAAAGTATATTCTACAAACATCCAGCAATCACAGTACAATCAAGCATACAACTCTCGTTTATTTATACAACATAGAAACGTCCTTAGGACAGTTAAGAAAATAGCACACTAAAATGACACAGCAGCCAATCACAGCCATGGATTTTCCTTGTGGGAAATGAAATCTCAAGGTCAACTGATCAGCTCATGCTGGCAAACGTGAAAACTCAAATAAGGCATTTATCAAGCGAATTTTGGGGATCTAACATCCCCAACAACATATATTCAGTTGTTTATTTATAGGATTCCTTGTTTAGAAAATGTGATAAGATGTGATAAAATGTTAATCAACTAGAGAAACAAGAAATTAAAAGACAGCTGCTTCTCTCTAGTCTGAAATCTTTTGAACTCTATCAGCCCTTATAATCATCTACTGTCGATTTTCAATGAAGATTCTATCAATATAAACACAGTTTCTTTTATATCACTTTAGTAAATAGTGTTTCAGTGTTCATTAATAACAGTAGATAGACAAGAAAGATTTTCTAAAGAAGTTTTTATGAGAAGCTATAACCGAGTAAAATAGTAATTTACTGATTAAAACTTCATAAGCATCAAGTTATCTATCATAAATCAACTAATGTCAAAAATTGAATTATGAGATTCTGATTCAATGGTTCAACAATATTTTGCTAACCGGGATGGTTAAAAAAGCAGCTTGGTTGGAATAAATGGTATGTGTACTGCTGAACAGACTTAAACTAGAAAACAAATTCAAATGGATCATTGATTAAATGTTTGTTGAGATCCCTTCTATTGTTTTCGTTAGAGAGTGACTATAAATAGAGCAACAAACTTATGAATTTATTTTCTGACCGAAATCTGAATACAGTTAAGAGCTAATGAAGGAATTACTTAGGTTAATGTTTCAGGTTCTATCAACAAATAGAAAATTAATACTTTGCACTTTAAAAATATTCAGAAAAGTTTACACTACTCACAAGTAGTTTAAAACAATAGAAAAAGTTAATGAAAAAAAACATGAATAGGTGGAAGACCTTTGGAATTAATGTTCTCATTTCGTACATTAATGATAAAATATCACATTATCAGTCGTACTTCAAGAAATAAAGCCCTCCCTAAGGGATTGCGTTATCTTTTGGCTTGCTTTTGATTTTCTTAGAGGTATTGTTTCGAGATCCAAGTGGGGAGTGATGACAAACTGCGACCAGCCATGTTGGGTGTAAGACGATGGTCAACTGTCATCGGACATACCACAAATTAATTGAAATTGGAAATACATACAAATGAATTGTAGTTCCAGAACTTCTTGAAAGACGTGAAGTTACCAGAGGTTTATGAATGATAACCAGTTTCATAATAGGTCATAACAGCTGATCGTTCTCGCTAGCTCTAAAATCAAACCAGTTTTCTCAGCTTTTATTTCTCCTGTTACTAACAAAGATAGTGTATGAGGTTTCACAAGACCGACAATTGATCGAAGTTAGATAAGGACACCACCTGATACCTGCTCGGGGGTCCGGAGATTAGGCGTTCGCGTGGAAGAGCGAGGGTCTTGGGTTCGAATCCTCCGACTAGCAGGAGCCACGGATTCTCAATGCTAATGAGTCCTATGTCAAGGCGTATTGGCCTTCCAGGTTTTTAATGGTGGTCTAACGATGACTGATTCATGATCTCAATAAGTAACTCAACAATCTCCACAACCCTATAATACTCCTGTAATGTTGAATACGACTGAAAATGTATGTATTTAACTTATACTACTTATAAGTAACCACGTCAACTAAAATGAAAATGTCTTTCATAGTTGTAATTAACTACATTGCCTTGCAGTGTCTATATTTTTAAACACTAAAAGTTTGAGTTCCGCAAATTACGTAAAAACACTGCTTTAAATTTGCATTATATTATTATGGAGATCGTAGTTTTACTTTGAAATCATGAATGAATTATTGTTGGAAAACCAATAGGAACTTGGAAGCACTGGACGGTGGTTTTACCGTGGTATGGAATTCATTCATCAGTGCGCATCTACGACTCCTGTTACTCGCATCATTAAAAACCCTAGACCACTGAGCCGATATCCAACGGTGTTAATGTCTAACTATGATCATTTGAAATAGATTAAGAACCAATCGATGGTGATATACCAATAATTTTGAAAATGTTATAAGATGACTTCATAAAACAAAAAACTCCTTTCGTGGTATACTGAACAGACTGACTACATTATTGGTGTGGAAGAATCACCTAAAAGTATATTATGAAACGTTCAAGTTTTATTTTCAGTAATTCCTTTGAGTGTACTACAAATCTTTACTATTATATGGTAGCTAATTATAATCAACACTGAGTATGAAAAGAAAAGAGAATATCCAAATTGAAATTCAATAAATTAAACATTAGTATTTGTCATGAACTTTCAATCCAATCTCATAAATATTCAATGATAAGCAATTTTTAAGAATGAAAAACGTATATGATACTGTTGTTCATTATTCCCAGATTTTTTAAGCAATCAATTCATGTTGATTGCTATCAGTGAAAAATTGAATCAATATTTTTTGCGTAGGTTACTGGTTTTCGATCATAGGTGTCTTCGAAGCATTGCTCGTATATCGTGGGACAACCGAGTGAGCGACGCTGTTATTAGGAAACGGGTGCTAGGTAAGAATGGCAGATCAATAGATGAAGTAATGAAACTTCACCAGTTGGGGTGGTTGGGACATGTGTTACGTATGCCCAACCACCGACTACATAAACGAGCCTTGCTTTGTAGTGTAGAAGTAGGTTGGAAAAAAGTTAGGGGCGGCCAGACCAAAACATAGCGGAAATCCATGAAGTCATCGACTAGTGGACTTAGCCATGTCGGTAATTGTCGACCACCTGGTTGGGGTCCGCGAGATGATAATAATCGATGGTTAGAGACCTTGAGTGATATGGCTCAAAATCGTTCGCAATGGCACCGGTGCATTCATTCTTTGTGTTCTCTCAAATCTTAATCTTCTGTATTCTTCAACACCTCTAGTTTTAACTTTCTAAACTTTTCTCACTGAATCATACTTCTTGAATAATATCTTCTAATCTTAACCTCTCCGATTACTTCTAATACCTTTACTACCTCTTCTACTATTGGATTTGAATTGACAATTACATCTCTGTGCTGATGTGGTATGGCGACATGAACTGATGTACTTACGTACGATGTTCTACGTTGCATCTGACTGAATTTTGCGTTAAATCAACGTATTATTTGAAGTGATATTCATTTAAATAAACAAAATATAACTAAAATACAAGAATATATATGGTGTATATTTAGAATTGTTGACTTTTTTTACTTGGAACAAAGCTGTGAAATAGATAACAAATCATTTGTTTAAACGCTTTATTTTTAAACATTTATGAAATTAAAGGCAATTTTCATGTTACAAAACGTAGAACTTCATACGCACGTACCACATGTTCCAACCGCCTCAGCTGATGAAGTTTCAATATTTCACCTATTGACCAGCCATCCTTACCTAGCACCCGTTTCCTAACAACAGCATCGCTTACTCGGTTGTCCCATGATACACGAGCAATGCTTCGGAGATACTTATGGTCGAATAGTAGTTGTGGTTTGCGCTACTTATAAGTAGTATATGACGTGAGTGTCAACGTAATGTCTGGCAGCAGTAGATGGGGGAAGATCAAGAAAGGAAGAAGAGTGGGAACACAATGGAATTTGTATGAAACGCATGAATAGTGAGTGAAATGTCAGACAATGGATTGAAGATTTGCAAATTAACCGTTTACGATATGGTTTTCCTATTTTACTGATTAACTCTGTAATTAGCGATAAATACAATTCGATTGCCCTCACCTGTGTTCTCCTTCGCTACACTAGTAATCAACTAATATCCTCTACTTTTATTGGCTATGTTTCACACCCATAAAGTAGGACTGAGAGAACTACTTCGCAGTAGACTCATCCTTCGGTTAGTTAACCGAGATCTTGCCTACGATATAAGTGACGCAAATTGGCAAAAGCCAGTCGAACCTTTAGTATCGGTAGTGAGGTTCCATCAGACACCAGGATGTCAACACTGATGAGATACCTAAGATAAGTGAAGTGATCAACACGCTCGACAACTTCATTCTCGATCACCAATTCAGGTGCCGAAAAAAGACACACCTGAAGTAACATTTTGCATTTCGAGGGGGAATCTCACGTCAAATATGCTTGCATTGTTGTAAAGCTGGTTAGAAGACTGCATTTTGTCAGCGTCTTCAGCAAACAGAACTATATCACCTGCATATTCTAAGTCAGCTAGTGAATCTCCTGGGAGAAGGTCAGCTCCAAAAAAGTATGTTGATGGAAATGTTGAACTAGAATGGAGAAAGCAGATAATCTTGACGAATATTACTAGTACTAATCGAGTCCGATGACAGTTCGCTATAAGCTATCACTGGACGGGCAGTGTTCGAGTACAAAACCAGACACTGTCATAGAGCCTCAGGATCAACAGAGTCGAACACCGCCTCAAGGTAGAGGACAACTATTATCCGACGTCGAAATGTGTTTACGTCCTAGGGCCTGCCGATGTTTGAATGTCTGGTACATACAGCCACGTCCAGGTCTGAAACCAGATTGGTTTTCGCCAGTCTGCTCTTCACGAGCTCTAGTTAGGCATCGAAGTATTATTGAAGCTAATACTTTAGAAATTATATTAGTTAAACTGATTTCTCTGTGTGTTAGGATATTCATCCAATAATATCCTAAGAGAATTGTTGGTCAATTCCTATTGGTTAATTCATACTGGTCAATTTTAATGGTCGTCCTAGATATCAATGTCACGTGCTCCAATGTTGTTTCTTATTGGTTGTCCTGACTATCATTGTCACTTCAAATGTTGCTTCCTATTGGTCGTCTTAACTGTCAATGTCACAGACTTCGGAGTTGTTTTCTATTCGACCAAAATGTATAAATACGCGTTATCTGTAACGTTTTATGACCAGGAGCAGGAAACGGTCCCGGATCCTGATTCTCTAGACTCGGGTCCCGTACTTTCTGGATGCTTGTAGAATACAGGTTCTACTTCATATTAAGTCTTCTTATTTTAACTAAATATGGGAGTTGGAATAATCGGATTTGAGTAGCATGTCATGTCGCCAGATCCTCGCTCTTGTTCACCGACTAGGTAAACTCGTAATAGTTCAAGCATATCAAGTTGACGCGTTTACGTGCACGCGTAACACAATGCTTCCAAGTTTCTAATGGTGGTGTGGTTTAACAATGATTGATTGTTAATTTCAGAAATGTGTAAAAATACTAATTGAAAATTGTAAAACAATCAGGGCAAAACAAACACTGATTATTAATTACTATAAGATATATATATGTATATATTTATATATATATATATATTATAACTGTCAATATCACTCATAGTTAAAATTTATGAAAGCGACAACAATGTAACAACAATGTCAATTCAGAAATAACATTATTATTATTATTATTTATTAATAAATAGTAATAGTAATAGTTAGTTAGTAAAGAATAAACAAAATTATATTGTGAATATGTGTATATAATTCAAGCTGCTGTTTCTGTTTTTCTTCAACTTTTCTTGCTTGAATTTTGTTTCACATTTATATTCAGTGATTTATTGATTTAAAATTTATTCACAAAACACCTGGAGAGTTAGTTAAACACAATCACCGAAAAAAAAACACCATAAGAAAAGAAAGGAAAAGGGGGAGGGAGAAAATAAATTTAAAGAATTCAAAATATACAAGTTATATAAATAAACTGAGAATAAATAGAAAAACAAAACGAATCAAAGAGGGTGGTGGATAAAGAATGGATCAAATTAATATGTCCAAGTGCATACATTATTATTATTATTGTTATTATATAATAAATGGAGATTCAAATAGAAAAAAAAGCACAGGAAGCCTAAATCTTTTTGACACACACAGATACACACACAAACATGTAAGTAGGAATACAAGCAAGTATTTTCATTGAATGTGTGTGTCTTTGTATACTTGAAGTACTTGAATACAACAAACAAAGTAATAAGTAAGTAGATTGTTGTTCAGTTCTCCTAAGACAAAATAATACTCTCCGTAAGATATTTATATGTATATATTCTTTTAAAAAATGTACGTAAATAGTTCAATATAATCAATATAAAACTGGGAACAAGAACACAGGGAAATGTTATTTTTCTAAATAAATAAAAAAACACTCAGAATATATATATATATATATTTTGAACAAAACCGGTTGTATTTTAGGATAATACATACACAAACAGAAAAAAAATGGATAGATAGTTAGTACAAGGGAAAATGAGACAGGAATAAATGAGTGTATAAACTGAACACCTGAGAAATATACACATATATATATATATATATATAGTAAAAAAAGAGGGAAATGGAAAATATTCCACAACTAATTCTCTAATTTTAAACAAATACATTCTTCTATTACTAAGAAATGAGTTGTATAGAAAAATAGGTATCATTTGCATACACAATGTCAACGACGCAACGTTAATTTACATCACATTTCCCCCCAGTTATTGGATTATTTTATCGTTCTAAATCCACCGGTGTCTTTTTTGTTTTATATATATACTGCCTACTCTCTCTCTCTCACACACACACAGACGTGCACACCTACACACACACACACACACACTATCTGACCACATCATTTGATGTATGAGACATAGCCGAAATATGATGTGTAAATATTTGTGAAGATGTGAAGAGGTAGGCAAATGATTGAGCAATATTACTGAAACACTGTTACATACATTAAAAAATTAATTCGTTAGAAGTGTGAATCAGGAAGAGAAAAGGAGAGAGAGAGAGAAAAATATAATGATGGTGTCAACATGTTGCCCCCAAAACCCCAAAGTAAAGAAATCAGAAAAAAACATAATATACACAATAAATACAATAATAATAATGAGAGAAAAAAGCCATCTAACCCATCCCTGTTCATCAGTGTTGAAGAAAAAATTTTTTTAAAAATATTCACCTAACATGATCAATAATAATATCATTGACAGAAAATAAATGAGGAAATAAATATATCATCATATCAATAATAATTGTACTTATTTATTTAACTGTTCAATTTGAAGAAAAAAACAGAAAAAAGAATTTCATCACACCTAAAACCAAATTGATCATTGAGATAAAATGAATGATATTTTGAATTTGAAAACAGACAATGACAACAACACAGCGACACAACAACTACCTGATTGATTGATTCAGTCCCCGGGATCCCAAATTGACAACCAATTAAATAAAACAGTGTATGTAAAAGTTGCATATATATATATATATAATAAAATAGAGAAACAAGGAAAAACCACAGCCAAATTAACATGATGTTGTTGATTGGTGATTGTTTCTGTTTACACGGCTAAAAACCCAAGTGTCTTCTTGGGGAAAATATCAAGTTACATTAAGAAGAGAATGTTGAAAATTTATAAGAGAAAATGTCATTCTACACAAAACACACAGACATACACACAAAAAGTCACAAAAAAGCATTCTTACACCACACTAACTAGCTAGCTCACTTCAAATTATGTCATGCGCATGAGAAGAGGAAGAACAAGGAAAACAGTTTTCATTTTCAGAAAATAAAGAGACAAAATTAAAGAAATCACTAATCATACACACACACGCACACAGAGATGAAGTGGGAGCGGAGGGTGGGGGAGAGTGAGGTGATGGCAAAATTCAACAGGTACACGCACGTGCGCGCGTGCGAGAGAGAGGATGAAATGAAAAAGAAACGAGGGGTAATAACCAACGGGAAACTAAACTCTTTTTTAAATGATAATAATAATAATAATAATAATAATAATAATCAGTGACAGCAACAAAAGACCAAAATTAAAATGAATAAAACCAATGACAGGGTTAATAAACAAGACTATATATATATATGTATATGTAATTCAAGCCGTTTTCGACTGTTTCTACTTAGTTTTGTACACATTATTCACAGAATAAGAGAGAGAGAGAGAGAGAGAGAGAGAGTGAGTGAGAGTTTTCCATGAATAAAAGCTGTAGAGGTAGGTAGGTGCTAGATACAGAGACAGATTCAACATCATCGGAGTTAAAATTAATTAATTAATTAATTTATAACACACAATGACTTCTTTTATTTTTTTTATAAAGATTCTTGATGAATACTACTGAATGTACTACTACTGCTAACAATACTACTAATACTACTAGTAGTAACATTAGTAGTACTGATCAAATTTGAACAGTCTACACATTTTTTCATAGATAAATATGAAAATATCAATTCTAAATTATTCAATAAATGATTTAATTCATTGGAACATGTCAATTTTTCAATACGTGCAGCTATCGATTGAAAATTGGATAATTTCAATAATAAACGTCCCATTCGACCATGTGGTGCATTTGGCCATACTTGATTACAATAATATTCTAAGCCAGAATAAACTTGATCACGTAATAATTCAATGAGTGAACGAATCTCATTAAGGCAAGTTAACGAATCTATATATGTACATATTTATATGTATGTGTAAATGAACAAGAGAAAGAAAAAGAAAACGGAAAAAAAATTAGGAGGTACAATGTTATGAAATATAAAATATGTTATATGAAGTATGAACATGTCAATCAGTCAGTCAACAACAATGTAGAACTTCGTACATATGTATATCAGATTAAGTTGTCATACCACATTAACACACACAGATGTATTTGTCAATTCAAATCCCATAGCAGTAATCGGAGAGATTACGGTTTGAAGATATTATTCAAGAAGTACTGTTGTAATGCCTGATTAGATAATTCCCGGCTAAATCCTATTGCTCAGTATTCTCTGACCACAATACACTGGACAAGTTCCCAAGAATCAAAAACACGGTTGAACAGGGAAAAGATTATATTCCAAATAGAAAAGGTTAAATGGAATAAGTGCCGAAGGCGAAAATAGATACAACGTTAGTCTATTTATAGCATTTACATGAGAAAGCTTCTGGATAGAAATCCACGTGATCGACTGGATTAGATTTAACCAATCAGCACGCAGCTAACAGTACGAGAATCTTCTACCCTGTTCTCCAAGATTCGATCAGGCGCTGATTGGATAGAAAATTAGCCAATCAGCGCGCAGCAGCGTAGTCATGCTTTAATTCCATCTATGTCTCACTAACAAGTACAATCTAGTGAAATAGACTTAAAAAGAGAAAGATAAAGGTGATGAGGAACTCCGAAGATTAGGATTTGAGAGAACACAATGAATGGATACACCTGAACCATACGGTTTCGAGCCATGTGATTCAGGGTTTCTAACCATCGATTCTATCATCTCGCCGGCCCCAATCAGGGGGTGTAATCTGGATAAGAGAATTAGTTATGTAGATTTGAAGTGATGGCTTAGTGGTCAGGGTGTTCAATTTCCCATCATTAAGTTTCAGGTTCGAACTATGTTCAATCTGATACAGTCTGAGCAAATGAGTCGTATTGTTAGATCTCATTCATAAAATGTGGCTTATACCCAAGTACCTTATAAGTTAATTTAAATTAAATGCATTTTTACTTGGAGTAATCAGTGAATTTCAATCATATGTGCAAAACATTGGTTAATAATTGTAACATAAGATTGTATGCAGTTGATGAGAAACTGTGAAATAGAATGAATTCATTTTATTCAGCAAGAGAGAGAGAGAGAGAGCGACAATAACAAAGATGTTATGAAGTCTGTTGGGGAATATTTGGAAGAGAGAACAAGTTACAGCAAACTGGAAAAAAGGATAACTCATCAGGATTCCAAAGAAAGGAGATATTAGAAAGTGTGAAAACCGGAGAGACATCACACTACTATCTGTACCAGAAGTTTTCAACAATATTATCGAACTAAGTATCAGAATCAATAATATGCTCAACTTCCAGATCAAAAAGTTGGATTCTGTAAGGATCGATTATATGCAGATGAAATCGCGACAACTCGGATAGTTTGTGGAACAACCAAATGAATAGAGCTGTTGACTTTACATAAACTTCCTTGAATATGAGAAGGCATTTGATACAGTGAATAGGAGAATTTTATATTACCTTCGACGCAACGTCAGCATCGCAGGGAGTTAACACGATGGATTAAAGAGCAAAACCGTGCACAGAGGGCAGCTCACAGACTAATTCCAAGGGAAAACTCGTGTCAAACTAGGTTGCTTACCCTCACTCTTTCTTTTCCTTCTGGTGGTCGACTGAATTATGAAGACCTAAACATCTCAGAAAAAGCAAGGAGTACGGTGGACACCATGGAAGGCAGCTAGACGACTTAGACTTTATAAATGACCTAACCCTAATATTGCATATACAGAAACAAATTCAGAAGACATACGGTGTGGCAGCAGCTTCCACAGTAGTACGCCTCAACATACACAAAGCATAACTAAAGACCCTGAAATACAACATAGCATACACGAACCAAATCACATTCCATATAGGAGTTCTGGAGGATATAGAAGCCATCACACATGAACAGCATCATTAATAAACAAGGAGGACCTGAGGCAGATAGGAAGGCAAAGTAAGGTCACCAGTCCCAAAATCGAAGAATATCTAGAACTCACAACAACTTCCAGTCAATATTAAAGTCAGAATATTCAATAAAAACGTTGAGACAGTTCCATTGTATGGATCTAAAAATTGGAGAACTGCCAAAACCATCATTCAAAATGTAAAGGCACAGCTATATAAACAGTTTTCTGAGCAACATACTCTGGATCCGATAGCCAGACATCATTTACCCCTAATGTGTTAAAGAAAAGACCAACTTCCAGTTGACGATGAAATTGCGGGGGGGGGGGTGAAGCTGGAGATGGATAGGACACACAATGTGCAATCACCGAATCGTATCACAAGGCAAGCCCTAACTTGTAGTCCTTAATGCCTATATATGTGTATATAGACAGACAGAGAGAGAGAGAGAAAGAGGTACTTGTTGAAATACTGTATGCTAAGAATTCTACCTTGTACTTAAAAACCTATCAAATAAAGCGTTTATCATTATTGAAACCACGAATCGATCAATGTTAGACAACCATTAGAAACCTGGAAGCACTGGACGTGAATTGATCAAGTTAGACATTAACACCGTTAGATACCGACTCAGTGGTCCGGTGGTTAGGCGTTCGCCTACAATAGTGAAGGTCCTGGGTTCGAATCCTGCGGGGTGCAAGAGTCGTGGATGCGCACTGCTGAGGAGTCCCATACCAGGACGAAACGGCCGTCCAGTGCTTCCAGGTTTCTAATGGTGGCCTAACATTAACCGATTCATGGTTTCAATAAAACTTAACAATCTTCACAACCCCGTAATACAGTTTATCATTATATAACTTATGCAGTTAACTTGGATTAGAAGTCAATGTTCCATTTTCAACAAATAGATCACATCTGAATTAACGATTGCATTCCCCACCTACATAGACACATACAAAAGCTATTAGAATTCTTTGAATAGAACATGCGGTCCACCAACCAGCCACCCCCCGCCCCCCCCCAGAAAACTATCACAACATAAAGAAAAAAAACTCACCTGGATTTAATAGTAAAATTAATTTCAAACAACCCAATTCCACCGGATCCAAATTTAACATTCTTAACTTTATGGCCAAATTATGAATTAACTTATAGATGACATTTGTATTCCGTTTACGAATTAAATTATTATCATTCACACTATCCCCAGCATCATCATTATCATCGGCATCGGCATTAGCATCACCGAGATCGGTATGATCAGTGTTAGTTGATTTTGAAGAAATTAAATCATCATTGTTATTATTATTACCACTAGTATTCATTGGTTTTGTTAAATTATTCAATAAATGAAATTCTGGAAAATTTGAATAATAATAATCCATCTTCTCATCTAATGAAATAGATTTATTGACTGTTTTCAACTGTTTTATTTGACCTTGAGTTATAGTTGATGAAATTGAATTTTCAACGGAAATATCAATGACACCGGCAATGTCATTTGTATTAGTCGTCGTCGTAGTAGTAGTAGTGGTAGGAGGAGGAGCAGGAGCAGTAGCATCGGTGATCGTTGTATCAGGAGGATGAGATGTAGAGTTGGATACTGATGATGATGATGAGGAGGAGGAAGGTTTATGATCATTTGCTAACCAATAAACTAAATTCACAACGATCAATTGCATGCATGCTGTTAAAGAGAGAGTAAAGAGATTGAAAGTGAAAAATACGATTGGATTATTATGAATATTATAGAATTAATGTAAACATGTAAACATATAAACAAGTTTTATATATTCTGCAGGCTTTGTACGATATTTAACAAAGTCAGTTATAACCAACGTAGGATCTCAGACAAATAATCAAAAAACAAATTAGAATGATGCTAATGACCAATATGCTTGACAGACAAGATTTCTCGTACTGTCATGACTATCCTGTCTGACCATCCTAAGCAACAAAGCAAGCATGTTCGGGATGCGGTTTTCCACCCTCGAAATGCAAAATGTTACTTCAAGATTGGGTTGCATCGGCACCTGAACTAGTGATAGGGAGTGAAGCAGTCGAGCTTGTTGACCGCTTCACTTATCTTGGGAGTCTCATTAGTGACGATGGTCTGGTGACTGACGAAATCTCAGCACGGATACAGAAGGCTCGATTGGCTTATGCCAACCTGCGTCACTTATGGCGTAGGCGAGATATCCGTTCGATAACCAAAGGACTAGTGTACTGCGCAGCAGTTCGCTCCGTTCTACTATATGGATGCGAAACATGGCAGGTAAGAGTAAAAGATGTTCGTAGGTTACTGGTTTTCGATCATAGATGTCTTCGAAGCATTGTTCGTATATCGTGCGACACCCGAGTGAGCAACGCTGTTATTAGGAAACGGGTGCTAGGTAAGAATGGCGGATCAATAAATGAAGTAATGAAACTTCATCAGTTGAGGTGGTTGGGACATGTGTTGCGTATGCCTAACCAACGACTGTCGCGACTAGCTATGTTTTATATTATCACCCTATGTCTATTTGAACTTTTATTTAATTGACCTTTTATTCATCTTCATATAAAATGCCTTGACAAGTAAATATGTGTGACCAGATTGTTCGAAATGTATAGCGCAAATACATCACATTTTTCAGATCAATTACGTCTTCTCACTGTTCTATCAAAATTTATAAAAGGGACTAACTGTTTTAAATAGCTATGTTTTGCAGTGTAGGAGTAGATTGGAAGAAAGTTAGGGTCGGCCAAACCAAAACATGGCAGAAGTCCATGAAGTCATTGACAAGTGGACTGAGCCATGTCGGTAATTTTCGACTACCTGGTTGGGGTCCGCGAGATGATAATGATCGATGGTTAGAGACCTTGAATGACATGGCTCAAAACCGTTTGCAATGGCGCCGGTACATTTATTCTTTGTGTTCTCTCAAATCCTAAGCTTTTGGATTTCCCAACCCCTCTAGTTTTGACTTTCTAAACTTTTCTCACTGAATCATATTTCTTGAATATCTTCTAATCCGAACCTCTCCGATTACTTCTAATTAACACCTTTACTACCTCTTCTTGACTGACATGACTAGTGGGGTTGATTGATGTCAGAAATGACACAGATGCATGATACGCTTGAATGGTATTACGAGTTTACCTTACTGGGTAAACGGAACGAAACAATGACTCAGTGACACGATACGCCAATCTAATCCGTTTGTCCCCGCTCCGGCTAGCTATATCAAGAAGTCTTGATTGAATAAGGCGTTGAAAGTGTATTATTCTACAAGCACCCAGAAAATACAAAGTTGCTAAACACACACAAATTAAGCTTATTTATACAATGATAGAAACGCCCTTGGGTAAGCCTTAAATTAATGTGTACTAAAATAATCCATCAACCAATAACAGTTAAGGATTTTCTGGTTGGGGAATCTAATCTCAAAGTCAACTAAGCAGCTTATGCACGAAAACATAAAATGTCTAAAATTAGGACCCTTTTCAAGTGAGTTGTGGAGATTTAACGTCCCCAACAATGTACTGTTTTGAAGGCAATGGATGATAATGACGAAAGTAAGAAAAAAGGAACTATTGAATCTAAAGATAACGCACTAGACTCAAGCCCTGAATATCCTTAGTTACAAAGGGACAGTAGAGGAGTTCCATACTAAGACGAAGTAAGTGTTCAGCTACAATCAATCTATGCTATAAACTATTCTCAATATGATATCATTTGATTGAAAGTTGGCAATTCATTAACTTCAATACAATGTCCTATGCATAAAAAGAATTTGCATTAAGGGGTTGTGAAGATTGTTAAGTTACACATTTTTGAAACCATGAATCAATCAATGTTAGACCACCATTAGAAATCTGGAAGCACTGAGAGACGGCCGTTTTGTCCTGGTATGGGACTCACCAGCAGTGCGCATCCACGACTCCTGCACCCCGCAGGATTCGAACCCAGGACCTCCGGTATTGTGCGCGAACGCGCTAGCTGTTAAACCACTGAGCCAGATTCTAACGGTGTTAATGTCTAACTTGATCAATTCACGGAGTTGCGCAACCTCATGCAAAGTCTTAGGTAGACACTGTCTACACCCGAACAGGTTGAACTTCACTGGTCACGTCTTCCCACTAGAACTCGGAGAATATTCCTCACGAAGCTAGTCACTAGTGAGCACAGGTAATTTGCATTACGGGGTTGTGAAGATTTTTAAGTTACACATTTGAAATCACTGCTGATGAGTAGTCCTATACCAAGAGGAAACAGCCGTCTTTCAGTGCTTCCATGTTTCTAATGGTGGTCTAACATTATTGATCGATTCATGATTTCAAATGTATAACTTAACACTATTCACACCCTCGTAATACTAAAAATATAGAGTACACTTCTTTTATATGTTTCGGTCGTAGAACTTTATTGTGAAGTATGAATTTAATTGAAAAGAAATTCTATTTCCCCCCAATTAATGATGTTTACAGATTAGTTTGTATATATATACTGAAGTGGATAGGACACACTCTACGAAAAGCACCTAACTGCGTCACGAGACAAGCCCTCACATGGAACCCTCAAGGCAAAAGGAAAAGAGGAAGGCCAAAGAATACATTACGCCGAGAAATAGAGAAAGATATGAGAGGAATGAACAAACATTGGACAGAACTGGAGAAAGAAGCCCAGGACAGAGTTGGTTGGAGAAAACTGGTGGGCGGCCTATGCTCCATTGGGGGTAACAGGCGTAAGTAAGTAAGTAAGTAAGTAATATATACTGAACCAGTCTGTTTAGTTGATTTTCTCATCCATCCATCCATCCATCCATCCACAAGTAGAATAAGCGCATTATTAATATATACACAGTACAGTACAAAAATTAATTGGAATATAAAATGTACAACACGTGGAACATACATACACACACACACACATGGATCAATGATCAATAGATATCTATGTATGTATGTATGTATTTATGTATAGATAGATAGATATAGATTTGACCCACATAATTGAATAAATGAATAAATGAATGAATATAAACATACATTTATCACAATGCATATTTATTTAGATAATACACCAATATATATCTATATCTATATATACATAAACTCATTGATTCAAACTATGATAGTTGATATGAATTGATTTTTAGGTCAACAATAATAATCATCTAATCAATCATGAATATTGTGAATTTTTTGGAGATTGTAAATGAAAAACAAAAAACAAAAAAACAAACTATGAGATAGTTAAGTGCAAAACGCTTTGAAAACAAAATAGATAGAACAGGTGTAGTTTTCAAGTTGATATACAGTCAGTTAGTCAGTCAGTCAGTCGGTTAGCTGAAACGTAGAACTACTTCGTACGTATGTACGTACATCACAGTTCAAAGTTGCCATACCACATTAACACACACAGAGACGCAAATGTCAAATCAAATCCCATAGTGATAAAGATAGTTTGAAGATATTATTCAAGAAGTAGAATCTAGTGAGATAAGGTTAGAAAGTCAAAGGTAGAGGTGCTGACGATTCCAGAAGATTAGGATTTCAGAGAGCACAACGAATGGATGAACGTGCGCCATTGAAAACGATTTTGAGCCATGTCATTCAAGGTCTCTAACCATTGGTGACCTTCGTCTCGCGGACCCCAACCAGGTAGTCTACATCTATCAACATGACTCAGTCCACCTGTCAGTGACTTCATGGATTTGTGCCATGTTTTGGTCTGGCCGCCCCTAGCTTTCTTCCAACCTACTCCAGTTTGTATACATTTTCATATTGATCAAAGAAAGGAAATCTCGTTGAGTTGATTGTTTTTTTCAACCAACAAGTTAGTTAGTTAGAGGGTGCAAATATTGATGTGAAAATCAAAATGTTTACAAGTAAGTCAATCTAGGCCAGCGTTAGACACTAACACTGCACTGAATTGAAAGTTAATTAATTCATGAGGCCATCGACTGTCGGGTTGTATATTTCCTGATTCAGATTCAGACTATCTGGTTTGGGTCTAGGTGATAACTCTAATCACTGTTTAAGAAATGTTGGATGCCATGGGTCAGAATCTGTCACAATGGCGCAAATGTATTCATGTGTTACCTTATTCTAGATCTTGAGTTTCAATATTCCAGTTACATAAACATTTTTATTAATTTTTCGAATCAATATTCTCAATGCTCATTCATATTCACTTATTATTACAATCATACCAGTCAGTCAGTTACAAGGTAGAACTTTGTACGTACGTACGTACGTACATCAGTTCAAGTTGCCATACTATATTAGCACAGAGACGCCACTTTCAGTTCAAATCCCATAGTGGTGGAGATAGTAGAAGTATTAGCAGTAATGGAGAAGATTAGGATTAGAAGATATTATTCAAGAAGTATAGCTCTGTGAAATAAATTTCGAAAGAGAAAGCTAAAAATGATGAGGAATTCAGAAGATTTTGATTTCAGAGAACACAGAAAGTAGATGCACCTGCGCAACTGAAAACGACTTTGAAGGTGTTTAACCATCGGTTACTTTCCTCTCGCGGACCTCAACCAGGTAACCTACATCTAACATAATTCAGGACACTTGTCACTGACTGTTGTAACGGTTGCTTAAGATATTTCCCGGCTAAATCTTATTGCTTAGTATTCTTGACACAAACACTGGACAAGTAACCCAAATCAGAACACGGTTGAACAGGAAGGATTGTATTCCAAAATAGCAAGGAAAAAGAAGCTGGAGGTGATGGCGAAAGCCAAGGCAAAGAAGGCTTGAAGGCAAGAAGGCGAAGATGAATACAATGCTAGTCTATTTATAGCCTTTACATGAGAAAACTTCTGGAAGAAAATTCACGTGATCGTCTGAACTGGATTTGACCAATCAGCATGCAGCTAATAATACGAGAATTTTCTATCCTGTTCTCCAAGCTTCGATCAGGCGCTGATTGGATAGGAAATTAGCCAATCAGCGCGTAGTGACGTAATCATGCTTTAAATCCATCTGTCCCACTAACAGTGACTTCATGCATTTCTGCCATGTTTCGGCGTGGCCATCACTAGCTTTATTCCACCCTACTCCTACACCACAAAACGTCGCCTGTCGAGGCAGTCGGTGGTTAGGCATACATGACACATGTCCCAACCACCTCAACTGATGAAGTTTCACTACTTCATCTATTGATCTGTCATCCTTACGTAGTTCTCGTTTCCTAAAGACAGGATTTCCTACTCGGTTGTCCCATGATACTCGAACAGTACTTCGGAGACACCTATGATCGAAGACAAGTAACCTACGAATAACTTCTACTCTTACCTGCCATGCTTCGCATCCATATAGTAGGATGGAGCGAACTGCCACGCAGCATACTCGTCCTTTGGTTTACAAACAGATATCCCACCTAGGCCATAAGTGATGCAAGTTGGCAAAAGCCGTGCTGAGATTTCATCAATCAGGAGGCCATCAACACAGATGAGACTGACGAGATAAGTGAAGCAGCCTACACGCTCGACTACTTCACTCCCTATCACTAGTTCAGATGTCAATGCAACCTAATCTTGAAGCAACATTTTGCATTTCGACGGGGAAAACCGTATCCTGAACATGCTTGCATTGTTACTTAGGGTGATCAGAAGACTCTGAGTTTTGTCAGCGTCTTCATCAAATAGAACCATGGTCTTTGGCATAGTTTCAATTTCTTTCTCATGCCTTTCAATCGATTTATTCACATCATGCTAATATTGTATGGGTACTTAGGTCTATGTTAGTTATAACTAACTGGTTAACTGGCTAATTTTGATAACCAATGTAAAATTTACATATTAAGTAACAAGTGAAAATAAACACGTATCAATCAGATAACAACTTGATCAATTCTTCTTCTTACAACTTATTAATCAAATACAGACATACATTTACTTATCGTTGTTTTGAGTGGCAATATTCAGTCAACAACAACAGAAAAAAAAGAAATAGAATGAGTATATGAAAATCAAGCACTTTAACTCATTAAGACAAAAAGCAGTATTATTTTCAATTAAAAAGTTGTTGTAAACTTTCGGATATTATGAAAATAACATAAAGAACTTTTCTATTTTATTATCAATGGAAGTAACCATTGTTTTAGATTATCTCATAAGTGGAACTCAACAATATAGGTAGTAGTATTTATGTTCAAAATATATTTCTAATGAGGAGCTTGAGTAACAGTTAGTACATATATTGCTTATTTTAGAAGAGATATTAATGTTACCTGAATAAGTTTCATCAGTGATGATAGCCTGGTGGTGACTGACGACATCTCAGAACGGATACAGAAAGATCGATTGGCTTTAGCCAACCTGTGTCACTTATTGTTTAGGAGAGATAAACGTTTTCTAACCAAAGGATGAGTCTACTGTGAAGCAGTTCACTCCGTCCTACTACACAGATGCGAAATATGGCCAGTAAGAGTTGAGGATATTAGTAAGTTACAGCTATTCGATCATAGGTATCACAGAAGAATTGCTCGTGTATCATGGGACAACCGAGTAGGAAATCCAGTCGTTAGGAAACAAGTACTAGGTAGAGATGGCAAATCAATAGATGAAGTATTGAAACCTCATTAGTTGAGGTGGTTGGGACATGTGTTACGTATGCCTAACCACCGACTTCCTCGACAAGAGATGTTTTTTGGTGTAGGAGTAGGTTGGAAGAAAGCTAGGGGTGGCCAAGCCAAAACATGGCACAAATCCATGAAGTCATGTTGATAAATGCAGGCTACCTGCTTGGGGTCTGCGAGACGACAAGAACCGATGGTTAGAGACCTTGAACGACATGGCTCAAAATCGTTTTCAGCAGTGTGTATCTATATTCTCAATAGGGGATTGAGGCCTGGACTTTTAGGTCCCGTGGAGAGCACCTAACCTCTAGGTCACTACTAGGTAGGCATCAAACTGTTTGTACCTTTAACTTAGACCGACTGGAAATGCTAAGCGACAATATTTCAATGCTATTGGCGCGTAACTCACTTACATCAAACATGGTTGTACCCAATTGATCATGGCTTAAAGTTTAAAAACTAAATTATTAAACACCTAGTCAGCAGTCTGAAGGTTATGTGCTCTCTGAAAGAAATGAAGGCCATGAGCTTAATCTGATGCTAGGATCATGGATATGTATTGTTGAAGAGCCACATGCCAAAATACAAAGCAACTATCTTGTGATTCTGAGTTCTCAGTGATTATCTAACTAAGGTCATTCTGTAATGACAACTATAACACTTCATAATCTGTATCGGATTAATAATGAGCGATATTGTATCTTAAAACTAAAATGAAAAGCTATTCAATGTTATATCAAGTTTTCAATGATTTTTTGAAGAACTAAAGTCGTATAAACAAACATTACCATAATATAGACAAATAATCATACCTGATTTCAGTAGATCTAAATGAACATTACAAGATAGTTGACAAACATATGGAAGTTTTGATGACCAAATAACTAAATCAAGCAATGGTAAATGATCAGCTGTACACTGTAAATAAGCGAAAGAGAGAGAGAGGGAAAAATTGATTGATAATCAAACAAATTCCAATTATTAAAAAGTAATACTTTGATTAAATATAATGTTGACGGGAAAAATTCATATTACCAATGAAATCAATGAGATGATGATGATGAGATCTCAATTTCCTATAAGTGCTATTCTTAAAAATAAGTTTTTGTTTTTGTTACGATATTCATCCAACAGCCTAAGAGAGTTGTTTGTAAGTCTAATTTCTATTGGTCAATTCCTATCAGTAGTCCTAAATATCAATGTCACATACTTCAAATGATGTTTCTTATTGGTCGTCCTGAATATCAATGTCACTTCAAATGTTGCTTCCTATTGGTCGTCTTAACTGTCAATGTCACAGACTTCAATGTTGTTTCCTATTCGACCTAACTGTATAAATATACATTATCTGTAACGTTTTATGATCCGGATCCCTAGTCCGGGATCCTGATTCTCTTCTGGATTCGGACCTCGTACTTTCTGGATGCTTGTAGAATACAGGTTCTACTTCATATCAAGTCTTCTTATTTTACTCAATATGGGGGTTGGGATAATCAGATTAGAGTAGCATGTCGTGTCGCCGGATCATCGATCCTCGCTCTCGTTCACCGACTAAGGGAACTTGTAATAATTCAAGCCTATCAATTGATGTGTTTACGTACACGCGTAAGTTTTTTAGCACAAGAAAAACACAATCATAAACAAGAGTATGTGAACAGTAGTGGTACTGGTCTGATAGAATCATTTGAATTTTTGAGGATTTTAAAAATACTAAAACAGTAAATTATAAATCTGAATCAGGACTTTGAAAATTGGTAATGAAATATTACTTTTCTTAATTAAGTGATATACAGAAGTATGCTTATATTTTTATGAGTGTTTTCATCAACTCCAGGGACTCCATGAAAAACATCGAGGTTTTAACAGTAAAGAACGGTAAAGAAATGTGTGGTGCTTTCCCCATAAAACGATTTTATCCCAGATGTGTACTTGATGTATAAATTCATCAGTTCATGTCGCCATACCACGTCAGCACAGAGATGTAATTGTCAATTCAAATCCAATAGCAGGTGTAGAAAGGATTTGATTTTGACCAATTTGGTCTCGTGTGTTGTTACGGGTATGAGGGCGGTTATCACTTCCCGGCTGCCCACACCGTGGAAGGTTGTTTCTTGAGGGACCTGAAAAGGAAGATATAGCTTAATCCTACTTCACGGGTGTGAAACATCACCACTAAAAATATGGTATATTCGTAGGTTACTGGTTTTCGAACATAGGTTTCTTCGAAGCATTGCTTGTTTATCCTGGGACCAAGGAGCAAGCAATGCTGGGGGGTTAAGAAAAACGTACTGGCAGATCAATAGATCAAGTAGTGAATCTTCATCAGTCGAGCGATGTTGTCTGATGTAGGAGTAGGATTTTTTTTTAAACAAAGAGCGGTTAAACAAAAACATGGCACAAATCCATGAAGTCACTGACAGGTGAACTGAACCACGCAGGTGGGTGTAGATTACCTGGTTGGGTTCTGCAAGACAGTCGTAACCAGTGTTTCTAAACTTTGAATAATATGGCTTAAAATCGTTTGTAAAGTCTTTGTCTTCTACCAAGTTCTAAACTTCTGACTTCCTCATGACCTTAAACTTCTGTTTCTAAATTTATTTCACTAGGATATACTTTTCTAAGATCTTCGATCTCTGATCTTTTTGATTACTGCTAATACCACTACAACCTATAGGATTTGAATTGATAATTCTATTTTTCTGTGCAAATTTGGTATGGTAACTTAAACTGATGCACGTACATACCAAGTTCTATGTTGTAGCTGACTGACTGAGTGACTGAATCCTTACAATCTAGTCTTGATTGATTGGACAGAGTGAATAAAATACAAGTTGATTTCCTCAAATCACTCATTACAATCTATTGTTTTCATTGTGTTAATATTTTGTTAATTACTATTTCTAAATGGCTATTTTTCCTACGAGTGGTTTTGCCTTCAAATTCGAATTATTTACGGGATTCAATCAATAACGTGACTTTGTGAGCAGCCATTATCCAGCCAGATTGTATCACCACTGCATATTACCAATCGGTCAGCATCTTATTTTTATGTCATAAAATCATTTTCCACAATACAAAAGTGACTGATATAAGAAAAGGTTAGAGCCCTGATTCATAACAAACACAAAGGATATATTTGTTTGTTATGTCTGCACGTAAACACGTTATTTTGATATGCTTGAACTATTATGAGTTTACCTAGTTGGAAAAACGAGAGAGATGGTTCGAAGATCCGGCGACACGACATTCTACTCAAATACGATTATCCCAACAGCCATATTGAGTAAAATAAGAAGACTTGATATGAAGTAGAACATGTGTTAGTGAGACATAGATGGAATTAAAGCATGACTACGTTGCTGCGCGCTGATTGGCTAACTTCCTATCCAATCAGCGCCTGATAGAATCTTGGAGAACAGTGTAAAAGATTCTCGTACTGTTAGCTGCGTGCTGATTGGTTAGATCTAATCCAGTCGATCACGTGAATTTCTATCCAGAAGCTTCTCATGTAAATGCTATGAATAAACTAATGTTGTATCTATTTTTACCTTCGCCATCACCTTTGGCTTCTTATTCCATTTAACCTTGCTATTTTGGAATATAATCTTTTCCTGTTCAACCGTGTTTTGATTCTTGGGAACTTGTCCAGTGTATTTCGGTCACAGAATACTAAGCAATAGGATTTAGCTGGGAATTATTTAAGTAAGCGTTACAACAACATGTATTCTACAAGCATCCAGGAAGCACGAGGTCAGAATCCAGAAGAGAATCAGGATCCCAGACTAGGGATCCGGGACCGGGTACTGGTCCTGATCATAAAACGTTGCAGATAATGCGTATTTATACATTGAGGTCGAATAGGAAACATCATCGAAGTCTGTGACATTGACAATTAAGACGACCAATAGGGAGCAACATTTGAAGTGACAATGATAGTCAGGACATCCAATAAGAAACAACATTGGAGCACGTGACTTTGATATCATAAAATTGACCAGTAGGAATCAACCAATCGGGAATTAACTAACAATTCACTTAGGATATTGTCGGATGAATATCCTAACATTTTTAAACTAAACGATGAAAATTAAGTGGAATTTTAAAGTATCCAGAAAAAAAAAGCAACAACTCATTAGAAAATAGTAGGCACCATCAAAAAACCTACAACACACAAACCTTTTCAAAAACATTTTCTAACCACTTGAAATTTTCTACATTATCTTGTAAACATTTAACAATCTCTGTAGGACATTGCTGTAGTGGTGCATTGAAAGCGCTCAACCATTGTTTACGTCGATTTGAAAGAGTTGATTCTGCTGTTCTAATAAATTCCAAAGCATCCGATGGTGGTGGAATAGTTGTTGTTGTTGTTGCTGCTGCTGAGAATTTTAATGCATGAATATCCATCAATGATAATGATGATGTTGTTGTTACATTGTTGTTGTTGTTATTATCTGTGTTCACAATCAATGAGAATTCTTGAGATGGATATGATGTTTTAATATCATTAATAACACTGGGATTACAATGATTATTATTATTATCTATTGAAAATTGTACAGATTTTCTATTTGATGTTGAATAGAAATAATTTATATTATTGTCTGAGAAATTCGAAAGTATCTGAGGACTAGATGTTGATGTTGAAGATGATGATGGTAATGTACTATTTGTATGATCTAATGATTGAATTAGGTTTGTATCAGACATTATCATTGAGTTAACTGATAATAAATCACGATTTTGATCAGGTGAAGTTGGTGAACGTTGAGCTTCCAATTGGAGTTGTTGCTGTTGACGTTCTTCTTGAACAGCTAAAATTGTAGATAACGAAAAATAAAAACTGTCAGGACAGTCTGCTCTGGTATGGTCGAAGGGAGAGTCTACTTACGTTCTCGAAAAATTCTTATATGACTTTACATATCTTAGCTTTTGTTAGGGAAGTTCTGCTCACTGCTTTCAGATGGGGGAGGACCAAAGTCAGATATTCGGTGCGTAAAATGAGTTATTGGAAATTGAAAGTCTGCCTAGGGGAGTGTGAAAACGTTGATTTTAAACAACCTTGTAGATGAGACCTAGAGGTCAAAATCTCAGAGAGTGGTCTCTCTTAGCAAAAGCATTTGATCAGGATTGGGGTTCTGGGACAGGATCCTAGTACGCAGGTGTGAAAAAGGAAGACCATGATCCGCTTACTTGATCTATAGTTATTTAATTATCATCAAATTTATGATGACTCAATTTGGCGTCGTATTTTACTCTATTTTGATATGACTGGTGTTTTTTTATACTAATATCGACCTGTAACTCATAGAGCAATTCGTCTCTGTTGTACGTTCTGTCTTGTCTAAACGATAATAAGTCATTGTGTGGTCGATTTTAACACATCTCCAGTTTTGGATATATTTTTATGGACACACGCACATACAAACAAAGGTAACCGATCAGAGCTAGTGGATGAGTTGAAAAGATTCTGAAATATTCCTGTGTAAAGTATATTTTTACATTGATATTTAGTTATTTTAACTTAACTGGGTGTTGTTCTTTCAAGTGTATTTACTTTTTGAAACTGGAATATATTGTTTTAAAATTTTTGAAAAAAAATGAACTGACGAAAACATTTAGAAAATATAAACTAAATTTCAAATTAGACAGAAAATAAAAATTAGCATACACATAAATATAGACCATGAATTAAACCAATAACATAAACTGACCTTCTCGACGCATTCCAGCTCGTAAACATTTCTGATAACGACAATATTGACAACGATTACGTAGTCGTTTGTCAATTTGACATTCTTGATTATCTCGACAAATATAAGTGAGTTCTTTACGTACAGTTCGTTTAAAGAATCCTTTACATCCTTCACATGAAAAGACACCTATAAGAGTATGACAAGAGATATTCCATAATATTGTAACTAACTGATATATATATATATATATATATATATATATATATATATATATATATATATATATATATATAAGGAGATTTTTAGATCAGTTAATTTGATCAGCACATTCAAAATATACCTCTTTGATTTGAATCCCAAAAGACAGAATTCATATTGTTAGGATATTCACCAAATATTCTACGAATCATTTTGTAAGTGTAAATTCTATTGGTCAATAATAAGATCGTCCTAGCTACCAATGTCACGTACTTCAATGTTGTTTCTTATTGGTCATCCTGACTATCAGTGTCACTTCAAATGTTTTTTTCCTATTGGTCGCCTTAACTGTGAATGTCACAGACTTCGATGTTGTTTCCTATTCGACCTCAATGAATAAATACGCATTATCTGTAACGTTTTATGACCCGGACCCGGATCCCTAGTACAGGATGCTGACACTCGTCTGGACTAGGACCCCGTACTTTCTGGATGCATGTAGAATACATGTTCTACTTCATATCAAATCTTCTTATTTCACTCAATGGGGGTTGGATTAGAGTAGTGCGTCGTGTCACCGGATCTTCGATCTTCGCTCTCGTTTTCCGATTAAGGTAAACTCGTAATAGTTCAAGCATATCGAAATTGACATATTTAAGTGCATTCGTAACACAAATCATATATGGAAAGGGAATGTTAAGATATTTATAACATTCGAAATGAACGCATAGTAAGTTATTTTCTATTCAAGCAAAACTAATTCAACCTCATCAGTATTCACGAAATTTGCACTGAACTAAAAATGAATGACAAACGTATGCAACATAATCAACCATAAAAGTTGATAATAACATCATTAAACGTCTAATAAGTTACTTAAGTTATATCAAGTCGGTTGCTGTAGATTGGAACAAAAGAGTGGATTGTATGACTTGAGTATCGTTGCACAATAGTATAAGACAACACCATTCGCATACTTAAGGTCGAAAAAAGTTTTCTCCAAGTAATAGATCTATACTAACAGTGATTACATTTGGAGCTATTTACAGAATGTTATCGATGGCGAAGTTGAAAGAGAATGGTTAACTTAGGCAACCCAACCTAACCGGACTATTCAAAGGGAATGATGAATTGATCAAGCGGTAATTATTATTCGGTATTATTAACTTTAAATAATGAGAGCGTGAGAGCGGGCATGTACGTATGAACTGGAAGAAGCAACAAAATAAAACAACATATGAGTGCGAAACATGGCCAGTAAGAGTTGAGGATATTCGTGGGTTACTGGTTTTCGATCATAGTTGTCTCCGAAGCATTACTCGTCTATCCTGAGACAACCGAGTAAGCAATGCGGTTGTTAGGAAACGAGTACTAGGTAGAGATGGTTAATTAATAGATGAATTATTGAAACTTCCTCAGTTGAGGTGGTTCGGACATGTATGATGTACGCCCAGCCACTGACTGCCTTGACGAGCTATGTTTTGTGGTGTAGGAATAGGTTGGAAGAAAGTTAGAGGCGGTCAAACCAAAACATGGCATAAATCCATGAAATCAGTGACAAATGGACTGAGTCATATTGGTAGATGTCGACCACCTGGTTGGGGTCAGCGAGATCATAATAATCGATGGTTAGAGACCTTGAATGACATGGCTCAAAATCGTTCGCAATGGCGTCGGTGCATTTATTCTTGGTGTTCTCCCAAATTCTAACCTTTTGAATTCCTCATCATCTCTATCTCCCCCAATCTTCTCCATAACCGCTAACACTTCTACTATCTCTACAACTATGGGATTTGAATCGAAAATTGTATCTCTATATGCTAATATGGTAATATGACAACGTACGCAGTTCTACCTTGTAATTGACTGACTGACTATCTGACTAACATAAGAATAACAAACTCTACAAAAAATAAAAACAAACAATAACTAACCATAATGTTTACCACTTGCACGATCGGAACATATGGAACAAATATATTGTCCAGATAGAATAGATGCGCCACCTCCACCACCACTATTGCCACCATAAGAACTACTACCACAACTACTTCCACTACTTGTACTAGTTGATCTTCCTCCTGACGGTCGTAACAAACAACATACAGATGATGCTGTCCCTGCTGCTGCTACAGTTGATGGTGAAGTACAATTAGTTGTTGTTAACAATAATGATGGTGATGATGAAGAAGCAGAAGATGAAGATGAAGAAGAAGATATAATTGATTGATGTGATTTATCCTCATTGAATTGATTCGTTAAACAATTTGAATCAATATAATAATCAGTGTTTAAATGATGTGAATGATTATTATTATTATTATTGTTATGTTTAATCGGAGATGATATTAAAATTGGTTGAATATGACAACATAATTCTGATGGTTGAATAACAATACCAGTAGTAGTTTTAGTTAATAAAATATTTTTATCAATAATATGTGGTTGTTGTTGTTGTTGGGTTGTATCTTCTGTTTTAAATACAATAGTACTACTGTTATTAGTATTATTAGTAGTATTATTATTACTATTACTATTAGGTGATTGTTGATTGATCATTGGAATATTATTACTAGAATTTGATGATATACATAAAACCGGTGTAGTTAATTTCTTAGTAGACATCTGGGATACAACAATAGAACATTCTGATTGATGAACAGCAGCTGTTTCAGGAAAATTTATACGATTCGGACAAGTTGATTGAAAAGGAGCAGAATTCTGCAAAAGGAAGAAAATAAAAAGAATTTGAAAGAATTATATGAGGGGATGTTAGAACTAGAACTAGAACTCACTTGGAAATGGTCCTAATTTTGTATTTTATTTCTGAAATTTTTGAATTTCTATGCTTTCACACCAAGAGACGCTGCTTAGTTGACCTACAGTTTACATATTCCACTCAGAAATCCTTCACTGTCATTGGTTGACGAAGTTTTTTAGTACACTATTTTATGGCTCTCTCAAGGGCGTTTCTATCATTGTATAAATAAGCTTGATTTGTGTATTTTCTGGGTGCTTTTAGAATAATACACTTTCTACGCCTTATTCAAGACTTCTTACTTTTGTGGTGGTGTTTCGTTCTCGACGGAAGAGAGACAACAACCGACTAACAGCACAACAACGAAAAGCTCTAAAGAAACTTAAAACCAGGGAAGATATAGCCATAGTTCCAGCGGACAAAGGACGCATGACAATGATCATGGACAGGGAAGAATATATCAAGAAAGCCAAGGATCTACTTCAGGACAGAAGCGTGTATAAACCAGTCTACAAAAACCCTATAAAAAGTTGGACAATCAAATCTCAAAGACTCTAAATAAGCTTGTCAAAGTAGGACAAATATCAAAACAAGATCAATGGAGAATGAAATCCAATGAACCAATAATTCCACGGTTCTACGGTAGGCCGAAACTCCACAAACCTAACATCCCACTACGTCCTATTGTATCCCTCCCCGGAACCCCGACCTACAACTTATCAAGAGAAATTTCAAGCATATTAAACCATCTGGTGGATGAATCCAACTACTCCATTAAGTCTGCCACAGAATTCTTGGATAAACTCAAGAGGATTCAAATTGACAACGACGAAATGATGATATCCTTCGACGTAACAGCCTTATTTACCTCAATAGAGCCAAGCTTGGCTAAAGAAACTCTTTCTCTACTCCTCATCAAACACAACCAAAACAACCAGCTCAGAGAACGAAACACCACCACAATCATCCACCTGAGCTACAAGTTTTCTCCACCACTTCTTACTTTTGCTAGCAGGGCCTGGAATAACAATGGATTAGAATAGCCTACAGGGTAACCGTATCGTTGACCTTCGTCGTTCCGTTTACCGAGTAAGGTGAACTCGAAATATATAGCATTAAAGTGTATCTATCAATTGACGAGCATATCAGCTACTTAACAAAAATTTGAATTATGCATAGTTTCCAATGAAAATCAATTTAGTAATTATCACTATGAAGTAGATAGATGTAGGTGTGGTGCGAGCTACTTATAAGTAGTATATGACATGAGTGTCAACGTAATGTCTCGTAGCAGAAGATGAGGGAAGATCAAGAAAGGAAGAGTTAGAAAACAATGTAATTTGTATGAAACGCATGAATAGTGACAATGGATTGATGTTTTGCAACAGGAACAGTCCAGTTCCATAGGATGAACTGATATTTTGCAAATTAACGATTTACGATATGGTTTTCCGATTTTACTGAGCAACTCTGTAATTTTCGTTAGATACAATTTGGTTGCCCTCACCTGTGTTCTCCTTCACTACATAGGTAAAGTGATTCTTTTTTTCCTCTCAGATATTTCAGTATTTTATCAGTGGTATTAGAACAGCGGATAATTAATTAACCACAAAAAATCGTACAAAATAGTAAAAACCCAAAAATTAAACAAATATCAGTGGTTAAGTAATCATATAGATTATTTTAGACTGATTATCAAACTTCGCATTGCTACCAATAATAATAATAATAATAATAATAGAATTATTAGCAAAATAAATTATTTTTATTCCTCTAATACATAAACAGATAGATCAAACTAATAACAAGTGGGAGAAACTATACGTTGTTAGGGTAACCGTTACTCACAAAAAAAATGAATATTGAATTTGTTTGCAAACATCACTACTTAACTACAATAATTTTAAAATTATACTTTTTTTTCTACACCAAAATAAATAAAAATAATGAATTGATAATAAGTAGTATCTTAAAGATTTTAAATTAAATAGAAAATAAGCTACTATATAACATCTATTCATCTGCCATACTTACCTAGTACTCGAACATCTACTCTTAACGACCATGTTTCGCATCCATATAGGAGAACGGAGCGAACTGCTGCGCAGTACACCCGTCCTTTGGTTAGCGAACGGATAGCTCGCCTACGCCATAAACAGCGTAAATTGGCAAAAGCAAATCGAGCTTTCTGTATCCGCGCTGAGATTTCGTCAGTCACCAGGCTATCAGCGCTGATGAGATACCCCAGATAAGTGAAGTGATCAACACGCTCGATTACTTCACTCCCTATCACTAGTTCAAATGCCGGAGCTGACTTCGCTCTTCGTCATGTTCAGAGTCAGATGGGATGCGTTTTCGAGCATCTATCAGTTCGGTGGATGCGACTGAAATCCACGGCTTCATCCTAGCTTTATGGTTTACCTTGCTAGCAGATATCACTGCTATTTCCACAGCCTTTTTGATATCATTCCAACCTGCCTCTGGATGGGAATCACTTGCATGGTCGCCTAACTGTTTTTTCATTGATCGAGGAACTGTGAGTAGACATTAAAAGGGTGAATATCGCATAGGAACAACTGGAAAGTATAGCTCAGGATAAAGAGGTAGTTAGTTACGTAATCGTGATCGGTTGTCTATGCTCCTCTACAAGCGGTAACATATACAATGTTTAGCTTCATCAAATTATGAATTTAGTACTCTATTAACTCTTAAGTACTTTCACTTTTTTAACGCTAAATCTCACTTACATAATATTTTAGTGATTAAGCTAAAAAATCTCTATTTCACAATTAACTAACACTATTCACACTACTAAAATGGTATTATTATATGTTTAGTGATTTTTATACTTGTTCATATACACATGAAAATAAGTATAGTCTGCATGATACTATACAACTGTGTATATAGTAGTAGTAAGTAGTAGTAGTAGTTTAAGTGATGACCATGTAACTAACTAACTTTTAGGCCAATTATTATTTTGTTTTGTGTGGAAACATCAATATGAATAATAGTATATCATCATAATTGAATGATTTTCATTTGAACAAAGGTCAACATTGTAAACATTCAAAACCTTTTTTTGATATAATCAATAACAAACAATTGTCGAATTTAAAAGAATAGCTTCTCTTCTATAACTGTTAAGTTTTGTTCAAGAAAATCACAAAATGAGTTTTGGTGTGAATAGTAAGAAGGATGATTTAACATGGCGATGATGATGATATGAACAGGGGGGAAGGAAGTGGAGCGACTTGTTGGCAATCATTTTTGAATGTGAAAACATAATGGCTTGAGGTTGTAGCAGCAGTATGCATTCACTACTACTAACTGACACAAATTCCGTTGTACACAATAGTAGGAAAATATAAGCAGTCAAAAGTTGAAGGTACAGCAAACACATTGAACATCGATAGTGTTGGGGATGTTAGATCCCCAAAATCTGCTTGATAAATGCCTTATTTTGGTTTTCACGTTTGCCAGCATGGGCTGATCAGTTGACCTTGAGATTTCAATTTCCACCAGGAAAATCCATGGCTGTGATTGGCTGCTGTGTATTTTAGTGTGCTATTTTCTTAACTGTCTCAAGGACGTTTCTATGTTGTATAAATAAACGAGAGTTGTATGCTTGATTGTACTGTGATTGCTGGATGTTTGTAGAATATACTTTCTACGCTTACAAAGCCTTTTACTGTATTTGTGGATTCAAGGTAGCCTACCTGGACGCTGGTAAAAGTCTCGTTCGCGTTTATCGACTAAGGTAAACTCGTAATAGCCTCAAGCATACTTAGTGACGAGCGTAACAGATAGAAAGTGGAGAAAAGAAATAAGTAATTAAAAAGGTAGGCAGTCATACAGCATATATCACTCACCATATTGTGTAAAAAAAAAGTGAGTTCACTGTCTTAACACATACCAGTTGATATTTCAAACATTGCCATATATCTATAATTAGTACTAAATAGCTAACTCGGTAAAAAAAACGCCAACCAGAAAACATAATTCAAACCATTTTAACTCTGCACTGGGAGTTAGAAGGGTTTCATTTAGAAGAATTATGACGTCGAGTGATGAAAGCCGAGTTCCCTCGGAAGTCACGAGGCCGATGCCTCTTCTGACAACCAGAGCAACCATTTTTTTAGGTACATGGTAAGTACGTACATTGTGGGAGACTGGAAGACTATTTCAAGTTGCGGCAGAAATGAAAAGATATAACCTCGAGGTGCTCGGCCTGAGTGAAACGCATTGGACACAGGTAGGACAACTGAGACTAGCTTCAGGGAAACTGCTGTTATACTCTGTTCATGAAGAGGAAAATACTTCACACACACAAGGAGTTGCACTGATGCTGTCCAAACATGCACAAAAGGCACTAATAGGATGGGAATCTCATGGACCCAGGATCATTAAAGCATCCTTCAAAACGAAGAAAGCGGACATTACAATGAACGTCATCCAATGTTATGCACCTACCAGCGAATACAATGACGACGTTAAAGATCAATTCTATAAAAGGCTGCAGTCAATCGTCAACAGATGCCCAACAAAGGGTTTGACGATTCTTATGGGAGACCTGAATGTCAAGGTTGGAATGGACAACACTGGGTATGAAGACATCATGGGACGACATGGACTGGGAGAAAGAAACGAAAACGGTGAGAGATTTACAAACCTATGTGCCTTCAACAAACTGGTCATCGGTGGCACAATATTCCCGCACAAACGCATTCACAAAGCCACATGGATTTCACCGGACCACACTACTCAAAACCAAATCGACCATATCTGTATCAACAAAACGTTCAGAAGGGCTATGGAGGATGTGAAAACCAAGAGAGGAGCTGATATAGCCTCAGATCACCACTTGCTGGTGGCCAAATTGAAACTGAAACTCAAGAAGCACTAGGCGGCGGGGCAGAAAACATCACACAAGTTTAATACAGCCTTTCTTCGGGATACCGTAAAACTCAACGAATTCAAGATAGCCCTCACCAATAGGTTCCAGGCCTTGAAATACTTACTCAATGGAAATGAAACAACCATGGAGAACAATCGGAAAGGGATCAAAGAGGCAATCACTTCAACATATCACGATGTTCTGGGTCAAAAGAAGCACCATCACAAAGAATGGATCTCTGTTGATACTCTTGCAAAAGTTGAAGAAAGGAGGAACAAGAAGGCAGCAATTAATGTCAGCCGAACAAAAGCAGAAAAAGCCAAGGCATACACTGATTACACAGAAGCAAACAAGCAAGTGAAGAGGAACATCAGAGCTGACAAACGTAAATATGTGGAAGATCTAGCAGTGACGGAAGAAAAGGCTTCAAGAGAAGGAAACTTGAGACAATAGTACGAAACAACAAAGAAGATCGCCCGAAACTACCATTAACCAGGACGACCAATCGATCGATGTTGCCCTACCAACAAATGAACAGATCAGTATGGCCATCAGACAAATATGGAGCGGCAAAGCAACAGGACCAGACATTCCAGCAGAGGCAATGAAAGTAGACGGAGCAGTAACTACAAAGAAGGATACCTGATCAAAGTATCAAAGAAGGGGACTTTCAGAAATTGTGAGAACTACAGAAGCATCATTCTTCTTTCAATACCAGGCAAAGTCTTCAACAGGGTATTGTTAGACAGAATGAAGGACTTCGTAGACGCCCAACTTCGAGATCAACAGGCTGGATTTCGTAAGGATCGATCGTGTACTGAGTACTAAGTACTAAGTACCGAGATTTACTGAATTTATCGATCCAGTACAGCCAGTTCAGCATTTAGTCCTATTGGTCTTAAGAAGCCACATCCCCAGCCTCCAACATAAATTCTAGCCCAAAATGCAGTGGAGCAACGTAAACAGATGCAGTCCCATGGTAGCCGGTGACAAATAATTGGTTTATACGCCATTAGTTCCATCAGAATCCTCAAGCCGATGTGCACCACTGGTTCGGACCAGGGTTTCCCAACTCCCCTAGGAGGATCATCCGTGTCAACTGATACTGAAAAGGTCATAGATCCTACTGGGGGGGGGCTAATCAATAATCGATTTCCCGATTAGGCAAAATATGAAGTGATGATAGATTTTGAATAAACTATGCACTAAATAACAATAGTACTACCGTAGTATAATGTAGGGAGAAATATATGAGCTTGTTACAGATGGTACAATAGAAAGATGGTAGAAATAAGCGTGAAAGTAGGTCAAGTTTTATGTTTTAACGATGAAACCGTGCTGATCCATTCGGATAGAATGTCAGTCAGTCAGTTACAACGTAGAACTTTATACGTTCAGGTTGCCATACCGCATTAGCAAAGAGATGCAACTGTCAGTTCAAATCCCGTAGTCGTAAAGATAGCAGAAGTATTACTGATAATGGAGAAGGTTAGGGGTCCAAGATATTATTCACGAAGTATAATTCAGTGAGATAACTTTAGAAAGAGAAAGACAGAGATGACAAGGAATTCCGAATGTAATCACGCTTTTATTAATGACATGATTTACGCAGCTACCAACTGAATCGACACACTGGAAGCAAGACTTATGATAATAATGTTTTAAAATCAAATACATAAATAGTTAATTTACTGTGTCACTTGTGTATGAGCTGAACAGGTTGGAATAATGATAAACCAATTGTCGAAAGATTTAGCCGATATATCGTTTGATGTGATTTTAATCGAGTTTATTTTATAGAATAATCCATATGTACAAAAATCAGTTAGTTATACGTAAACCTGGAAAACGCCATTTGAAGTTGATAATTCTGATGACGTTTTCACCATAAGATATAATGCTGTCAGCAGTGTTCGGGTAGAGGGCCTATAAAATGTTGGTGTATTTCTTTGGTATATCTTTCAACGATAAACAGTTTTTCGGTTAGAGTTTTGGAGATTTGTGTTTTTACACTGGACGGTCGTTTTGTCCTGGTATGGGACTCATCAGCAGTGTGCATGCACGACTCCTGCACCTCACAGGATTCGAAACCGGGACCTTCGGTACGGTGCGCGAACGCCTAACCATCGGACCACTGGGCCGGCATCTAACGGTGTTAGTCTAACTCTGATTGATCTACACATTTTGCGCGACCTCACCCATCTGTCTTTGGTAGTTACTGCCTATACTCTACAGGGTTGAACTCCAATGGCCACGTGTTCTCACCAGAACTCCGAGAATTTCCTCACGAAGCTAGTCACTAGTGAGCACATGTTACGATATTTTCGGTTAGAGTTTTGGAGATTTCCAAAAAACCTTTAGGTCAGTGAATTCGAAGGAGTCTAATTAGAGTAGGACATTCGGAAATATATTCACATTCCTAAAACTGATGAAGAGTGAATATTCAGTCTACAAATTTAGATTCAGGTCTGAAACTAGCATAGTGTTTTTTTGGATTTTCACTTCACAGGCACTATATTGATTCCCTTGTGATCGTCCTTTCTGATAAACTGGGACGATCAGTGACTGGTATCAGCCAAATGAGATTATGTTCAGTCTCAAGATACTGGCTAATATCTCATTCAATCTAACTGTTGATACTGGACCATCATCCTTAAAGATTTCCAGGATAGAAGTATTGGAACTCGCTGACCTTCCTCGCTTTCAATTACCTGAAGCATTTCTTAATTTATTAACAGTCGGAGGCTTACTTCAATCTCCCATTTTATTTTTTATAAAGTGGAGAGTTACTAAGGGTCAGTTGAAGGACAGCTAAACCGTCCCCTAAAATGTTCTGTTCATCAGTCTAATCGTCTGGACTGAGTGGATAGTGGTTTTGTTTCTCTACTATGTGATCTCGCTAACAACCGGATCTTTAGTATGAATCAGAATAGTTATTCACTGTTACATATCAATGTGGCACTTTTCTTGGTAGATACCATTTTCGTTAGGATATCATCCAATATATAGTTTAGAGTGTGGTTTCAGGAGATCAAGGATAGCGTTTCATGTACTCAAGTCGTTAGCATTACTGACGCTACATGATAAAGGTATAGTCGTGGGGATAAGAGTTTTTAAGAGGTGGGGAAGTATTCAACCGCAACAAACAAGTTGATCTCATTTATTTTCAGAGGTATGAGGGCAGTTGTTACTTCCCAGTCCCTACTAATTGGCATCATAAGATCTAAATGAATGTGTTCGGGTCAATATACAAAACATATTCTTTGGTTATTAAAGAAAGATCAATAAGTTGATCCAATTTGTTGGTTACACAGTGTAGAAGATGTCTATCAATCAATCCAAGTTATCATACTTCATACTAACACGGACAAACAACATTAACAAGATATGCAGACAAAATTTGGGTATGCTGAGCTCGCATCGTTTGCATTAGCGGTGCAGTGAGATAAGGGAATATGAGAATAGTTAGTTGTGGAGAAAAGAGAGGTATGTGTAGGTGTAGGAAGGAGTTTATTTCAACCAATTTGGTCTCGTGTGGTGTTACGGGTATGAGGGCGGTTATCACTTTCCGGCTGCCCACACCGTGGAAGGTTGTTTCTTGAGGAACCTGAAAAGGAAGGTAGATTAGTGTTGGTCTTGGAGACCTGCATACATGACCGTAGAACCCAAGGGACAACTGCTTGAGGCCGGTCACGCACGGCCTTTTTGTTAAAGGTTTTTTGAGGATTAGCTCCGTTCTTAAAGGCCCTTAGTGGGCACCCTTACCCAAGGAGACGGAAATACGTGAGGTAGGCTGAGGCGTGACATTTTTAGGGTCGACCTTTTCTAACCCTTCCTTCCTTTTGAGAAGGTAGCATTGCTGCAGATGCTGGTTGTCTGATGAAAACACCTTACAGCTGTCACACCCCTCTGCAGTCGGCAGTACGACTTCGCCCTCAGACCTTGGGTAGCTGCTTTTAGTCTCATCGCTCTCCAATCAACCTCCCTGGCATGGCAGAACCTTGAGGAACATATGTTCCAGCCAATATAGCTCGGCTGGATCATCAAGATAGGCGAGCCCGACCACCACGTCAAGGTAGCAGCTTCGGTCGGGAGACAAAATTTGGAATCATAATTAAAAATATCAGGATTTAATGATGTAACAAAGTAATAACTAAGATCGATTTCGCGCTACATCATCGTTTGATGTCTTCTTCAACGAAGAAATAACATACACGTTTTCCATGTATGGTCTCCTCTCTATTTGATAGTAGATTGTTTTGATCATGCATACTGTTGTTTCAATGTAAGTCAATATAATGCAAAGAGAAATGGAAAATAATGATAGGCATATGAAACGGTATTTTTACACAAAAATTCGATAAACTAGAACTAAAACTAGACTCTACCATTTCAAATTCATTGTCTAATTTATTTTATTGATTTATTATACACTATATATATATATACATAGTAATAGTTCGAACTTAAATTAAAAACTATGTGAATTTAGTTGACTTACAAATAAGACTTACAATTAATTAATCAATAAATTAATGTGTTTTACACCAATCCACTTACTTTCTGAAAGTAAACAAATCACAATCAATAAGTCGAACTGATTTACTGAATTATTTATTATGCTTGCTGTTCCTCGTTAATGCTAACACTAACATAGAAATTGTCAATGTTGTTTTCTACTAACTAGTAGGGTTTTATGTAGTGATATCTACTAAAAAATATTAACTCATTTTAATCTTCTGGTAAGGCAATTTTATTAGAATAAGAATTGAAAGGGTGTACTGTTTGATTGGTGTAAATTTGAAAGATTGTGACAATAAAATAATAATAATAATAATAATAATAATAATAATAATAATAATGATAATAATAATAATCAACGCGACGCCAACAACTGTGCCCCCGACTCCCCATCCATCCGCACGGCGCAGCAACATCGTGAGCTCCACAGCCAGCACCAGTGAGTCACAATCGACAGACAACCTCGCCAACCGGAACCTCTGCGGCGCCTCCTCCCTGTCCACTAGGCCTCCGTCACTATTCGCTCCGTGACCGTCTCCCACGCCGTCTTCCCGGCGGCACCGTCCAAGCTGTCGTATACAGCCTTTGCCTCACCTCCCCGCAGCGTCCCCAGCACCACCAACTCCGCCCCGGGCCCCTTCACACCCACCAGCCCCACCACGGCCTCAAACTCCTTCGGCCACGGGAGCTCCTTCCTTCGTGCAGGCAGCGACACCAAATGTAGTGAAGGAGAACGCAGATGAGGGCAACCGAATTGTATTTAATCGAAAAATTACAGAGTTACTCAGTAAAATAGGAAAACCATATCGTAACTGTTAATTTGCAAATCTTCAATCCATCATCAATCCATTGTCTGACATTTCACTATTCATGCGTTTCATACAAATTCCATTGTGTTCCCACTCCTCGTTTCATGATCTTCCCCCATCTTCTGCTGCCAGACACTACGTTTTCACTTGCGTCATATACTACTTATAAGTAGCGCGCACCACACTCGTCCCCCCTTTTAATAAGCTGTCGTCGTAGTCTTTCTGATTACCGTACCGTTGTCATCTTTGGTGCTTTTCGTGATAATCTTGAAACCATCTCTGCAGTTGACTAGCATTTACGCGTTTCTGCTTGTCTTCTCTCCGGATCGTGTAAACCGCGCCGCGTCTCTCCGTGATAACGTACGGTCCTTCACACTTTGGGATCAGCAAAATCAATGGTAACTCTTTCTCCCAATCTCCTCCTTTAGATGCTAACCATTCCTTTAACGTCCGGCTGTTTCTCTCTGTAAGCCCGTTTATCTGCGGATGATACGGTGTAGTTCCTATCCTCTTGATGCCGAACTGCTTTAGACGGGCTTTAAACTCGTTACTTTCAAAACAGGGACCCTGGTGGTGGTAGATAGTTTTATTACAAACTTTTCAATTCTCAATTTTGTGTATTACTCTCTTCAATTGTAACTCATATGTTTAGTTGTTAACTGTGATGTTGATATTGTCTATTTTGACTTCTTTCAGTGTTCACATCTATTCAATTTCCCTTCTGATTAAGTTGATATAAATTATTAGATAGACCTGATCAAATTCTGTCGATCAGGTCTTGTAAGAGGTCAGTTGTGATTGGAATAGTTCAGAAGTAACATTGGAATGTGAATACAGGTGATTTAGGTTCAAATTAGTCTGAGAACATCAGTTCTCTGAGGATTACAAGCACACTTGACTGGTGAATGTCTTCTGACTAAGTCTAACTGCCTAACCTGGCGACCTCCAAAGTCGTCTCAACGTTGGACTCAACTAGATTACATTGCCATCAGCCACCGATGGAGGGGTTCGATAGAGGACTGTCGCTCGTTCTGGAACACATGTCTAGATTCAGATCATGCCCTAGTGCGAGCGCGTATTTGTTTGAAGCTTACTGGGCGTAGGAAAGACACCGTAAGAAAGCCTCTTAGGGTTTTACTTAATGATAATAAGGCGAAAAATATATTTCAGGAACAACTAGAAAGACAGTTAGGCGACCATTTAAGCGATTCCCATCCGGAGGCAGGTTGGAATGATATCAAAAATGCTGTGGAAACGGCAGTGATATCTGCTTGCGAGGTAAACCGTAAGGCTAGGATGAAGCCGTGGATTTCAGTAGCATCCACCGATCTGATGGATGCCCGAAAACTCATCACACCTGGCTCTGAACATGATGAAGAACGAAGTCAACTTAGGCGCAGACTTATAAAAAGCCTACGTAACGATCGCGAACAGTGGTGGGTGGCGAAAGCAAATGCGATGGAAAAGGCAGCGGCGATAGGCAACAGTAGACAACTTTTCCGACTGATCAAGGAAACAGGTATTAGGAATCCTAGTGTAAGTGAGACTATCTCAGAAAATGACGGGACTCTCATTTATTCTCAATCCAGGAGACTGGATCGATGGGCAGAACACTTTGGGGATCAGTTCAACTGGCCTCGAGCCACTCTTCAGTTACCCACGATCTCCAGTCATCCTGAATGGCAAATCAACCTAAGTCCCCCTAGTCTTAATGAAGTTGAAAAAGCGTTAGGAAATCTGAAGCGAGGACGAGCTGCAGGTCCTGATAGACTGACCCCTGAGATATTTAAGGATGGTGGTCCAGTTTTAGCAGCTAGATTGACTGAGATCTTAGGTAAAATCTGGGAACTGGACGTAATCCCATCCGACTGGTCTCAATCACTGATTGTCCCAATCTATAAGAAAGGACAAAAGTCTTCTTGTGACAATCACAGGGGAATAAGTCTAACTAATATAGTATCTAAAATATTGGCCTCAGTAATACTTCGACGCTTAACGAAAGCTCGTGAAGAGCAGACTCGAGAAAACCAGGCTGGTTTTCGACCTGGACGTGGCTGTATAGACCACATTTTCACACTACGACATGTCCTGGAACACAGACACACATTTAGGCGTCCTACAATAGTTGTTTTCCTGGACCTTAAGGCGGCATTTGACTCAGTGGATCGTGAGGTTCTGTGGCAGTGTCTGTCATTGAAAGGTGTACCAAAGAAGTACATTAACCTCATACAAGCTCTCTACTCAAACACCACTGGTCGGGTGAGAGCTTATGGCGAACGGTCACAGGAATTCTCTACTTCAAGTGGGACAACCGGGTGAGAAACGCTGTTATTAGGAAACGGGTACTAGGTAAGAATGGCAGATCAATCGATGAAGTGGTGAAACTTCATCAGTTGAGGTGGTTGGGACATGTGTTGCGTATGCCTGACCACCGACTGCCTCGTCGAGCTTTGTTTTGTAGTGTAGGAATAGGTTGGAAGAAAGCTAGTGGCGGCCAGACCAAAACATGGCACAAATCCATGAAGTCATTGACGAGTGGACTTAGCCATGTCGGTAATTGTCGACTACCTGATTGGGGTCCGCGAGATGATAATAATCGATGGTTAGAGACCTTGAATGACATGGCTCAAAATCGTTCGCAATGGCGTCGGTGCATTTATTCTTTGTGTTCTCTCAAATCCTAATCTTCTGCGTTCTTCAACACCTCTAGTTTTGACTTTCTAAACTTTTCTCATTGAATCATACTTCTTGAATAATATCTTCGAATCCTAACCTCTCCGATTACTTCTAATACCCTTACTACCTCTCCTACTATGGGATTTGAATTGACAATTATATCTCTGTGCTTATGTGGTATGGCGACATGAACTGATGTACTTACGTACGAAGTTCTACGTTGCAACTGACTGACTGACTGACTGACTAACTGCCTAACAAAATATATTAAGCATCTAGAGTGATCAAATCAGTCAGTCTGTCCGTTGCAACGTAGAACTTCGTACGTGTGTACATAAGTTCATGTTGCCATACCACATCAGCACAGAGACGCAAATGTCAAATCAAATCTCATAGTGATAAAGATAGTAGAGGTATTAATGGTAATGAAGAAGACTTGGGTTCGAAGATACTATTCAAGAACTATAATTCGGTGAGATCAGGTTAGAAAGACAAAGGTACAGGTGCTAAGGAATCCAGAAGATTAGGATTTGAGAGAAGAGTGATCAAATAATAACAGAAATATACATCAAAGTCAAAGATATGTACTTTTGGAAGATTTTAAAATAGAAGTGAAGTTACTAAGTATACTAACGCATATCATCTGAATATAGAATATTTACTGATGATCGTCTCAAAGTTACATTGTCTGTCAGATAAAACACACTGAATTTGTATGGATGGTATCTATTGTACTTGGAAAAAACATAAACACGAGAACCCTGTGTTTAATTATTAAAAAAACACAAACCAGGAATCAATTTTACAACAGAAACAAAAAATCATGAGAGAAAACATAGTATAAAAACTTTTTAAAAATTAACTTACACGACGCACAGGAGAATTAAATGGTCGTGATGATGGTGATCGAGAAGTCACGGCTGTATTTGTTTTAGATAGTTCAAAGGGGCAACATTGAGTATTCATTTCTAAACGACTAAGCGAGTATTCAGGATTAACAGGAATAGATGATACTCCCGGAGTTAAAGTGTATGGTGTCCCTTGACAAAATGGAACTTTAAGATTTTGTGTTGTTTTTATAGGATCACTTATCTGTGATAGAAATGGTTGAACTAATGTTTCTTGTGGATGATTAACTGTCGATTGATCGTTTAGAATAGTATAATTTGGTCTTGAAAGAATAGCAGTTGGTGTCAAATACTGAAAACTGCCAACCAGTCCACTGCCGACTATCGGTTGTACCGGTATGGAATTTCCATCTTTAACATAAATCGTTTTTTCCGTGATTGAAGTATTTTCTGGAAGAAAACCTGTTATCTGAGAATCAATTACATAAGCAGGATGTGGTACTACTGAATGTTCCCAATTTGTAGTCATTTGTGTATTAGTTGCAGATCCACTGGGAATTGAAGAATGAGACCAAAATAAATTATCACTATTGTCCATAATAGGTTGTGATCGAAAATCTCCATTGAATATTAAGGTAGCTGAACTGGAATCAGTAGATGGTAAATTAACGGTACTAGATATTGAAATATTTTGATTTGGTGAACATGAGAACGCAGAATACATGGATTGAGTAGACGGAGGTATACTTACGTGAAGTTGTGCATGACTTGGAGTAGTTACAAGTGGTTGTCTAATTGGACAAGATGAAAAAGAATGAGTCCGACTGGAATATGTAGTATGAGAAATGAATGGTAGATTGGGACCAGAAATGTTAGAATTGCAATTTTCACCAGTTTTTTGCAGAGGTTCAGAATATCTAATAGGCTTTGTATTGTTTAATAAGTGTTTAGGCGATTTCCCAACACTCATCAAAGGATAAGATGAACTATCCGGTAAGTCAGATGAATGTGTAGTGAATAACTCTAGTGTTTGAACTGGAGGAATGCATTTTGGAGCACTTGGATATTCTTGATAATCTGATGAGTACTTAGTTTTAGCAAAAGATCCAATCAGTAATTGCTGATTACAAGTGTTATCAACTGGAAAAACCCGATTATCAACTAAAAAACTACTTTCATGCATATTTCTACGAATTTGTACACCAGATAATGGAGTTAGAGGAGAATAGGAATAAGGTATATGATTAGGTTTTATTATTGATGGAAGTGTATGATGGTCAGTAGGCGATCGATGGATGGATGGCCGTGTTACTGAGGGGATATTCGTCCCAATCAATCCCATAGGATAAGAAGTGATGGTGATTGGACCAAGATCATCAGGTACTGCTGTATTAGAAGAAGGTAGTGATGGAATATTATCTAATAGAGTATTCGTTTTATAGTGTGTTTGGAAATTTTCATATTCGTTTGATTCAAGTGACGGTAGAGTTTGTAAATTTGTATCAGATGGTAATGAAATAACAGGTACTGAAGCGTTAGTACTATTCAGTGGGTTGAAATCTGTGAACGGGATTCGAAAAAAAAAAACGATAAGAAATACAGATTAAAACATGATTTTAATCATTAGAATCTATCTTATTAGTTAAATCAATAACTATAATTCTAGTTTCTTGTGAATGATGTCAAGGTTGCCTTTCGTAACCTCATTAATGTAACTTATTGACGAGGTACAAGTTTTCACGCACTCGGCTTTAAGTTCTACTACTGCATACGCTCACAACCTGACAAATTACTTGTTGTTACTTATGAGAATTTACAATTTTTCAAACATATTGTTATCATGATCTAAATCCCGCATGTTTAAAATTCGGTCAGCAAGATTTTCTTGCTTTGGATAATTGAGATAGTAGATGAGTAGTAGAAAACTAATAAGGTGTATCCTCCTTTAACGAAATTTCTAATCGCTTTCAAAGGTAGAAAACAAATATTCTACTAGTATATTCAACTTTTTAATCAATCAGTCAAGAACAATGTGGGGGACATGGAACAAATAAAGATCGGTCAAAGTCACTACAATTTATATCAACACAACTAAAGTGTGAATTAACAAGGTGAATAGCAAAAGAGTTAAAGTAGTAATATTAGAATTGAAAAAATAAAGAGCGAAAATGTCAACCAGTCAGCTACAAAATAAAAATTTATACATACGTACATCAGTTCCAGTTGCCATACCACATTAGCACACAGAGATGGAGTTGTTGGTTTAAATCCTATAGTCGCAGAGGATGCAGCAACATAACTGAATGTCTCTAAGCGTCGATTACTATCGTCTGGAGGACCTCAACCAGGTAGTCGACAACTGCCAACACTACTCACTCCACTTGTCAGTGACTTCATGCATTTCTGCCATGTTTTGGCGTGGCCATCACTAGCTTTATTCTAACCTACTCATACACCACAAAACATCGCTTGCCGAGGCAGTCAGTGGTTAGGCATACGTAACACATGCCCCAACCACCTCAACTAATGAGCTTTCAATACTTCATCTATCGATCTGCCATCTCTACCTAGTTCTCGTTTCCTAACGACAACATTGCCTACTCAGTTGTCCTATGATACACGAGCAATGTTTCAAACACACCTATGATCGAAAACCAGTAACCTACGAATATCCTCTACTCTAACTGGCCATGTTTGACAGCCACTAAGTAGGACGGAGTGAACTGCTGCGCGGTACATTCGTCCTTGAGTCAGTAAATGGATGGTATCTCGCCTACGCCATGAGTGACGCAGGTTGGTAAAAACCAATCGAGCCTTGTGTATCCGTGCTGAGATTTCGTCAGTCACCAGGCCATCAGCACTGATGAGACTCTCCAGATAAGTGAAGCCGTTAACACACTCAACCGCTTCACTCACTCTCTATCACTAGTTCAAGTGCCGATGCAAGACAATACTGAAGCAATGTTTCAAATCTCGAGCAGGAGATTCACATCCCGAACATGTTTGCATTGTTGCTTAGGGTAGTCAGGAGACACTGCATTTTGTCAGCGTCTTCAGTCAGTCAGTCAGATGCAACGTAGAACATCGTACATAAGTACATCAGTTCATGTTGCCATACCACATCAGCACAGAGATATAATTGTCAATTCAAATCCAATAGTATTAGAGGTAGTAAGGGAATTAGAAGTAATCGGAGCGGTTAGGGTTAGAAGATACTATTCAAGAAGTATGATTCAGTGAGAAAAGTTTAGAGAGTCGAAACTAGAGGTGTTGAAGAATCCAGAAGATTAGGATTTGAGAGAACACAAAGAATAAATGCACTGGCGCCAGCGTCTTCACCAGGTAGAACTATATAATCTGCATATTCTAGGTCAGCAGCTAAATCTTCCGGGCAAAAGTTCAACCACTGAAAAGTCAGACGAAGATAATGTTATATCTAGAAGCATGTCTATGCCAAGATAGAAGCAAGAACGGAGAAAGCGAACATCTCTGACGGACACCACTTGAAGTAGAGAATTCTGATAACAGTTCGCCATAATCTCTAACTCGACCAGTGGTGTTCGAGTAGAGAGCTTGTATAAGGTTAAATACTTCTTTGGTACACCTTTCAATGACAGACAATGGATATAGAACTTTACGATCAGCAGAGTCGAACGATGACTTAAGGCCAAGCAGTACAACAATTTTCGGACGTCGAAATGTATGTCTATGCCCCAGAACCTACCGGTGAGAATATTTAGTCTATATATCCACAAGTTCTCGTTAGGCATCGAAGTACTATTGGATCTAATATTTTAGAAACCATATTAGTTAAATTGATTCCTCTGTGTTTGTCACAAGAGGATTTCTCATGGCTTTCCTAACTTCATAAAGACTAGGGGAACGTACGTCGATTTGCCATTCAGGATGACTGGAGATCGTGGATAACCGACGTGTGCCTGAAGGCCAGTTGAATGGATCCCTAAAGTGTTCTGTCCATCTATCCAATCTCCTGGATTGAGAATGAATAGTAGTCCCATCATTTTCCTTGGAGAATAGATTGACTTGTCATTCAGATGGAGGGTAGCTGAGGTGTAGCTAAAAACCAGTTGAACTACTGCCTTAATTCTTCGGCCCATTGATCCAATATTCTAGATTGAGAGTGAATAATGGTCCCATCATTTTCCAAAAGTCTCAATAACAGTTGTATTACCAATACCAATTTTATTGATAGATTTGAACAGTGGCCTACTGTTACCTATCGCCTGTCGTTCACATTTATTCTGTGTTCGTTACCCACCACTGTTCGTGATCATTAAGTAGGCTTCTTATCAGCCTATGTTTAAGCTGATTACGCTTTTCATTGTGTTCAGAACCAGAGAGGATGAGTTTCCGAGTATCTATCAGATTAATAGAAACCACTGAAATCCATTCATTTTTTCAAACTCTCAGTTTAATTTACTGGTAGAAATCACTGCTGTTTCCACAGCTTTTGGAATATAATTCCAAGCTGCCTCGAGGTGGATATCACTTATATGGTTGACTAACTGTTTTTCGAATTGCTCCTAAAACATATTTTTGACTTATGATTAAAGTGCTAGTGACCTACAAGTCAGTCAGTCAGATGCAACGTAGAACTTCGTACGTAAGTACATCAATTCATGTTGCCATACCACATCAGCACAGAAATGTAATTGTCAATTCAAATCCAATAGTAGTAGACGTCGTAAAGGTATTAGAAGTAGTCGGAGAGGTTAGGATTAGAAGATAATATTCAAGAAGTATGATTCAGTGAGAAAAGTTTAGAAAGTCAAAACTAGAGGTGTTGAAGAATCCAGAAGATTAGGATTTGAGAGAACACAAAGAATAAATGCACCTGCGAAACTGCGAACGATTTTGAGCCATGTCGTTCAAGGTCTCTAACCATCGATTATTATCATCTCGCGGACCCGAACCAGGTAGTCGACAATTACCGACATGGCTAAGTCCTTTTGTCAGTGACTTCATGAATTTCTGCCATGTTTTGGTTTGGTCGCCCCTAGCTTTCTTCCAACCTACTCCTACACTACAAAACAAAGCTCGACGAGGCAGTCGGTGGTTGAGGCATACGCAACACATGTCCCAACCACCTCAACTGATGAAGTTTCAACACTTCATCTATTGGACCTACAAGTTAATTTCCCCCAATCTCCTATGACATTTTATGTTGATTTTTGATTTCATAATTTGTATATAAGCATGTCGCATTACATGAACACCATTTATCTGGCTGGTGGTCTTGTCTTTGATTTCTTATTATTTGGAGGCCGAAGTCAAATACACGGTATTGTGAGCAGCTATCAGTCGACCACATTTTATCATTGCGTTAATTTAGCGATTGGGATTCTATTAATCGATTTTAATAGTTAAACGTTTGCTACCTCTAGGGCCATATCTTTGACAAAACCAAATAAGAATGAGAAGGATAGGAAACCCTAACGAACAATAGTTGGTAGGGTCAATTCTGGAATGGCCAATAGTACTCAGGTAAACTAGTGGTCTAAGAATGCGTACCCTGGACTGTTGGGTCACAAATTAATACAAAAGTTTAATTTTTTTTTTCAGTTTTAGAATAAAAGCAATAACTTACCAACAGATATATATTCAGTCGTCAGAGTTGACCGATGCTCCAAATTCTTGCTGTTATCACTTCTTAATTTAGTATCAACATTGTTAGTATTGCTGTCATTGATTTTATTATTCAAATCATCTAAATTGAAAGAGTCGGTAACATCATCACCATTTGAAGACCATAACAATGTTTTAGATGTTACTTCTTCAAGATCTGATAAACTGGCTACATCAATAGCTGAAGCTGAATTACAACTTGACGGAATGTAACCCAATTCAATTAAACCTTCAGCATCGATTAAGCGACTAATCAATTCAAAACTAGATATACGATTTTGTTCTTCACTATTATCATCACAATGAGAATCTCGAGCAACGCTGGCCAACGGTGAGTTAGGAAAGAATGAATCTAGACGTAACTCTTGATTTGTAAGATAATTACTACTACTACTACTAGACTGATGATTCTGACCATCATTCATAAGTACAGTACCGTGAGAGTTTGTGTAAGGAACTGAATCTTGCTCAACAGGAATATATGGCAGAGATAGAGATGAGGAATGTTCACCAATCTGTTCAACTGAATCCACAGATTGCGGTGTAACAATACTCACCGGTATCATATGGTATTTTGTAAGCTCTTATATTTTGAGAGTAGCACGCGATATGGTAAACAAAAAAAACCGGATTATTTTATGAACATTCTGAATTAATATTATTACCTAGGAATACGAATAACACAAAAACAAAACTTTACACAATGAAATAAAAAAAATAGCAAAAGAATAAAAACGTATTTATAAATATTATTAAAGTGATGTTTAAGGTTGCTTGAAGTAAATTGAGCGCGATCTAATACTTATTGACATCTTATTGTCATCTGGAGGAAAATTCGAGAAATGGTAACTTGCAGAAACAACTTACCAGTTGTTATTGAGGGGTTCTCATTGTATAACTAATAAAAAAACTAAATTACATATTTATATTCCTTTGTCATAATAAACTCTTAATTGACCCATTACCTACTTGTGTGTGATTTATTTTTCCTAATCTATTGCTGGTCTATTATTTACAATTCTTTCTATTCGCGGACATTATTGGCTTGCTTACGTGTAAATGTATTTTCTCATTTTATGGTATGATATGGTCTGGTATATTTGGTAAACAAACATATCTGCTTGAAACAAAACGGACTTTGTAGAGGCTAGCTAACGGACTTCTAGACTGAGAGGCAGAGAAGAGAGAAAAGAGCTACCAAGTTGAGGACCAAAAAGTATTTAGAGCTGAATCAAAGTTCCTGATGTTGAATGTAATTCTGACTAATGGTTTGTATCTGTCACATGATAATGATCAACGGTTAGGGATACAGCAATGACTCTCAGAGCTTCTTTTCAAAGTTTTTTACATTGAGTATGTGAGTAGTACAGTTTTGCTATTACCTTGATGTGGTGGTCGGGCTTGCCTATTGTGATGACCCAACAAAGCTATATTGGCTGAAACACATGCCAGGCAGGTCTATTGGAGAACGACGAGACTAAAAACAGATACTCAAGATCTGAGGGCGAAGTCGTACTGTTCACTGGAGAGGGGTGAGACAGCAGTAAGGTGTTCCCCCCGGACAACTAGCATCTGCAGCGATTCTGCCCTCTCACAAGGAAGAAGGGGGTTAGAACAGATCAACCTTAAAAATGTGACATCTCGCCTTACCTCACGGATTTCCATCTCCGGCGGTAAGGCCTTTCAAACAAGAACTAAAACTTTGAAAACTCATTAAAGGCCGTGAGTGACTGGCTACAAGCAGTTGTCCCTTGGACTCTGCAGTCACGCTCCCAGGTCTCTAAGACCGACACTAATCTACCTTTCTTTTCAGGTTCCTCAAGAAACAACCTTCCACAGTGCGGGCAGCCGAAAAGTGATATACGCCCTCATACCGATAGTCAGTCAGATGCAACGTAGAACTTCGTACGTAAGTACATCAGTTCATGTCGCCATACCACATCAGCACAGAGATATAATTGTCAATTCAAATCCAATAGTAGAAGAGGTTGTAAAAGTATTAGAAGTAATCGGAGAGGTTAGGATTAGAAGATAATATTCAAGTATGATTCAGTGAGAAAAGTCTAGAAAGTCAAAAGTAGAGGGGTTGAAAAATCCAGAAGATTAGGATTTGAGAGAACACAAAATATAAATGCACCGGCGCCAATGCGAACGGTTTTCATCCATGTCATTCAGGGTCGCTAACCATCGATTATTATCCTATCGCAGACCCCAAACACGTAGTCGACAACTACCGACATGACTCAGTCCACTTGTCAATGACTTCATAGATTTCTGCCATGTTTTGGTTTTGCCGCTACAAACGTTCCTCCAACCTACTTATACACCACAAAACAAAGTGCGTCGAAGCAGTCGTTGGTTAGGCATACGCAACACATGTCCCAACCACCTCAACTGATGAAGTTTCGTATACTTCATCTGTCGATTCGCCATTCTTACCTGTAAAAAACGTTTCCTAATAAAAGCGTTGCTAACTCGATTGTCCCAGGATATACGAGCAATGCTTTGAACACACCTATGATCAAAAACCAGTAGCCTACGAATATCTACTACTCTCGATGACGGGGCCAACCGTCGTTGCCTCTTCGTCGTATCTGCCTACGCTCCCACTGAATGCAGTTCAGACGTGGTTAGAGATGAGTTTTACAGAAAGCTTTCGGACCTCCTCCAAAAAGCTAGGCGCTCTGATGTAGTCATAATGGCTGGTGACTTCAATGCTCAAGTAGGTAGACTAAGTGAGCAGGAGAGACACCTTGGTGGATGTTATGGTGTCGCGGCTCAGAGAGCAGAAAATGGCTACCGTCTGTTGCAACTATGCTCAGATAACCACCTATTTCTAGCAAACGCTAACTTTAAGTATAAGGAAAAACATCTGTTGACCTGGAGACCCCCAAAGTCGTCTTGACGCTGGACCTAACTAGATCACATCGTCATTAGCCACCAATGGAAGGGCTCGAAAAGAGGACTGTTGCTCGTTCTAGAGCACATGTTTAGATTCGGATCATGCTCTAGTGTGAGCACATGTTTGCATGAGACCTGTTGGACTAAGAATAATATCTCAAGGGAACCTCTTAGGGTTCTACTTAATGATAATAAAGCTAGGAATATATTTTAGGAACAACTAGAAAAACAGTTAGGCAGACATGTAGTAAGTGATGCCCACCCTGAAGGCAGCTTGGAATGATATTCAAAAAGGCTGTGGAAACGGCAGTGATATCTGCCAGTAAGGTAAGCCATAAGGCTAGGAAGAGGCCTTGGATTTCAGTAGCATCTACCGAACTGATTGATGCTCGAAAGCTCATCCCGCCTGGTTCTGAGTTCGATGAGAAGCGGAGTCAGCTTAAGGGCAGGCTCATAAAAAGCCTACGCAATGATCGTGCATAGAGATGGGTAACGAAGTGCAGAGCAATGGAAAAGGTAGCGGCAATAGGCAACAGCAGACAGTTGTCCCACATTGTCAAGGAAACCGGTATTAGGAACCCAAATGTGAGTGAGACTATCTCGGAAAACGATGGGACTACTATTCATTCTCAATCGAGGAGATTGGATAGATGGACAGAACGATTTAGGGATCCATTCAACTGGCCTTCAGGCACACGTCGGTTATCCACGATCTCCAGTCATCCTGAATGGCAAATTGATTTAAGTCCTCCGAGTCTTTATGAAGTTAGGAAAGCCATGAGAAATCCTCTTGTGACAAACACAGAGGAATTGGTTTAATTAATATAGTTTCTAAAATATTAGATCCAATAGTACTTCGATGCCTAACGAGAACTTGTGGATATATAGACTAAATATTCTCACTGGTAGGTTCTGGGGCACGGGCATACATTTCGACGTCTGAAAATTGTTGTACTGCTTGGCCTTAAGTCATCATTCGACTCTGCTGATCGTAAAGTTCTATGGCCAGTGTCTGTCATTGAAAGGTGTACCAAAGAAGTACTTAACCTTTGACAGGCTCTCTACTCGAACACCATTGGTCGAGTTAGAGATTATGGCGAACTGTCATCAGAATTCTCTACTTCAAGTGGTGTCTGTCAGAGATGTTCACTTTCTCCGTTCTTGCTTCTATCTTGGCATAGACATGCTTCTAGATATAACATTATGTTCGTCTGACTTTTCAGGGGTTGAACTTTTCCCTGGAGATTTAGCTGCTTACCTAGATTATGCAGATTATATAGTTCTACCTGGTGAAGACGCTGACAAAATGCAGTGTCTCCTGACTACCCTAAGCAACAATGCAAACATGTTCGGGATGTGAATCTCCTGCTCGAAATTTGAAACATTGCTTCAGTATTGTCTTGCATCGGCACTTGAACTAGTGATAGGGAGTGAGTGAAGCGGTTGAGTGTGTTAACGGCTTCACTTATCTGGAGAGTCTCATCAGTGCTGATGGCCTGGTGACTGACGAAATCTCAGCACGGATACACAAGGCTCGATTGGTTTTTAACAACCTGCGTCACTCATGGCGTAGGCGAGATATCGATTTACTGACTAAAGGACGAATGTACCGCGCAGCAGTTCACTCCGTCCTACTTTGTGGCTGTGAAACATGGCCAGTTAGAGTAGAGGATATTCGTAGGTTACTGGTTTTTCGATCATAGGTGTGTTTGAAACATTGCTCGTGTATCATAGGACAACTGAGTAGGCAATGTTGTTGTTAGGAAACGAGAACTAGGTAGAGATGGCAGATCGATAGATGAAGTATTGAAAGCTCATTAGTTGAGGTGGTTGGGACATGTGTTACGTATGTCTAACCACCGTCGGCCTCGGCAAGTGATGTTTTGTGGTGTATGAGTAGGTTGGAATAAAGCTAGTGATGGCCACGCCAAAACATGGCAGAAATGCATGAAGTCACTGACAAGTGGAGTGAGTAGTGTTGGTAGTTGTCGACTACCTGGTTGAGGCGCGCCAGACGATAGCAACTGATGGTTAGAGACCTTGAATGACATGGCCCAAAATCGTTACCCAACCGTAGACGCTACCTTGACGTGGTGGTCGGGCTTGCCTATTGGGTTGACCCAACAAAGCTATATTGGCTGGAACATATGTTCCTGAAGGTTCTAGCATGCCAGGCAGGTCGATCGGAGAATGACGAGACTAAAAACAGCTACTCAGGATCTGAGGGCGAAGTCGTACTGTTCACTGCAGAGGGGTGAGACAGCAGTAAGGCGTTTCCCTCAGACAACCAGCATCTGCAGCGATGCTACCCTCCCACAATCAAGAAAGGGGTTAGAAAAGGTTGATCCTATAAATATCACATTTTGCCTTACCTCACGGATTTCCGTTTCTGGCGGCTAGGGCTTTTAAACAAGTGCGGTGCATTCGTTGTGTTCTCTCAAGTCCCAACCTCGGAGTTGCTGATCACCATTATCACGCTTTCAAGTTTATTTCACTGAATTCTACTTCGTGAATAATATCATGGAACCCTAATCTCTCCGATTACTGCTAATACTTCTACTACCTCTACTACTATATGATTTGAAGTTACAATTGCGGACAATTTGGGGACTTTTTGAGTGTATTGTTGTCAGAGAATACTAAGCAGTAGGAATAGCTGGGTTTATTAGAGAGATAATAACACTGTGCTAATGTGGTATGGCTACCTGAACTGATGTACGTACGTACGAATTTCTACGTTGTAACTGACTGACTAACTTCAGTGATTTTGACATGTTTTAAGAATTTCATTCCAGTAACCTTAAGATTATAGATCAATGGACGACGTTGGGGTTGGGTGGAAAAAGTTGGGAGATGGTCAAATCAAGACATGGCACCATAGTGTGAAAAACAGCTGTATACGATTGGGATTTTGTTTCATCCCACACTTAGACTGGGCTCTCAGAGACAGTTCTAATCAGTGGATTGATATATTATAAGACGCCGCCTAGAATAGAAGCCAGTCATCAGCCTTTAGTTTACTTCTACAAAATAGAAGGAACTTCCTTGCCTGAAATAAACCTGTCAGATGTATTGTTAGTTGGAATCGATTCTCTCAATACATACTATTCAAGCCACTTATTATTCTTTTCGATAGTATTCCTTTTTCATACCTCTTGAGATGCTATTCCTGCATTTGTGTGACATCTGAGTTTTACTCCCCAGTTGTACCGAATGTTTTTTTAATAAATGTTAAGTACGTAAGATATCAACAACTTAGCTGCAGCTGTGTTGGTTCTAATAAACAAAGAGCATTTAGGAAGTTGGTAGGTAAAAAAACATGGGTATGATCAAGAGCTATGAGAATATGCAAGTACGAAAGTAGACTTCACTTTCAACAGAGGTTTATCTTAAACTTTATCTAGGCATGAACATGTTAAGCAAGAACAAACGAAATATTAAAGGATTTTTGATCAAATCAAGTTTAAAACTATCAAAAACAGTTCGCCTCATGAAATCGAACACCAGATTTTATCACATTGACTTACTTTTCTAACAAGAAATTTAAACGGATAAACCGAACTCTTTAAAATTAGGAAACAGAAAGAGACATGCTATTTTTAGTCCAAAGGCAGTTAACCTACTATGAAAAGGTGCTATTAACATTACATTCTGAAAATATATGCCACAGACGGTTTCGATAAAGTAATTATGAAATTTTCTAGTAAAGGAGACAAAAATTGCAGCACTCTAACTGCTAGATGTCATCACATATGAGACTCATAATTAAATTGGTAAGGACAAGTTGAGGTAACCAGTTGACTGTGATGTGGCTCATGGCAAGATTCTAACTCATATTGTTTAGTACTGGTGTTTTGAACTAGTGACGTAAATGGTCACATATTTTGGTTAGGAGGATGGCTAGGTAATTTTGTAAACTGAAGGTTTCCAAAAGATAGGTGTCTAGACAAATGTTGAAAAGCCAAAAAAATGCAAAAGATACTGTTGTACTCAAGTAACTTGAGAGCTTTAAAATTATATGTAACTTTAAAAAACGTGAGGCAAAAATCACAGTGATAAAATCAACCTACGAGTATTAGTACACGATCTGCAGATCCATTTCTAAATATAAACCATCAACTTAAACCAAGAATAATTCCACGTCGTATTAAAAGGAGATTGGTTTTCGAAGACTGAATTATTCAGCATAAATTGCGACCAAACGCTGAATTACACACCAAAACAAAGAACCCGCTTGCAATGTAAGCTTGGATTCACTACTTGGTGTCATAAAACAAATTTATCGAATTATTCCAAATGATGAGATAATGGCTGAAAGAAGTGATAGTCCAAGAGTTTTAGATTTTCAACTTTCGCTTACATACATATTTGTAGCACCTTTGTTTTCTCAAACATCGCACTTAGTAGGACAAAAGCAGAGGATGGTTAGCTTCTTGCAATCTGCTCTTTAGAACCAGGAGAGATATTTGCGAGACATAATTATGGATTTTGCCTTATTATTTCGGGGCCTGAGGGATGAAATAATGGTTTGATTATTTGTCGTGCTCAAGTCTTCTTGAAGAGTAAATATTTTTTTAAAGAGCCGTATTTCACTCCAAATCTTAATATCCTCGCTGTCTAACCATGTCTGACAACATATGTTTCTCAGCTTATTGTCGGCAAGTAGCAAAAATTATAATGGTTAGAGGATGAAATCTTGTGGTACTCTATTTGTTAATATAAACGTCTTTGAAAACAGCAAACTGTGATGGCCACTTATCTTCCTTTATGATCGTCGTGTAACCAATTAGTCAAAAAGTTATTATTACCCAAGTAACCCCAAGACAGAATGCTCTGTCCCACAAAAATAGATGGGCTGAAATCATCGCCCTCTATATCGATGTTTGTTGGTGGTCAGCAACTCTACCGTCCCTCTTTTTTTGACTTTAGGTTTATTGAATTTGATTGTCAGATATAAATCATGCCTTGCTTCCAAGTTCTGTTTTCCATTACTTACTTACTTACGCCTGTTACCCCCAATCGAGCATAGGCCGCCCACCAGTTTTCTCCGACCAACTCTGTCCTGGGCTTCTCTCTCCAGTTCTGTTCAATGTTTGTTCATTCCTCTCATATCTTTCTCTATTTCTCGGCGTAATGTATTCTTTGGCCTTCCTCTTTTCCTTTTGCCTTGAGGGTTCCATGTGAGGGCTTGTCTCGTGACGCAGTTAGGTGCTTTTCGCAATGTGTGTCCTATCCACTTCCACCGCTTCTTCCTGATTTCCTCCTCCACTGGAATCTGGTTTGTTCTCTCCCACAGTTCGTTGTTGCTGATGGTGTCTGGCCAACGAATACGAAGTATTTTGCGTAGACAACTGTTAATAAACACTTGTATCTTCTGGATTATGGCTTTCGTAGTTCTCCAAGTTTCCGCTCCATACAGTAGAACTGTCTTGACATTTGTATTGAAAATCCTGATTTTGGTTTTGGTTGAAAGTTGTTTGGAGTTCCAGATATTTTTCAACTGTAGAAATGCAGCCCTTGCTTTGCCAATCCGCGCCCTCACATCTGCATCCGATCCACCTTGATTGTCGATGATGCTGCCAAGATATTTAAAGGTGTTGACGTCCTCCAAGGCATCTCCATCAAGAGTGATTTGGTTTGTGCATGTTGTGTTACATCGGAGAATTTTGCTTTTTCCTTTATGTATGTTGAAAAAGCAAAATTCTCCGACGCAAAATAGCATAGCATACACATGCGTATCGGATATTTATGTTGGAAGACCGTTGGTACTGTTTCGAAACTGTATTTAACAATGGCAAATGATATAGTATGGGTTTCAATATAAAAGATTACCAGGAGCAACTGAGTAAGTAAAAGAGTGTGGGAACCAGAGACTTTTCAGGCGGAGAACAAGGATAAAACAAGTTTAACGAAGAAACTTTTATCCAGAGGAAACCACTTACTGAGGCTGAACATAGTTATAGTTAAGTAAGGATTTAAGAACAACGGTTGGACAGGGACATATCTGATTATAATTACGTACCTAAATTTATGAGTTTGGCAATCATTTTAGCTGTTCAGGCAAAGGTTTACCATAGTTACGACTATTGGCAACCACGAGGTAGCCGTAATAAGGTATTATCTTACTGCACCAATCTAACAACTTAGCTAGACGAGTCTCAAAGTAGAAACTTTATCCCGAGTTAATAAATATTTCTGCACCATCATAGTTGAATTTATCAAAACGCTGGAACAAATTTCATGCAGTTATCAGGGACCGGGGGTTGGTAATTAAACTAACTTTGGTTACAACTTATGATCGCCTTTATAGCCTCATAGGTAGCATTCACTTATCATCTTGCAGACATATGTGTAGCTGGAAACATTGGGCAGTATATCATCTCTAATGATAGCAAATAAGAAGTATTGATTTCAAAATCACAATTTTGATTGGATTGACTTTTAGCTTATGTTTAACCTCATACTCACATTTAGATGATATTCAAAGTAGTTTCTAACTATATTTCTATATACACTAATATGAATAGCCGGGATATTATGTGAACAAAATACTGATTTTAGATCATGTCTCACGGCCACACATTTTCAAATAACTGTAGTCTAATAAGCGCAACGAACAGTACTGAAGTGTATACTACATTAGATAAGAAGGTCATTATGTGTGGTGTGGAACGATTTTGCGATTTAGGTACAGAGAAAGGCCAACCTAAAAACTATTCCATCCATGGACAACCAACCAACCTACAGTAGTTCAAATATGTGATAGACGCTGCATAGCAAGCCGTTAAATGTCTATCAAACCCTAGTTTGTAAACGAACCAATCACATCTGAGTTGGTTAGTCTTGGATTTCGGTACGAAATTTACCTATTCATATGGCTGAATAGCGTTTTGGCATTATACTGTACTGAAGATACTGATTTCTACCTTGTTAGGTGTCCGTCTTAAAGCCTGAACATGCTAGCTGCAACCAGAGGCAATGAGTTGTGGTCTTCAGATCGTTGCTTACTAAAAACCGAAGATATTTACATTACCGGATTACGGGCATCGACTTTACGCTAGTAATGTACGTATTTGTCTTTCTATCTCCAATGTACATGTGGATATGAAGGCACTAGCCATGTTTTCGACCAGCTAACCAGAATGCCTAAGACAGCTTGAAGTGCGCTTGAGTTTTCAAACCCTGTAATTTCTCACCAAGTTTTAAACTCATCAGCACAGAGTGGCTCCAGCTACTTAACGATGATCAGGAGTTCATTTACACATTATTTAAAAAGTAAACGACATAAAATAAATCCTTGCGACACTCCACAAATTACTGGTTTCTAGGAGGATTATTCATAAGTTAATCAGGCTTTTCCCCTCCACTCGGTACAGAATGATATATCTTTGACTTAAATTGATGTCAGATCATATATCCTTTTCCACCAAAGGTCTTTCGAGAATTCTATCCAACATTATCACCCCCATCTGCTTACTATCACGAGTTTGTTAGTGTGCTGATGATATCAAGATACTAAGTGCCATAAAGCACGAAGCTAATAGTTTGGAGCTTCAAAGTGACTTATAGTAATTATGTAAATGGTTCAGAATTTTTGGTAGTTGCCTATAAATGCATCCAAGTGCATCATGATGCATATTATTCACTAAGGTACGGACACATACATGGTTTTATCATATAAAATCACTTTTTCGGATTACTAAACAAAGCCGGGGAATCGCAAAATGTGTTTACTGAATTACTGGGTTACAACAACATCTATATAGACCGAAAGGATACGCTGTCCTGTTAAACGGAAAAGTCGAAGGAGCGATTCGATAATTATACACAATCTAAAGATTGTTAGGACTGTTGAACCTAAATTGAATAAATATTTGTGTCCAACTGAAAAGTCACAGTTAACCTAAACGGAAATTGAACGAGTTCCATTTGAGCTTCTGGTTGTCAGCATCTTAACTGGACAATTTTCACTCATAGCTAAGTATGTATTTACTAGATACTAATAGATCAGTTCTTGATTTCGTTACTGATTACATCATCTTCGGAAGCCGTTGCTAACTAGTAAGTTGAAGCTCTACTAAATTTTAAAACACTCGACCTTACAGTAGTTATACCTCATGTACTGTAGTTGCGAAAGCGATTGCTGATTTATCTAACAAAATGCATAAAATTGCTGCTCTCATCAGAAATTCATACACTGATATGATGAACAGGAATAGTTGCAACTTAGAGTCTGTTTCTTTGTCATTTCCAGTGATAACACCAGTTAATATTCACTCTTAAGGCTGCATTGCAAGAAACCTGATTCTGTGATCAGTTCGTGATTTGTGAAAGTCATTTATAAATTAAAAGGTTACAACTTCGTCAGAACTCATTAGTGATATTTTTGTAAGTCCATGAATGATAGTATAGCATACGGAGTCATACCTGAACTGGCTGTCATCTACAATCTCCAAGGAGTGAAGGGCGAATCGGGTGTAAGTAACCAAACATTCTACAAAACAGGTGACAGTTTGTTTGTATTACTGTTAGAAGTTCTTTTTTACGGCTTAAAAGTGTTGCCTCTCCTGAGAACGAAATTCCTTGCATGACGCAAGGAATAAATTAGGTAAGCACAGATAGATGTTCGGAAATACTGAAAGCTTGATTCTTAAAATAAAATATCTGCATCTGTTCAGCAAACCCTTCCTTTCAATTTTGTATGTTTAAAATGCCACTAAAGACTCATAAAGCTTGTATTTGTAGCTTCTGGTCCTTTTATTACTCGAGGCAGTTTGACTAACACTGGCGTTCGACAGTTTTGGTGTTGCATTTATGAAATTAATGACCAGATCTATTTCATCATCAAACCATTTTTATGACAGTTTAATAAGAACACCAACAACTGCATCTCAAATGAGACCAATACAATAGCAAATTAATCCTTAAAAATGCACAGGCTTTATTGAACTTTATTTTGACATACAATCTCCTTCATAATACATCAGTCATTTTTTAATTGAGATGGTCAAAAATAACATTTGATAATGCAATTTTTCAAATTTTGTTGTTCTCTAGGTATTGGTCAATTATTTTCCGATAGGAAGCTTGTTCAAGCTAGGTTAGTCAATGCAAATCACTGTGGAACGGTTCTATAATTACGTTTATTCTTCGAAATCGGCTGCAAATATCAGGTTAAGAATTTCATATACTGCCCTACTTAATGAGTATGAAATGTGCAAAATGTCTGGGATATTTTATATTTTGGTTTTACCCAATTTTTTTGAAATTCTGGGTTTACACAAATTTTTATGGGTTTCTATGTTGTCATTTGCACGGAAACGCTTGACCAGGTGTAATTTTGAGGGTTTTAGTCGCATGTTCCTAAATTTTATTATCGGAGGTTCTCTAAAATTGATGAAATTTTCTTCAAAGCTGGGAGACCAGATGCATATTAACTCGCTACTACATTCTGTACAAACGGTTTATACTGATACCTCTAAGTGCTACAGACCATTAAGGTATCGAATCACGAAATTTTTAATCGAAAAGAAAGCAGTACAAAAAACCTTCAGGCGCTATAAAAAATGCTCGCAACAGGTTACAGAAAACTTATCTAGGAATACATTACATATGGTTTCTCTTTTTAGGCTTGTAAGCATTTCATACATGAGAGCTGAAGGCTAGAATGTTGTCATGAGGAAGTGAACTGGCACACAGACTGGAAGTTATCTAAAAAGCAATTGTGGATGGCCTAGTTTATTTGGCCTGTAATCGGTTTACTCATGATGATATCGAATACTTTCCTCATTTCAACAGTCTTGGGATACAGTGTGATGTATGCATTAGTTACAATATATATATATGGTAAGATTTGAATTTTTGGATTTATTAATCTAAACTGCACCAGTTAGAATAATAACGATGCCATCAACTTCGAAATTAAACTATGCTGTCCCTGAACACAGATAGGTGTCGAAAAACTCAACCTAGAACAACAGACCAATTAAAATATGTTATCTGGCGTTAATGGAGAAAGTGATAAAAGATCACTTATTCAGGGAAGGTCTTATTGACTCCTCATGACATGACTGTAAAAGGATTTCTACCGTAGCAGTTCAAATGGTTTCCAATAAGTGCAACCTGAACTCGTATCTCCCAGTCCAAAGTCCAGAAAACGCAAAAATTCTAGGAGAAAACGGTCTGTATTATGTTAAAAGATGGAAATACGAAGCAATACCTGGAATTGATGCACCTTCCAGGTTACAATTACTCCGAAGAGTATCCAACAAAGATGAATAAGTGACGTTAAGTCCAACTGCTACGAGATCAATCCAAATATGGCTGCAGCCATATTAAAGATCAAATTTAAACAACATATATACAGATCAGAAGCAGACACAAAAACTTCAATATAAGTAGAAAATATAGAAATAATAACAATATACAATGATAAAATCTCAAATTGGAATCAAATAAAATACCAAAAATGTCAACAAAAAGGTCCGTCCTGTCATAACAAAAATATGTAAACATGGAGGGATTTTCCAAAAAACAAAACATTCAAAAAGGATTCTACACCGGCCCGCAAAATCCCTCCATGCAAAAAGAGCAAGCGTTAATGACACTTCTATTTAGGGTTCCCACTCATCCCCTAATCCACACCGGAAGAACGTGTAGGACTTACACCAGTACGCCTACCCGCCATCCAACATGGATATGACCTATCAAGATAACTAGGTACCTATACCTTCCTATCAGGCCCTTGATTCCCCTATCTATCGTAGCATGACCTAACGGTAGTATAAACCTTACCCAATTAACCCACACGAACATGTACAACACGTCGTAAAACTGGTCATATCCTATCCGGGAACTACATTCCATATCATGGGGATGAGTCATCAATCCACCACCACTTGCTCCGATCGGCAGATACAATGAAGTCCGTGATGCTGACTTATCAACAGAAGTTCTTGACCCATAGATAAAATGCAAGGGTGGGATCTCCAATTTTGACATTTCTTCGTCTCCAGAAGACTTTAAGTAGCATAACATGGGATCAATATTTATCTCTCCATCTCCTGATACAGAGGAGGTTTGATCAGCATTCGTCATCGTCGGTAACTCATTTGTCACATCAGTGAAATCCAGATTATTATCAACGTCATCATGATTCCGTTCTGTCAGACAAGTCGCGTCGATTTGGTCTGCACTAGCATCCGTAGAGTGGAACTCTTCCATTTTTGTATAACTCATATCACTACATGAAAGAACAGCATTAGTATCGCAATTCGAAACTGATATACTCACTTGTTGTTCTTCATGTTCTGTTTCAGAGACACAAGACATATGCTCATCAATAGCATCATTATCATGCAACCCTGTAGATTGGTTGTTACCATCAGATGCTTCCTTCTCATCATCACTCGACTGACAGTCAACCGAAATAGGAACGCTTACAGTTACACAACCTTGTGTATCCTCAATCAACTTAACATTCGTGACAAGGTCCGATGACGTCGAAACACTAGAAGGCTCGTTCGATGAAGTTGATAGACTAGTCGCTATAAGTGGACTGCTCACACTTTCTGTCTCCTTATTATCGCTGTCACTACTAAGATTCTGATGACTACTATTTCCATTGCTAGTCATAGCATCCGAAAGAGAATGAGGTTTAGGCTTCTTAATAATAGTAGCATCATGTTGTTTCCTAGGCTTCTTAGCCTTTACAGTACCACCATCACTTATCCTAGAATCAACTCTAGGTCCCGTTATATAATTTACCCTAAGTGAAGGGTTCCGAACATAGGCTTTATTCCGTCCAGACAATCCTGCCTTGGCCTTATTCATATTTACTGGACTCATTAACCTCTGTTTACTCGAATCCAAATAACCGTTCCAGGCTTTTCGAGCAGCAAAGAGGCTTTTATCATCACACACTTCGGATCCATCTTGATGCCTACACTTTTCACCTTTTTCTTTCTTTTCCATACTTAGAAAAGCCATCTTATCTGTTACACCAACCGGCTTCTTACTGGGATACGCATCAAGAGGTTTTACATCATCACGGTCACATACTCGTCCTTCAACAGCGTATACTTTCGTGATATAATTGACAACTCTCTTATCTTCCGAGCGTGCGTTAGGTAGAAACGAAAAATCCTCATGTCTCGCACGCAGACCACTAGTAGCTTCCGTATTATGTCCTGTTTTAGCCCGATAAGCTAATCTTCCGAACCTACTACTAGCTATCTTAGCACGAGACATAATAAATTCCGTCAAATCATTGAAATCAGGCTCTCTCTCCTCTTCGTCCCACTTGATTCCCAGCTCTGCCCACTGGGGTTGCATTCGACGAGGTAAGAGCCTGACTATTCGTTCTAAAGTAACCAGGGAATGAAGTTCCGTTGTACAATTTAGCTGTTCTAAGGTTAAAGCAGCATTCTGCATTTTAATAGCCAAATTCGTCAATTCCTCAGGATCATTAAAATCTGCGTTCCCGGTTTTAAATAAGTCCTCTAAGGTTTCACGGGCTATTACATGCGACTGTCCAAAGAGCTGTTTTAAGATGGCCTTAGCTCTCTTATATCCCGCTTGTGGATCCATTATAATACAACCTTCAATCGCATTTTTTGCCCTTCCTTTACAGTAGTGAATTAAATACAATAAACGCAAATTTTCATCTTTTATTCTTGGTTCTATAAACGTTTCTATTTGACGCATAAATCTAAAGTAGTCGCGAGACTTTCCGTCAAAAAATGAAAGTTCGACCTTTGGTAGTTCTAAACCTACTATCGGTGTCCTAAGTATCTGATCCGTCTCTGGTACCTTAGAACTCTCACCTAAGCCTTGTTCCTTAACGCCTGCCAAAGGTGACTTACAATAGTAAGTATCAGACATAACATCGTTATTAACATAGTAGGAACCCATTAAACAAGCATCGTTAACGACTTGCCTAGCGTTTCGGGGTCCTTCAAGCTCTTCCTCTCTCCTCGTGTTTGTTTTCTTCCAGCTGCTCATTTTTAAGTGAAGTTCAACGGAAGATAATAAATATAGGAATAATAAATAATAATAATAATAATGAATAATAATAATAATAATAAATATAGGAATTTCACAGTTAATAAATAACCAAAATCAGGAAATCGTCTTCCAAATTACAGTTCGAATACAAAAATACGATAAGTAATCCAAGATTCTTCTTTCAAGGTTAGTGTTATAAACGATTAAATTCCAAATGTTTCTTTATTGTCCCTAATAATCTGACTGTAATTGGTCTTCTGATCAAAGGTCGAGCCACAATTCCAGACTGTAAATGGATTTCTACCGTAGCAGTTCAAATGGTTTCCAATAAGTGCAACCTGAACTCGTATCTCCCAGTCCAAAGTCCAGAAAACGCAAAAATTCTAGGAGAAAACGGTCTGTATTATGTTAAAAGATGGAAATACGAAGCAATACCTGGAATTGATGCACCTTCCAGGTTACAATTACTCCGAAGAGTATCCAACAAAGATGAATAAGTGACGTTAAGTCCAACTGCTACGAGATCAATCCAAATATGGCTGCAGCCATATTAAAGATCAAATTTAAACAACATATATACAGATCAGAAGCAGACACAAAAACTTCAATATAAGTAGAAAATATAGAAATAATAACAATATACAATGATAAAATCTCAAATTGGAATCAAATAAAATACCAAAAATGTCAACAAAAAGGTCCGTCCTGTCATAACAAAAATATGTAAACATGGAGGGATTTTCCAAAAAACAAAACATTCAAAAAGGATTCTACAATGACTTCGTTATAACTAGGTCATGCACTACATGTCTGTTGAAGAATGGTGAGACTACAAGCAGCAACTTAAAGTATCCTGCTGACTGTAGAGGGGTGTGGCAGCAGTAAGTCTTTTACTTCGGACAACCAGCGTCGGCTTCAGTGCTGACTTTTCACAAGGAAGGAAGATGTTAGAAACTATCGACCCTAAAAATGTTACACCTCGCACTACCTCACGGATCTCCGCCTCCGGCGTTGGGGCCCTTTTAACAATAGCGGAGCTAATCACTTAAAAGCATACCACAAATAGGCCATGCATGACCAGCCTCAAATAGTGATCTCTTGGTATCAGAGGCCATAATTCAACGTTGCTTTGACCCGCCTATATTTCAGGTTCCATACAAAACACCCTTTCACATGGTGTAGGCAACAGGAAGTGACATGCGCTCTCACACTTGTCACAGAGAACGAGACCGAACTGGTTGCAATCAAATCCTTTCGGTACCTCTCTCACATCTCTCTTATCTCCAGGACTAACCGTACATGTATTACTACATCAATCTGAACCGATAATGCGAAAGATTTGAGTTCACGACATATAAATCAAGGTCTCCATAAATCTCGCTTTAAATTACACATTGGAGCTTGTAATGTTCGAAACTTGTGCCGAATAGGGCAAAAGGCTTCAGTAGCTAGGACTCTAGAGTCCCAAGCAATCAATTTGTGTTGCGCCTACGAAACGCACAAACAAGACCCAAGTAAAATCATCAGTTTGATTTCACCTTGTGCAGATAGAGAAATAACACGGTGTATTCGGTAGACCTGATACTGCTTCCAGGAATCTCGCTGGTGTAGGTATAGCATTGAGTCTTAGGGCAGAACAATCTCTCCTTGATTGGATCCCAGTAGATAGTCGTTTGTGCGCCGTCCGACTTAACGGGACAGCAAAGTTTCGAAAGGACGGAGACACTCGTCGATGCCTCTTCATCGTATCTGCCTACGCTCCCACTGAATGCAGTTCAGACGTGGTTAGAGATGAGTTTTACAGAAAGCTTTCGGACCTCCTCCAAAAAGCTAGGCGCTCTGATGTAGTCATAATGGCTGGTGACTTCAATGCTCAAGTAGGTAGACTAAGTGAGCAGGAGAGACACCTTGGTGGATGTTATGGTGTCGCGGCTCAGAGAACAGAAAATGGCTACCGTCTGTTGCAACTATGCTCAGATAACTACCTATTTCTAGCAAACACTAACTCTAAGTATAAGGAAAAACATCTGTTGACCCTGGAGACCCCCAAAGTCGTCTTGACGCTCGACCTAACTAGATCACATCGTCATTAGCCACCAATGGAAGGGCTCGAAAAGAGGACTGTTGCTCGTTCTAGAGCACATGTTTAGATTCGGATCATGCTCTAGTGTGAGCACATGTTTGTATGAGACCTGTTGGACTAGGAATAATATCTCGAGGGAACCTCTTAGGGTTCTACTTAATGATAATAAAGCTAAGAATATATTTTAGGAACAACTAGAAAAACAGTTAGGCAGACATGTAGTAAGTGATGCCCACCCTGAAGGCAGATTGGAATGATATTCAAAAAGGCTGTGGAAACGGCAATGATATCTGCCAGTACGGTAAGCCATAAGGCTAGGAAGAGGCCTTGGATTTCAATAGCATCCACCGAACTGATGGATGCTCGAAAGCTCATCCCGCCTGGTTCTGAGTTCGATGAGGAGCGGAGTCAGCTTAAGGGCAGGCTGATAAAAAGCCTACGCAATGATCGTGCATAGAGATGGGTAACGAAGTGCAGAGCAATGGAAAAGGTAGCGGCAATAGGCAACAGCAGACAGTTGTCCCACATTGTCAAGGAAACCGGTATTAGGAACCCAAATGTGAGTGAGACTATCTCGGAAAATGATCGGACTACTATTCATTCTCAATCCAGGAGATTGGATAGATGGACACAACACTTTAGGGATCCATTCAACTGGCCTTCAGGCACACGTCGGTTATCCACGATCTCCAGTCATCCTGAATGGCAAATCGATTTAAGCCCTCCGAGGCTTTATGAAGTTGAGTAAGCGTTAGGAAATCTGAAGCGAGTGCAAGCTGCAGGTCCTGATAGACTGACCCCTGATATATTCAAGGATGGTGGTCCAGTTTTAGCAGCTGGGTTGACTGAGATCTTAGGTAGAATCTGGGAACTGGACTTAATCCCATCTGACTTGTCTCAATCACTGATTGTCCCAACCTACAAGAAAGTATAAAATCTTCTTGTGACAATCACAGGGGAATAAGTCTAACTAACATAGTTTCTAAATTGTTAGCCTCGATTATACTTAGACGCCTTACTAGTGCTCGTGAAGAGCAGACTAGAGAAAACCAATCTGGTTTTCGACCTGGACGTTGCTGTATAAACCACATTTTTACACTACGACAGGCCCAAGGACACTGACACGCATGTAGTCGTCCTAAAATAGTTGTCTTCGTGAGCCCTAAGGCGGCATTTGACTCAGTGGATCGTGAGTTTCCGTAGCAATGTATCAGTGTACCAAAGAAATACATTAGCCTTACATAAACTCTGTACTCTAACACTACAGATCGAGTTAGAGCTTATAGTGGTGTCTGTCAGGAATGTCCACTTTCCCCATTCTTGTCTCATTTTGTCATAGACATGCTGTTAGATATAACATTATCTTCGTCTGAATTTTCAGCAGTTGACCTTCTACCAGGATATTCACTAATTGTCTTAGAATATGCCGATCACATAGTTTACTTGGTGAAGACGCTGATAAAATGCAGTTTTTAGACCCCCTAAACAACAATGCAAGCATTTTCGGGATGGAATTCTCCCATTCGAAATGGAAAATTTTGCTTAAAGACTGGGTTGCATCGGAACCTGAAATAGTGATACGGAGTGAAGTAGTCAAACGTGATGGCGAAGGCGAGATATCCATCTGTCAAGCAGAGTTTAACCTACTGCAATTCAGTTCGCTTCATCCTAATATACGGATGCAAACATGGCAGGTGAATGTAGATCTCATTCGTAGGTTATTAGTATTCGATTGTAGATGTATTCGACGAATCGCTCGTATATTGCTGGACAACCAAGCAAGCAGTGCTGTCGTTAGGAAACGAGTACTAGCTAGGTAGGGACGGCAAATCAATTAATGAAGTAATGAATCTTAATCAGGAAGTGACATGGGGTCATTTGTTAGCTCTACTCCGTCACATCGAGTAATCTAACTACCGTATAATTCAAAACTTTGATTAATGCTTGGGACTGTACTCATGAATAATTTCATCACCAAGAACCACAGGATCAGGGATGATACTATCTTTTGGAACAAGTTTGCGACAAATCTTACTCAGTTCACATTAAAGCACTAGACTTACCACTTGTCTGAAAAACGGTATACAGAAGACGTATTAACGATGCACCACACTAACCTGGGAATTCAGAAAAAGGAGGAGGGTTGGGATTCGTATTTGCCACCCAATACCAAACAGAACTAACTCACAAAATATGCTTATCAGAAAACACAACTCAAACCATTTTAACTCTGTCCTGAGAGTGAGAACGTCTTCATTCAGAAGGGTTATGACATCTCATGACGAAAGCAGAGTTCCGTCGAGGGTGACGAGGCCGATGACGTTCATTGTCGGAGACCGGAAGATTATTTCAAGTTGCGGCAGAAATGAAAAGATGCAACCTCGAGGTTCTTGGAATCAGTGAAACGCATTAGACACAGGTAGGATAACTGAGAGTAGCTTCAGGGAAACTGCTGTTATACTCTGGTCATGAAGAGGAAAATACTTCACATACACAAGGAGTTGAACTGATGCTGTCCAAACAAGCACAAAAGGCACTGATAGGATGGGAATCTCATGGACCCAGGATAACTAAAACATTTTTCAAAACAAGGAAAGATGACGTTACAATGAACGTCATCCAATGTTATGCACCTACCAATGACTACAATGACGACGTTACAGATCAATTCTATAAAAGGCTGCAGTCAATCGTCGACAGATGCCCTACAAAGGATTTGAAGATTCTAATGGGAGACCTGAATGTCAAGGTTCGCGTGGACAACGCTGGATGTGAAGACATAATGGGACGACATGGAGTGGTAAAAAGGAACGAAAACGGTGAGAGATTTGCAAACCTATGTGCCTTCAACAAACTGGTCATCGGTGGCACAATATTCCCACACAAAGCTACATGGATTTCACCGGACCACACAACTCAGAACCAAATTGACCATATCTGTATCAACAAAACGTTCAGAAGGGCTATGGAGGATGTGAAAACCAAGAGAGGAGCTGACTGCAGGGGACGTTAGATCCACAGAGTTCACTTGAAAAAAAGTCCTAATTTTCAAATTGGTGTTTTCGCACATTGGCTGATCAGCTGAGCTTGAGATTACATTTCCCACCCGAAAATTCTTGACTGTCATTGGTTGATGTGTTATCTTAGTAGACTATTTTTAAGGCTCTCCCAAGGAGGTTTCTATCATTTATAAATAAACTCGATTTGTGTGCTTGTCAACCTCATATTTTCTGGGTCCTTGTACAATACACTTTCTTGGTAATTCCACAACTTTTGATACCGTTATCAGGGCCTTGAGAACCTCAGATTAGAAAAGCCTGTCGTGTTCCTGGATCGTTTGTCTTCGCTCTCGTTTGCCAACGAAGGTGAACTCGTAATAGTCTGAAGCCTATCAGTTGACGAGCATAAAACTGATATAGATACATGTCACTTCTTGCTGGTAGTCAAAATGAAACTGAGGCTCAAGAAGCACTAGACAACGGGGCGGACAACATCACGAAAGGTTAATGCGGCCTTCCTTCGGGATACCGCAAAACACAACGAACTGAGGATAACCCTCAGCAGTAGGTTCCAGGCTTTGCACGATCTACTCAATCAAAGGAAAAAAGCCTTCTCTGCTCTTGTTGGGCTGATTTCGATTGCTGCCTTATTGTTCCTTCTTTCTTGATTTTTTTTCAAGTGCCAGCAGACATCCATTCCTTTTGATGGCATTCCTTGTGTGCTAGAACCTCGTGAGATTTTGAGGTGATTGCCTCTTTGATCTTTTTCCAATCATTTTCCATGGTTAAGGCGTCAAAAGCAAATATGTGGAAGATCTAGCAATGATGGCTGTAAAGGCTGCAAGGGAAGCAAACTTGAGACAATTTTACGAGACGACAAATAAGTCCACTGGAAACAATCCTAAAATGAGAACGACCAGTGAAAAGCAAAGAAGGCAAGGTAATTAGCAACATTTAAGAGAAGAGAAACAGGTGGTAGAGCATTCTGAAGAACTCTTTAATCGACCAGCCCCACTGAACACACCCAACATCAAACTAAAATGAAGGATTGCATTTCTACAATTAAACAACATCTGGAACTCAAGGCAGCTATCACCAAACACCAAAATCACAATTTTAAATAAAAATGTCAAGACAGTTCTACTGTATAGGGCAGAAACTTGGAGAACTACCAAAGCCATCATTCGGAAGATACAAGTATTTATTTTATTACGTAAAATACTTCGGATCCGTTGGTCAGACATTATCAACAGCAACCTACTGTGGAAGAGAACACACCAGCTTCCAATGGAGGATGAAGTCAGGAAGAAGCGGTGGAAGAGAATAGGGCACAAACTACGGAAAGCATTCCCCTGCATGACATGACAAGTCCTTACAAGGAACCCTCCAGGTGAGAGGACAAGAGGAAGACCAAGGAACACATTACGCCGAGAAATGGAGACAGATATGTGACGAATGTGTAAAAATTGGACCGAAGTGGAAAGGGAAGAGCAGGACTGATTAGTTTGGAGAATACTGATTGGAGGCCCATGCTACATTCGGGGTAACAGGCGTAAGTAATTAAGTTGCACTAACCTGGGGCTTCAACCCTGAGGACGGATTGACTGACACTAAAGTATATAGTATTCATGGGGACATTAGCTGAGTGCGAAACATGTAACGGAGCTCACTAGAATAATTTTCAAGTTTTTCGTGACGATAGTTGATAAATCAGAACATTAAAAATTGTTTGTTCCGACGCACATGGTGACTATAGTGGTTCGATTTCTTTATCCTTTCGACCGCAGGTTCTCAATTTTAACCACCTTGTACAGCCGAAGACTAAACATTCACTGAGGCCTACAACAAAACAAAAAAACAGGTCCTTATACATCTGTCATCAATACATGAAATCGAATTCATTTCTATAATTTTTCGATATTATTTTCTTCGATCTCAATAAAGTAAGTTTTGAGACATAATCATGAATGGTACCTTTGGTCAGAAGTTCACACCAAAACTAGCAGAGTCCAGGATCTCCTAGATTCCTCAATACGCTTTTAAAGTGAATCGAAGATTTTCCAACTAACTTCTGATCAACTAAATCCAAAGGTACCTTTGACATTTCCTGAGTAAAACGAGCAGTCACTTCGCAACTGGGAACTGGTGGTGATATAAGATCTTTATCTGGCTCGTCAGAATTGGCTTATAAAGATGCAAGCCATGTAATACACCCACTATTTCGTTTACGACTAGCTTTTCATTACAGACTACAGAAACCGGATAGTGTAGGATTTCGTCAATAAGATGCTAAAACTACTCTTATTCATCTGTGGTAAACTGCGTGATTTATCAGTTAGAACATCTTCTGACTAAAAAGTAAAGGTAAACAGAGAAAAATATCATTTTTTCGAAGATATTTGATTTTGACTCAACTTGTTTTAATACTATGGAGGCCATGTGCATATCCTGTTCAGTGGTTATCCATCAAGTCCATCTGTAATGGCGACCCAACCTAAAGTTCCTCGTCCCAGTAATGATACTGGAGCAGACGGTGAACTAAGTAAGTCTATTTCAATAAGTTTACTTTTCTACCAAAATATATGACTGATGACATGGCTATAGGATTATCTTGCTACTGATGTTTTCGTTTCAGGTTCGACTAATGCTCTCATCGATGAGATAGAGGAAGTTCAAAATGCCATTGACAACCTCAATGAGCAAGCCAGTGAAGAAATCCTCAAAGTTGAGCAAAAGTTCAATAAATTGAGGCAGCCTCACTTCGAAAAACGGTGCGAGCTGATCTCCAAAATCCCCAATTTCTGGCTCACTACTTTTATCAATCATCCTCAATTGTCAGACTTGCTTACTAGCAACGACGAGAGTGTTTTGAAGCATCTGAAGAAAGTAGAAGTTCAGGAGTTTGATGACATTAAGTCTGGTTTCCGAATTAACTTCGTATGTTACAGTAGATTGTCTGATTAGTTCCATTTTAGCACTTCGAAAAGAATGAATGGTTCAAGAACAGTGTATTAACGAAAGAATTCCATTTGGGAGATACTGGTGAACCTTCATCTACGTACACCAAAATAGATTGGCACCCGGGCAAAGACTTAACAAGTAATTCATCAAACTCGAAAAAGAATGGTGGAGATCAAGCGAAGAAACGAGCATTTGAAGATCAGACACAGGATAGCTTCTTCTGCTGGTTCACAGATGAATCCTCAGTATTCGGCGATGAGCTTGGTGAAGTAATAAAGGACGATATATGGCCTAATCCACTCCAGTATTACCTCTCACCAGATCTAGATGAAGAAAATGGTAAGTTCTGTTCTTTCTGATAATCTCAATGTCTTCCCTCAACAAATACTAATACTCGCGGTTTAATTTTGTTTAAGAAAACGATGAAGAGGATGAAGATGACGATGATGATCAGGATCTCGATGAGGATGAAGCCGGTGTAGCGGATGTTTAAAGATCATTGCAATATATCATTTCCATATAAACTTCAATCTTTGTTTCCGAAATGTGTATGTCTTCGCATCTGCATGGAACATTATTGAGACATTTGATTTATTGTACAATGGCAAAAACAGACTGTTTCCACACTTGTACATCGCGTCCCGGTTTTGTGCACACTCTTGAATACGCCTTTGTGTCATTTTGCATTTAACTGTAGCTATTGTCATACCGAGGCGAATTCTTGTGTCGTTTGTTGGCTTTTATTTGACTGTTCTAATCCAGGGATCAGCGTTTTTGCCGTTACATTTTGCTCCAGCCCTTATGCGTCTAAGATTTTTGTATCAACTTTTCGACACGTGAGGTCATTTCAAATTCTCAAACTTTGTTCCTAATAAACAGTTATGAAGGATAGTTCTTATTCTTAAACTCAACATAGTCGAATACTAATCCAGTTACAAACTCAACAGCGTCATATTGGGTTGATTCTAGCGGTGTTCGTAGGTAGACAGTGGGTTAAGGTATACAGCACATAGTCGTGCCGTCATTATCGCATTGATTAGCAGTAGGCTGACTATCGGTTAAGTCATGGTTTCCAACTAAGCGTGTATCTTAGTAGTGGTCCATTGATATTAGGGACAAAAGGGGCACTAGGTGCGGTGTGAGTTTCCCGGTGGCCCGCCCTGTGTCACATCGGTGGCGCAGTAGGACTCGGCAGAGTGGTGTGCTCCAAGCTGCCCCCATGGTTCCGTCGTCTATGTCCCACCTAAAGCCGGTGACACGGTCACCTCGTTTAGTCGTTAGGGTCTTGTGGTGCCTGTGGTTCACGCGGGCCAGTGGCTCGGCTGCCGTTCCGCCGGTGACAACCCAGTGGTATGGTTGTCTCATCGTTTCCCTCCATCGTGGGTTCAAGCTTACCGTTAGGTACCTTGTTGATGATTCCAGTCAATCCTCTGATGCTCTTGTGAGCCTTGCGACGGTCACGATTTTGTGACGTAGTAGTTCAGCTTACCCCTGCTTGTCCCAGGGCTAGGATGTTGTGCCTCGTGGTGTCCGCGATGTCCTTCTCGCGTTGTCGTGTGCGCATACACCAACGTGGATGCGAACGGGTGACTGGGTTTAGCGAGCAACGTATACATGGTATGCCGTGTTGTTGCTCAAAGTTAAGGTTCTCACTTATTAGGTTAGGTGGATGCTTCCGATCGGCCTACTCAAGATGGTTATTATATTGGATAACTACAAACGTGTCCTGAAGGCACTTGTGCTGTTGCTGTTATGTGTTCTAGGTCGGGAACTAATCACCAATGGTGACTTCGTGGTTACTGGGATCGCACTCGTCGGCTCTAATTGCTTTTAGCCTTCTGGTCCTGCCTCACCAACTTGATCAAACGTCGTAAACAATTGATCAGTTGTCGATAAACTTGTTTGCTAACGTTGCTTAGTAGTTAACCTCCGCCATTGAAAAACTGACGAACTTGGTGACACCAAGCTAGAATCCAAGAATCGTAAATAAAATTGCGTCTCACGAATCATAGTTGCCTGTCGGTTTGATACCAGTTTTTTCCGCTGTCGAGGAGCATGCTCGTATTAAGAACTTTTAGTTTACACCTCAGTGTCATACTTTACCATCTTAATATGCCTTATGCGTCGGCTGGTTGTTTTAACTGCCTTCATCCACGTCGCCAGGAAATCCTTTATTATCATATTACATTAGTCATAGATCAATTCATTACATTGTGATTTCCCATTCTCTGCTGTCTGACTCAATAGGATTTTCTTTGGATCATTGGTTTTAGTGTAATTCGTTTAGTATTTATTGTTTTAGGCTTTTGAATCATCATACGAAACGTTAACTTGTCGAGTGATTCGTTCAAGTGGATTACACTTAAAACTTAGTGATGTCTTTTGTAAAACGTATAGGTGGTAGGTAGTCCCGAACGAATATCACATTTTGACTTCATTGATGATGAATGAAACAATTTAGCAGTTGTGCTGTTTAGGAAGCTAGTTTAAACGTCTATGGAACTACGAAAATTAAGTGAGTAGTGTTAACCTTCACTAGCTTTTGCTACTTAGGTATTACAGTTAGTACCGAAGATGATGGTTAGTTGACTGAAGTGATCTCACCTACCCATACGATTCTGATTGCAGTTTCTGTGTCTCATTACTATTTAGGTTTTTTAGTCTTATGCTGTAAAAGCCTGTAGTGAATCGAAAAGTAAAAACAGAACTTAATAGGGTTTTCTACTTGACAAGTACAGAAAATTATTTAATTCCCTTAGCCAAACTTAGGTTAAAGCAGCTATCATGGTACCGTTTCATTTGGGGTTTTCTCTTAGTAGCAAAGTGTTTCCAGCTTTCTACAATGCATGGAAATGGACTTTTTATAATGCTACATGTCAGTTTAATATCTTTGTTAGTATCATATAACTTTATGACGTCATCTCATGTTGGTTTGAAAAACGTTAGGCCTGTCTGAACTTCCTTTGTTGACAAGATGGATCTCGTTATTGTGAGAGAATAAAATGACGACAGGGTAGTTAGTAATAAGAATGCCTACTGTAGAAACAATCTGGAGTTTCTAGCTGAAACAACGAGGTGTCGACTAATGGACAGTGATATTTTTAGGGAATCAGGTATAGTCCTGAAAGCTTGTAATTCTTGATCACTTTCAGATCAGGTAGTAATTGGAATCAATGAACTGACTCCAGAACCTAATACCATCATAAATAGCCTCCTTCGAGATAACTTCTAGGTTGGGTCATCACTGCCTGCACATACAACAAATATGTAGAAATTACTTCCGATTTTAAAGATGATTGATCGTTCCTCTAGTTCGGTATCGTAATTTGTGTTTAGCCACAAATCTATTGGTTGGTTAGTTTCATAACACGCCAACTTTGTACCTAAATAACGCATATAGCATAAGATTGCCGTTACATCTTTCTTTTAAAAAAAAAATAAAGTTGAAGTATATTTAATTTGTAATGGTTTGAGTGATCCCGTTGTTTATACTGCATTTTGATTAGCCATAGTTGAATTATCTGTACCTTGTGTGGATTGTTTTTATAGAGAGCCATTATCGTCCCTTTTTTACATGGAATACATGAAACTTGACTAGTAGTAGAAGCCATAAGCAAGTTCAAATATTGGAGTGAATATAAACTCTGAGATAGCAAGCATAACCAGCTGACAAGTCCTAAATAGGTTGAAGCATGCCTCCTGGATTTCAATCCTCGACATAATCCCTTTATCCTGAGAAAAATTAGATTGAAATTGTATTCATTCAACTGTATTAACATTCATTTCTAGTTTGTATAATCTTGGTAAAATTGTGAAACAACAACTATGTTTTAGTAATACTATTTCAGAATTTAAAGTGTTATATATATATATATATATATATATATATATATATATATATATATATATATATATATATATGTTAGAAATCTTGATTCGATCAATGTTAGACCACCATTAGAAACCTGAAAGCAAATGGACGGCCGTTACGTCCTGGTGTCGGGCTCAACAGCAGTGCGCATCCACGACTCTTCGGTCTTGCGCGCAAACGCCTAACCTCTGAACTACTGAGCCGGTATCTAACGGTGTTGATGTCTAACTTCGATCAGCTCACGGACTTGTGCAATCCCATACACTGTCTTCGGTACTTACTGTCTACACCTGAACAAGTCGAACTTCACTGCTCACGACCCTCCACTATTAGGCGTTCGAGCACAAAACGGAAGGTCGTGGATTCGCACTGCTGTTGAGTCCTATGCCAGGAAGAAACAGCCGTCAAGTATTCCCAGGTTTCTAATGATGATCAAAAATTGATCGAATCATGATTTTAAATGTCTGACTTAAAAATCCTCACAACCCCATAATATATGTACCTTATTTTACTAGGAAATCTAGACTGATATTTAATTCCATCATCTCTTTAAATATTCATTGCATACATAAACTTTATTTAAACTTCATTGTAAATGATGAATTAATTATAAGTATGTATGATTTCAATAATCAATTCAATCAACTCCGACCGTAGCTGCTACCTTGACGTGGTGGTCGGACTTCCCTATTGTGATGACCCAACCGAGCTATATTGACTGGACTATATGTTCCTGTAGGTTCTGCCATGCCAGGCAGGTCGATTGGAGAACGATGAAACTAAAAGCAGCAACTCAAGATCTGAGGGCGAAGTTGTACTGCTGACTACTGCAGAGGGATGTGACAGCAGTAAGGTAATTCCCTTGGACAACCGGCATCTGCAACGATGCTTTCTTCTCACAAGGGTGCCCACTAAGGGCTTTTAAGAGCGGGCTTATACTCTAAAAACGTCTGATAAAAGGCCGTGCGTGACTGGCCTCAAGCAGTTGTCCCTTGGACTCTGGGGTCACACTCCCAGGTCTCCAAGAGCAACACTAATCTATCTTCCTTTTGAGGTCCCTCAAGAAACAACCTTCCACGGCGTGTGCAGCCGGTAAGTGACAACCACCCTCATACTCGTAACATGATTCCAATAAATTGTCCCTCAAACATTTTAATATTGATGAAGGTAAATGTTTAGATATTAAATAATATATTTTTATACAATGTTAATGATAATTCTCAAAAATGTCAATAACACAATTTGTTGGTGGTTGATCAAACATTGTTTTTTTGTTTGTGATTAGTTTGAAAAAAAAATTAGTGTTTCGAGAATTTAACAAAAAGAATTACAGATGAAGATGTAAAACTAATGATTCAATAAGCAGATTGAATTCACCTGTATGTAGTACACTTTTCAAGTTAATCAAAATTCTTTTTTTTTGTCATATCAACAACAGAAGAATTTACTTATCTATCGGTAAATAACTAACTACTTACTACTTAATTTGTATTTATTTATTTTTTGTCACAATAGAAATAGTTTTTGTCTACGTATTAAATACGTATTAAAATCAATTGATCATTGAATTATAATCAATTTAAATGTGTACTCTTGACTGTTTTAATTGATTTAATATGTATGTAACTAATCTGTTTGTTTGTTTGTTTAAGTTGTCTAAAATTATACTTCGGATCTCTTATGTATTATATTACTTAATATTAGTATGGCAGATCAATAGATGAAGTAATGAAACTTCATCAATTGATGAGGTGGTTGGGACATGTGTTGAGTATGCCTAACCAACGACTGCTTCGACGCGCTTTGTTTTGTGGTGTAGAAGTAGATTGGATGAAAGTTTGTAGCGGCCAAACCATAACATGGCAGAAATTCATGAAGTCATTGACAAGTGGACTGAGTCATGTCGGTAGTTGTCGACTACGTGTTTGGGGTCCGCGATAGGATAATAATCGATGGTTGGAGACCTTGAATGACATGGCTCAAAATCGTTTGCAATGGTGCCGGTGCATTTATTCTTTGTGTTCTCTCAAATCCTAATCTTCTGGATTCTTCAACCACTCTAGTTTTGTCTTTCTAAACTTTTCTCACTGAATCATACTTCTTGAATAATAATATCTTCTAATCCTAACCTCTCCGATTACTTTTAATACCTTTACTACCTCTTCTTTTTGAATTGACAATTATTTCTCTGTGCTGATAAGGTATGGCAACATGAACTGATGTACTTACGTACGAAGTTCTGACTGACTGACTGACTTAATATTAGTTATTTTTCATTCAATGTAAAAGTATTTGTACGTAATATTCTTGTTACAAAAAGAGACAGTCATTTAGTCACCATTTGTAAAACTTCCAGAATAGTTAACAGAAACATTCTACTAGTTAGATTACTAAGGTTTGAAATATAAATTGTTCCATACCAACGTAATGGTTTAAAGTTTAAGTGCCCCATGTAAAACCCGCAAGTCTTGAGTTCTACTCCGTGTTAGTTAGTAAATACATCCTGCTGAGGTATCTAATACTTACTTACGCCTGTTACCCCCAATGGAGCGTAGGCCGCTCACCAGTTTTCTCCAACCAACTCTGTCCTGGGCTTCCCTCTCCAGTTCTGTCCAATGTTTGTTCATTCCTCTCATATCTTTCTCTATTTCTCTGCGTAATGTGTTCCTTAGCCTTCCTCTTTTCCTTTTACCTTGAGGGTTCCATGTGAGGGTTTGTCTCTGTAACAAAACAACTGTCCATTGCTTGTTAGTTTTTTAAGTTCTTGAGTCAGCTGATCACGTAAACAGTCTTCACAACATCATATAATAAAATTAATAAAGTATAATGAAGTCATTAACTACAGAGCTATCTGGAAGCTTAACATGTTTGATATCCTTAGTTTAAATGACTCAAAAAATCAGGGGAAATAACATTTTTCAAGCATAGAGATAGATATTGCACATGTTTTACGTTATTTTAATGTTTCATCTTCCAGTTTCAGTCTCTGGCCCCTTTGGATTTATTATTTAAAAAATGTAGTAACTAGAATTTTCGATCACTACTTAATTGGCAACTTATAAATTTTGAAGTTTGGTTACAAAGAATCCTTGAAACATGATTCCGTATTAAATGGTGGTTGTTAGTGTAATCCTTATATTTTTTTGAAACCATGAATCGATCAATGTTAAACCACCATTAGAAATCTGGAAGCACTGGACGACCGTTTCGTCCTGGTATGGGACTCCTCAGCAGTGCGCATCGACGACTCTTGCACCCCGCAGGATTCGAACCCAGGACCTTCGGTATTGTGAGCGAACACCCTAACCGTTAGATCACTGAGCCGGTATCTAACGGTTAATGTCTAACTTGATCAAATTCACGGAGTGCTTCCAGGTTTCTAATGGTGGTCTAACATTGATCGATTCATGGTTTTAAAAATGTGTAACTTAACAATCTTCACAACCCCATAATCCTTATATATAGTGTTTTGTGGGAATGATTTCTTCCTTACAGGATTGAAATGTCATCTTGCATGAAACTATGTAAACAAACATAGTAGGAGGTATCTTTTCTTTTAAGTACCATCATGAGTAGTCAATGAAATATTACAACTTTTAGTTCACAATTCTCACAGTGAGCTCGTAATTATGCAACAGGGTGGGCTGCTTCAATAAAAAAACAATTACCTTATCCTAGCAAATGACTTTAGAGTTCATTTTCAGTAGTAAAATGATGTGAGTAGTAAATGAAATTACGAGTGAGAGTAGGTAGATGATACTAGTCAGTTGGATGAAATCTTGGGGTGTGAAGTGGAGAAATTTCAACTAATTGGTTTTTTTTTTTATCAGAGGACATTTTAGGCTCAACTGGGGCTGTTGAATCATTTAGAAGGTTTCAGCTCAGAATGAAATGGATCAATAGTAGTTATCTTGTCACTTCAGTGGATTTTATTCATTTACACATTTGAAATCATCAATCAATCATTGTTACTAGACCACCATTAGAAACATGGAAGCACTGGACGGCCGCTTCTTCCTGGTATGGGACTCATCAGCAGTGCGCATCCATGACACCTGCTCCTCGCAGGATTCGAACCCGGGACCTTTGGCATTGTAGGCGAACGCCAACAAGGTAAAAATCAATATCATTTGATCAATTTCAAATAATGATAAAAAATTTAAAAGAATTCATTTAGATAGATATCATTCAGTTGTTTTTTTTAACCTCTACAAAAAAAATCATATGACCTTCCAACGTTAAAAGTTAAAGGTCTATTTCAAGTTCATCATATTTAACATTTTTTTTTCACAAAAATCATATCAAGGGCATAGGTTATTATCATTACATTTTCTTATTCATTTTAATCTAGTCTACCTCTAGTCACATCTAGATATTTGTTTTGTGTCTGAATTAACTAAATAAATAAAACTAGGGAAAATTTTCACATACATCCAATGTATGTATCTATCTCTCATCCAATCATAAGTAACTAACTGATTTTAAGGCTACTCTTTTTTCCTATCTTATTTTTTTAAATTTTGTCCATTCAAATACTTTAAAACATTTGTCCATTCATGTTTAAACCTTAATTTTCCCCTGGATATCTATCTATCTGTCTATCAGTGTAGTGTGTTTTGAGTAAAAAATTGACTGTACCGTTTTGAAGGCGGGGGGCGGGTGCGCAGGGGATTTAAAAAATATCATCCGATCAACTTTGAGTAAATGTGAGTATCGTTCACTGTAATCAAAGTTAACACAAATGATACCCCTTTGTAAACAGAACATTGAAGTAAAATATGAAAAAAAAAACAAATTAATGATGGTTGATATACTGTTTTTTGATTTTAAAATCATTGATAGTCAAAACGTGTTCAATGTGAATTAGATTAACTTGAAAAAGACTCATGATATTTAACTGAATTCTGTCAAAACGATTCTTTACAGTTAATGAGAATGATCTAAAATCTGACAATTACGGATTGATCTTTTTAAACACCAAATTATAGATAACACAGTAAATAATGTCGAGCTACCCATTGTCTAAACATATACACTGATCTTGTTAGTACTTATTGTTAGTTAAGACCTGAAAACCACTGTTTAGAGCATAGAAACCCTCTGCTTAGTAAGTATGTAGTGAACGAGAACACAGGTGGGGCAACCGGATTGTATTTAACGAAAATTACAGAGTTACTCAGTAAAATCGGAAAACCATATCGTAAATCGTTAATTTACAAAATAACAGTTCATCATATCGAACTGGACTGTTCCTGTTGCAAAACATCAATCCATTATCTGACATTTCACTGTTCATGTGTTTCATACAAATTCCATTGTGTTCTAACTCTTCCTTTCTTGATCTATCCCCATCTTCTGCTGCCAGACATTACGTTGACACTCACGTCATATACTACTTATAAGTAGCTCGCACCACAAGTATAGTCTTCAGTCGCCTAGATGCTAAGACATTCTTGACTATGTGTATATGGTGTTTGTTCGATCATTACTCTAGTACTACACACAAAGCAGTCATCATCTGCTTGAGAAAAGAAAGTGAAGTTTTGGAAAAGTTCACAGAACTGCAACTGTATGAATTCCTGAAATTTCACAAATTGTATGTAAGAGAATTGGCAAATTAAACTTATTCCCTTGGACCTAATCACAGTCTTCAAATTCATAAAAAACTTTGCATCTGACGTACCGTTATTTTTGCTTTCTTATCGAGTTGAGAATTTACTAGGATATTCCTGTCAAATCATCAACTGGTGAAAATTTTTTTCTCAACACAATTGAAGTTCTACCTATCAACTCATTCTAGAGAAAGTTGGGTTAGTAGAGAGACCTCAATCGTTATGACTAACACAAGCTATATCTTCCCTTGTTTATCTCTACACTGAAACTTGAAAATGAGAATCTTACGTTTAAATATACATTACATCGTCTTTCTTAAAATATGCAATCTGTTTTGTACATTCATTTTTCCCATTTACTCCTGTTACCCCTCGTAGAGCATAGGACACTGACCAGGATTCTCCAGTCATTTTTATCCTAAACTATCCTTTTCATTTTATTCCCAAATGCTACCTCCCACCCAATTCTAGGATGAATGTGTTCTTTGGCCTTCATCTTTTCTCTTTTTCATGAGGATCCTACGTTAGGGCTTGCTTCATTTCCACAATATGTATCCTATCTACCTCAAGCGTTTTCTTCCTAATTCCTTCCTCAGCTAAAAACTGGTTTGTTCTCTGTTACAGTAGGTTGTTGCTGATGCTATATATGACCAGTGGACTTATGTTATCTTTCGTAGACAACTGTTTAAGAATACCTGTATCTTTTGAGTGATGGCTTACGTAAATCTCTAGGTTTCAGCTTCATACAGGAGAATTGTTTTGGGGGTATTTTGCAGATCGATTAACATTAATTATACAGAAACACATTACGCTGAGAAATAAAGAAAGACATGAGAAAAATGAACAAAAGTTGTATAGAACTGGAAAGGGAAGCCCAGGACTGTTATTGTCAATAAATATTAGAAATTGTACATTCTTTTTGTGTTACTATTGTAAGATCCATTTTTGAAGGATTTTTTTGTGAAAATCCCTCCAATGTATCCATTTTTGTGATTGGTCCTTATTGATTCCTTCAGTTGTACATTTTGTGAATCTGTTTGATTCCATTTTGAGATGATAATATTTGTATTTTATTATAGTTTCTATTTCTTTTGCCTTCACTGAGTTTCCATGTTTCTTTCTGAATTGAACTGCATTTCAGTTGTTTAAGCTGATACTCAATGATGGTGACAGCCATATTGATTTGCTCCTCTTTTGATTGTATCGGTTGCGTGCTACTGACTGAAATTGTGCATGTTGATTGTGAATTGAAGCATTCTTCCAGAATTGGAAACACCCTGTGTTATAAAGCAACCAAATATTATCTGTCGAACGAATTTGATCTATCCAGGAGGGATAGAATAACATTTATTTGTTGCTGTTCATTTGAATAATTGAACAGTTGTTAGTGGAATAACTGAGTGGTAATGTTTGTTTAGGTAATGATGTATATTTATATTTATGATGAATATTAGAACCCTTATTTACCCAAACACTTTGTTTTCATTTCAACTGGGCAATAGCGTGTATCTAAACAACCTAGACAGTTATTCTTCAGTACAAACCTCAGTTTCGATACTACAACCTAATATAAACATTTACTCGAGAATTTCTATTCTCTTATAAATTGAAGAAATTTCCAAAGAAAAAAATTAAAGAAGTTTCTTTTTTTATATTTTTATTCCATTGTTTACTGTGTGTTCATCTGGAGGGAAGCACGGTATCAGCTGGACAGTTAGGACACAGCTGGACGATCTGGACTTCGCAGATGACCTGGCTATTCTATCGCACACTCAACAACAAATGCAAGAGAAGACGACCAGTGTAGCAGCAGCCTCTGCAGCAGTAGGTCTCAACATACATAAAGGAAAAAGCAAAATTCTCCGATGCACCACAACATGCACCAACCAAATCAATCTTGATGGAGATGCCTTGGAGAACGTTAACACCTTTACATATCTTGGCAGCATCATCGACAATCAAGGTGGATCCGATGCAGATGTGAGGGCGCGGATTGGCTAAGCAAGGGCTGCATTTCTACAATTGAAAAATATCTGGAAATCCAAACAACTTTCAATCAAAACCAAAATCTCGATTTTCAATACAAATGTGAAGACAGTTCTACTGTATTGAGCGGAAACATGGAGAACTACGAAAGGCATCATGCAGAAGATACAAGTGTTTATGAACAGTTGTCTTCACAAAATACTTCGGATTTGTTGGCCAGACACCATCAGCAACAACGAACTGTGGGAGAGAACAAACCAGATTCCAGTGGAGGAGGAAATCAGGAAGAAGCGGTGGAAGTGGATAGGACACACACTACGAAAAGCACCCAACTACGTCACGACACAAGCCCTGACATGGAACCCTGAAGGCAAAAGGAAAAGAGGAAGGCCAAGGAATATATTATGCCGTGAAATAGAGAAAGATATGAGAGGAATGAACAAACATTGTACAGAACTGGAGAAGGAAGCCTAGAACAGAGTTGGTTGGAGAAAACTGTTGGGCGGCCAATGATCCATTGGGGGTAACAGGCCTAAGTAAGTAAGTAAGTGTGTTTATCTCACACAAAAAATTAAATAAAATAATGAACTGAATCATAAAAAAAATAATCGATTTTTTGAATGAATAAATAAATGAAAATAAATTAAAACAAATATTTTTTTATTTTGAAAAAAAGTAATTATTAACTTCTTTCAACACTTTGTTCATTTGAGAAAATTTATTATTATTATTAGAAAATAAAAATACAACAATAATCTATCATGTTTTCAATTTTAAAAAAAATGTAAACAATCTCATTCATATTGCAATTACAAACCAAAATATGGCAGAAATCCATGAAGTCATTGACAAGTGAGTGGACTTAGCCATGTCGGTAATTGTTGACTACCTGGTTAGGGTCCGCGAGATGATAATTATCGATGGTTAGAGACCTTGAATGACATGGCTCAAAATCGTTCGCAATGGCGCCGGTGCATTTATTCTTTGTGTTCTCTCAAATGCTAATCTTCTGGATTCTTCAATACCTCTACTTCTATCTCTCTAAACTTTTCTCACTGATTCATACTTTTTGAATAATATCTTCTAATCCTACCCTCTCCGATTACTTCGAATACCTTTACTACCTCTTCTACTATTGGATTTGAATTGACAATCGTGTCTCTCTGTACTGATGTGGTATGGCGACATGAACTGATGTACTTACGTACGAAGTTCTACGTTGCATCTGACTGACTGACTGTTATTGAATATGATTATAAATTGATCAAGCCAATGAACATTCATTCATTATAAATAGTGTAGTGAAGGAGAACACAGGTGAGGGCAACCGAATTGTATTTAACGAAAATTACAGAGTTACTCAGTAAAATAGGGAAAACCATATCGTAAACGGTTAATTTGCAAATCTTCAATCCATCATCAATCCATTGTCTGACATTTCACTCACTATTCATGAGTTTCATACAAATTCCATTGTGTTCCCACTCTTCCTTTCTTGATCTTCCGCCATCTTCTGCTGCCAGACATTATGTTTTTACTCACGTCATATACTACTTACAAGTAGCGCGTACCACAATAGCGTTTATAAACAATGAATGATATGATATTTTCACTTACTAAACATAAAATAACAAACAATCATTCATCTCATTATTATTATTTTACATACAATTCAGACAATTAAAAGATTCAATAGAACATTAAAATATCTATCTCAATTAGAACGAACATGTCATTCATTCATTGATTGTTGTGACAAGTTTTTTTCTGGGTTGATCATTTTTATTCTACTGTAAAAAAAATAAGTGACTAATGAAATTTTATCAATATGAATATTATGATTATTATTATTATTATTCCTATTTTTATCAATAATCACATGTGTTTTTTTTTATTGATAAAAAAGAAAAATCAAATAAAAAAGGTGACAAAAAAAAATCATTATCATATCATCAATTATTTGGATGAATTTCATTAACATACTTTAATTGATCATGGTAACAACAGACAAAAAATAAAAAAGAGTTGACTAGACTATTGCAAACTACAGTTTATTGAAAAATGTCATTATATTTATATTTGTATTATCTAAGTTACTGTTGGAAAAAAAAAGAAAGTTTGGTGCGCGCTACTTATAAGTAGTATATGATGCGAGTGTAAACGTAATATCTGGCAGCAGCAGAAGATGAGGGAAGATCAAGCAAGAAAGAAAGAGTGGGAACACAATGGAATGAATGTATGAAACGCATGAATAGTGAGTGAAATGTCAGACAATGGATTGATGATGGATTGAAGATTTGCAAATTAACGATTTACGATATGGTTTTCCGATTTTACTGAATAACTCTGTAATTTTCGAATAAATACAATTCGGTTGCTCTCATCTGTGTTTTCCTTCACTAAAAAAGTACTTAAATTTTTTTAAATTCATGATGTATAATTACACTCTATATATATTTTTTCTGTTGACAATTTTAACTTACTTATTTGAACTTATGAATCGATCAATGTTAGACTATGATGATTAGAAACTTTGGAAGCATTGAAAGATGTCCGTTTCGTCATCCTGGTATGGGATTCATCTGTGGCAGTGCGCATCCATAACTTTTGCACCTCGTAGGATTCGAACCCAGGACCTTTGCTCTTGCAAGCAAACGCCTAACCTCTGGACCACTGAGCTGGTATCTAACGGTGTTATTGTCTAACTTCGATCAATTAATTATAATTTTAGCAGAAATAATAACTAATATCATACAATAGATCGGTTAAGATTTAAATAATTAAACAATATTTTAAAGTGTTATTTATTAAATTCTTCTACAAGTTATTATTCTACTTGTAAATCAAACAAATAATCCGCCCAAATAGATATTATCTATTTTTTCAAACCGCGTTATATGAATCAATGTAGATTTTCAATAATTTTCATAATGTTCTTGTTTACGAATAAGATTGGGTGATTGACATCAGGTAGAATAGTCATATGGAAATAATGAATTTCTTTTAAAAAGCTATGGAATGCTATCGAATAAGTTCTTCTATTAAAAATAAAATCTCAATAGGTTAAGATTTGTGTTTCAATATTCAATGTTTATGTTTACATGTAGTATGGACTTGTCCGTAATATACGGTATACAATTAAGGCATTGAGTGTTTATTAAGTTTAATATTTTTAATTTACCTGTATAACGACATAAAAACAAGAATAAATTTTCGATCATTTCAAATTGTAGATCGAAATGTAGATCATTTTTATTGTTCATCATATGTGCAATTGAATTTGATTCTGATTGGCTTATCCCTGTACTGTATTTTCACCAATCGGTTATTACTTTCAAGGTTAACAGAAATCACTCCACTTAAACGAACTAAAATAAGATGAAGCTAACAGATACAAGCAAACAAATATGGCTACTATTTCTAGATATTTTGACTACAATATGCTTTACATGTCGATAAAATAAGTCAAATTAATTTATTTTTGACTACCTGTTTAGTTTACGGGGTTGTGAAGATTGTTTTGAAACGGTTAGGGCGTTTGCACACAATACCGAAGGTCCTGGGTTCGAATCCTGCAGGGTGCAGGAGTCGTGAATGCGCACTGCTGATGAGTCCCATACCAGGACGAAACGGCTGTCTTTCAGTGCTTCCAGGTTTCTAATGGTGGTCTAACATTGGTCGATTCATAATTTCAAAAATGTTTATTTAGTGAAATGAAATATGTTATAAGTGCTCTTAAATAACATCGACATATTTTAGTTAAAAAATTCATAATTAGGATAAAATAAAATAATCTAATGTATTATTGTATACAGTAATTATAGTACAAACGATCCAGCTGACGAGTCCCAATTAGGACGAAAACCATTTACTGTGGATTTCATGGCTAATCACTATTTATCTCTGTTTATAATGCTTGTGATTTGATGACAGTATCGAGGTAATCCGTACAGAATGTACATATGTCAAAAGGGACTACTGATCAATTAATAGACTTAAACATCAATACTGTTGTTGTTGTTTCGCCTGTTACCCCCAAAGGAGCATAGGCCGCTCACCAGTTTTCTCCAACCAACTCTGTCCTGGGCTTCCTTTTCTAGGTTCTTTCCAGTTTTTGTTCATTCCTCTCATATCTTTCTCTATTTCTCAGCGTAATGTGTTCCTTGGCCTTCCTCTTTCCCTTTAGCCTTGAGGGTTCCATGTGAGGGCTTGTCTTGTGACGCAGTTCGATGCTTCCACTTCCACCTCTTCTTCCTGATTTCCTCGTCCACCTGAATCTGGTTTGTTCTCTCCCACAGTAGGTTGTTGCTGATAGTGTCTGGCCAACGAATCCAAAGTATTTTGCGTAGACAACTGTTCTAAACATCAATGGGAATGATTCAAACAACCGATAGAAATGAATTAACCGTTTTATTGTTTTTTTTATAATTTTTTTTGAAGATACCTTTTAAAATCCTCTCATGGAATAATATTTAATTATTGTAAATTGAATTTCCTATGAGTTGAAATCAGTCATTCAGTAACAACTTAGAACTTCGTATGTACGTACATACGTACATCAGTTCAAGTTATCATACACATTAGCACAAAGATGCAATTATCAATTCAAATACATTAGTAGTAGAAATAGTAGAAGGATTAGCAGTAATCAAAAAGATTGATGATCGAATCTATCATTCGAGATGTATATCCCAGAGGAATCAGTTTGAAAAAAAAGGAAAACGGTCATCAAGAATTCAGAAGATTACGATTTGAGAAAACACAAACACACATACCAGATGAAAGACCAGTTCCTTCGTAAGTCACCAGGACGATACCCCTCCTGACAACCAGATCCCTTTCACATTGTAGGCAGCCAGCAAGTGATAACTGTCACAATCAAATCCTTTGCATTTAAATGAATAGAGACATGCATGATAAACTGTAATCATGAATCTCTATATCATTCATATAACAGCTAAGTATATTATATATGCAAAAAAAATTTAGAATTATATTGAAATTATTAGAACATAAGAACTCTTTTGATTTGACTTCATTGATTGAGACAGCAGATATTTTTATAATTCAGAAATAATTATCATTTTCTTTCTATTATATCAGTTATTAAAATCTCATAGAATTTTTTAATGTTCTGAGAAGTGAATCTTACAAAAAAAGAAATGTTCTTATCATTTTTTTTTCTAAATGAAGATAAAAAAAATCAAACATCGTAGAGGAAAAAAAAACATGAATTCATTGATTACTTGGATTTTATGCGACCGTAGCTGCTACCTTGACGTGATGGTCGGGCTTGCCTATCATCATGACCCAACCGAGCTATATTGGCTGGAACATATGTTCCTGAAGGTTCTATCATGCCAGACAGGTCGATTGGAGAACGATCAGACTAAAAGCAGCTATTCAAGATCTGAGGGCGAAGTCGTACTGCTGACTGTAGAGGGGTGTGACAGCAGTAAGGTGTTTCCCTCGGACAACAAGCAGCATCTGCAGCGATGCTGCCTTCTCACAAGGAAGGATTGGTTAGAAAAGGTCGACCATAAAAATGTCACACCTCACCTCTCCGTCCGTAAGTGTGCCCACTAAGGGCTTTGAAGAGCGGAGCTAATCCTCAAAAAACCTTTCATCAAAAGGCCGTGCGTGACAGGCCTCAAGCAGTTGTCCCCTGGACTCTGCGGTCACGTACCCAGGTCTCTAAGACCAACACTAATCTATCTTCCTTTTCAGGTCCCTTAAGAAACAACCTTCCACAGTGTGGGCAGCCAGGAAGTGACAACCGCCCTCATACCCATAACAGCACACGAGACCGAATTGGTCGAAATCAAATCCTTCCTACACCTACACATACCTCTCTTCTCTCCACAACTAACTCTACTCACATTCCCTTATCTCACTGCACCGCTAATACAAACGATGCGAGTTCACGAAACGTGTTTACAACTTATAAACAATTATAAAAAACTAAATCATCATTCTTAGTTTATATCAAGGGAAGTTTTGAATGTAAATCAAATTCGATAAGTAGATATAGATAGTTACTGTGGATGAAATAAAATCTGCTCAAATGAATAAATGAATTTTTTCAATTTGAGTTATGGAGATCAGTGTTTTTACGCATAGAAATCATCAATCAATCATTGTTAAACTACTATTAGAAACCTGGAAGCACTGAAACACAACTGTATCGTCCTGGTATGGACCTCATCAGCAGTGCCCATTTACGACTCCTGCTACCCTGAGTATTCGTACTTAGGACCCTCGGTCTGTTGCGCGAACACATAACCGCTGGACCGTTGGGTCACCATGCAACAGTGGGGTTGCGCAAAATCCTTAGATCGATGAGAGTTAGACATTAACACCGTTCGGATGCCGGCTTAGTGGTTCGGAGGTTATGCGTTCGCGCGCAAGACCAAAGGTCCTGTGTTCGAATCCTGAGAGTAGCAGGATTCGTGGATGCGCACTGCCACCGTATGAGTCCCATACTAGAACGAAACAACCGTCCAGTGCTTCTAGGTTTCTAATGGTGGTCTAACAATGATTGATTGATGATTTCAATGTTTGTAAAAACAAACGAACGTTCTAGAAGACAAGCTGAGAACATAAAATCAATTATTTTGGGAAGTCGTATATTTATACCACAGATTATGTAATAGCTGAAAAAATATAGATCCTTTGAATAATGCTCAGAAGTAAGGATTTAGATATTAGAAATTATAATTAAGGTCACAATAAAATGAGGTCAACAAGGCAGACAAGACTGAGGGCTGCATTTTTGGTTTAAATCTTTTCATTTCCATAGCTTTAGAGAGATGGAAAAAATCTGAAGTTGTCTGTTTTACTGGTTATTTCGAAAGGTTCTGAAACATCAGTACCATGTCAAACATCTTGCAAATGACAAACAATTACACTGTTAATAACATGATGTCTACTTAGCTACAATTTTAATGGAAAGTATTCGGAGATGCAAATGCCAAGCATCCTTTCTGTTCTTCCGATCTGTACATGCTGGCGCAAAATGACAAACACGTTTGAAAGTAACATTAGGCAGGAATTCGTCCATAACTAGCTATTTTAATGAATATTTCGTTTAGTTTATTGAGATCAACTTCACCGCTGGATACATCGTTTAAATTAAATATTTCCAGCTATTTCATCATCCTCGAAGACAAGTTTTATGAAGATATGCCTATTCTCAACATCAACATACTTCACTTTCTTTTGTTCTGATAGCTTCATATATAGTTATATATTTTTGCTGTTAATAATCATTATGTAAGCAATTTTTAACAATAGCTAACTCTTCAATTTTATTCTCTGAACATAATCAATGTTCATAGTTAAATAGCTTTCTTAACAAAGATCTTTTGTTACTTACTGAAGAGAAGCTGCGGATGTTTTGCTCTAACTCACATATATTATCATAAACGTCCTCTTTGAAATTCCTCATCATGCAGGATAATTTATAACGACTGATCATTTGAGTGTATATATAGTAGTTCAGTCAGTCAGTTACAACGTAGAACTTCTTACGTAAGTACATCAGTTCAGGTTGCCATACCACATTAGCACAGAGATATAATTGTCAATTCAAATCTCATAGTAATAGAGGTAGTAAAAGTATTAGGAGTAATCGGATAGATTAGGGTTCGAAGACGCTATTCAAGAAGTGTAATTTAGTAAGGAAAATTTAGAAAGCGAAAGATAGAGGTGATGAAAAATTCAGGTTTAAATTTCATAGAGCACGAAGAGTAAATGCACGTGCACCATTGTAAACGGTTTTGAGCCATGTCACACAGGGTCTCTAACCATCGATTGTTATCATCTCGTGGATCCCAGCGTGGTAGTCTACACCTAGCAACATGAATCATTTCACTTGTCAGTGACTTTATGGGTTTCTGCCATGTTTTGGTCTAGCCGCCCCTAACTTTCTTCCAACCTATTCCTATATTGCGAAACATAGCTCGACGAGGCAGTCGGTGATTAGGCATACGCAACACATGTCCCAACCACTTCAAATGACGAAGTTTCATTACTTCATCTATTGATCTACCATCCTTACCTAGCATTCGTTTCCTAACAACAGCATTACTTACTCGGTTGTCCTATGCTATACGAGCAATACTTCGGAGACACCATAGTAGTTCACAGAGATCAGTTATGTCCGTATGTTGGGAGGAAGCTAGGGATGGCCATGCCAAAACACGGCACAAATCCATGAATTCACTGACAAGTGGGATGAGTAATGCTGGTAGGTGTATAACACCTGGTTTCGGTCTGCGAAATGACTGTAATTGATGGTTAGAGACCTTTAATGGCATATCTGAAAATCATTTGCAATGGAGCTGGTGCATCCATTCTTTGGCTTCTCTCAAAGCCTAACCTTCCGAATACTTCGTCACCTCTATCTTTCTCTTTTTAAGTTTCTTCCATAAGATTGTATTTCTTGAATAATGTCTTTAATTGGAGAGATTAGGGTTCACTGTTAATACTTTTACTACCTCTACTACTATGGGATTTGAATTGACAATTATATCTCTGTGCTAATGTGGTATGGCAACTTGAACTGACGTATATACGCACGAAGTTCAACGTTGTAACTGACTGACTGACTGACTCAATTACGTCCTCTATTTTTCCCGATCTTAGTAGAATCCGGACATTCGATTCTCAGATTCTTCTTTTTAACATTATTTAACAAAATTTAACCAAACATCATCAGAGCTTTACAAACTGTTTCCGTTTAGATCATGGAGTGAAGTGATCAAGATCATAAGAAATATGTGTTCATTTAGAGTTGATTTTTGTATTATAAAAAATGTTGATTATCATCTGTTATATTTCACGTTCCTTATTTCGACTTCTACATTGAATGATGCTCTTGTTGATTCATTTTGTGTTGAAATATCCCCACTCTCTTCTAACTAGTTTTACATAAAAATGTCAAATCAATTATCTGTTCAAAGCTCATTGTATTGATATTCCAAAAAAATATAAAATTTTCATTGAATGGTTAGTTTTATAGAATTCATTTTAATTTATAGTTAATATTCACAACAGGTTAGGATTTGTTAAAGTTTCATCAAAAATCATAACACTATCTTGTTATATTTTCTTCAGATGAGATTGCTCTGAAGTACGCAGATCTTTGGCTTCAGAAAGTCGAGAACAGTAAGTATTCTTAGTTTTCTCAAAATCGATAAACATAATTTCGAAATTATAATCACATAAATAATCAAAGCTCAATTGGTCAAATACCTGGATTCATCTTAATGAAGTAAAACTATTACTAATATACAAAACATCTGATTAGAATACTTGAATTATAAGTTATTTTAGTGAGATTATAATTTATGGATGACCTTTAAACAATGCTGAAGTGACCTTGAGAATATTCACTTACTACGACGGTTAAAAAAATTGTTATAAATTAGTGTGAGAAATAAATGATATGAATTTGAGTTGGATTTAAGCGTTGGATTTCATCACGAACCGAGATTAGCTACAATGTCAAAAATGTTATTATAAACCATATGAATGGGTGAATCACGTACCGAAATCCAAGACTTACAATCTCAAATGTGATTGATTCCTGCATAAATTATAGTCTCGCTGATCATTAATAAATTCGTGATGGTTTGTAACTTTCTGGAATTAGTCAGTAAACATCTGTCAGTATATACCAGCAGTTTCATAAAACATTACCTATAATGTCCAATGTTTAGAAAGAAGCAATGTGCGGTTTGACAAGTAAGTAATAATTTCATCATCAAAGTTTTCTAACCTTTCAAGTATAAAAACGTAACATCTTTATACGAAACAAACCAAATAATGGAAAGGATATAGGGAATTTTTAGCTATGTACCGTAAAATAACCAAGTTAAGTCCTTTGATAACCAGAAGTCAGAAGATCAGTCGTGATTGGAGTTACAGGTATACAGACAGACAGATACAACGCAGAACTTCGTACATAAGTAGATTAGTTCAGGTTGCCATACCACGTCAGCACACAGATGTAACTGTCAGTTCAAATCGAAGAGTGATAGCGTTAGTAGAAGTATTAGCAGTAATGGAGAAGACTAGGGAGCGAAGGTATAATTCGAAAAGTATAATTCAGTGAGATAAATTTGTAACGAGAAAGATAGAGATTATGAGGAATTCAGAAGGTTAGAATTAAAAAGCACACAAAGAGTGGATGCGCTTGCTCCGTTGCAAACGATTCTGAGCCATGTCGTTCAAGGTCTCTAGCCATTGGTGACTTTCGTCTCGCGGACCCTAACCAGATAGCCTACATCTACCAACATGACTCAGTTGACTTGTCAGTGACTTCATGGATTTCTGTCATGTTTTGGTTTGGCCGCCCTCAAATTTCTTCCAACCTACTCCTACACCACAAAACATAGCTCGTCGAGGCAGTCGGTGGTTCGGCATACGTAACACATGTCCCAACCACCTCAACTGATGAAGTTTCACCACTTCATCGATTGATCTGCCATCCTTACCTAGAACTTGTTTCCTAACGAACGCATTGTTTATTCGGTCGTCCCATGATACACAAGCAATGCTTTGGATACATATATGATCGAAGACTAGTAACCTACGAATTTCCTCTACTCTTAACGGCCATGTAGACTTAGAGGTATATTTCTTAGTGATCTTTTGATATCGAAAGAATATCAAGATCCAAACAAATATTACAGGCGAGACTACTGAGGCAACCTGAACAATCTCACGGTCACATGATCAGGAAGATAATGGTTTTTGGTACAGATAAACAGAGAAGTACAGTAAAACAATCACTGGTGGTACATTTGGTTACAATAATAAATGTTTCCATTTCCCCACTCACGTTCTCTTCATAATAACAGTTAGGAGGAATTTAAAAATGATTGCCTTCTAATTAAGTTAACAAATGTTATCATGTTCATTGCATGATTTCATTAAGTACAGGTCATGGTTATCTTTAAAGGGCTGCATTTCTACAGTTGAAAAATATCTGGAACTCCAAACAACTTTCAATCAAAACAAAGATCAGGATATTCAATACAAATGTCAAGACAGTTCTACTGTATGGAACGGAAACATGGAGAACTACGAAAGGAATCATCCAGAAGATACAAGTGTTTATTAACAGTTGTCTACGCAAAATACTTCGGATTCGTTGGCCAGACACGATCAGCAACAACGAACTGTGGGAGAGAACAAACCAGATTCCAGTGGAGGAGGAAATGAGGAAGAAGCGGTGGAAGTGGATAGGACACACATTACGAAAAGCACCTAACTGCGTCACGAGACAAGCCTTCACATGGAACCCTCAAGATAAAAGGAAAAGAGGAAGGTCACGGAATACATTACTCCGAGAAATAGAGAAACACATGAGAGGAATGAACAAACATTGGACAGAACTGGCGAGGGAAGCCCATGACAGAGTTGCTTGGAGAAAACTGGTGTGCGGCCTATGCTCCATTGGGGGTAACAGGCGTAAGTAAGTAAGTAAGTAATGGTTATCTTTAACAAAGGAAATTAACTTATTCATAAAGTTAATAATTTCAAATGCTTCAGACACATATACTAGGAATTTTTTTAAAAACTTGGCATACATTATTTCTACGTATTAAGTAAGTGAAAAAAGAAAAAAATGATAAAAAAAGCCAGCAAATATTCATCACTAAGATTATTTATTAATTTAAGAATTATGCACTGAATAATGCAAGAAATTATAAAATTAGTAAATCGATTTCTTGAAAACTAATAATCAATAGAAATAATTATATTTTATCTATCTATCTATCTATTTATGATATAAATTTATTCTATTCTAGTTTTCAATGAATTATTTTTCTATCTTATTAAAACTATGAAATACAAAAATCTAGGTGTATAGTAAGTAGTTAAATAAAAAAACAATGATTCTAAAATGAATACATATTATAAAACTTTGATCTTAAATGAAAATTGCACAATAAATATGTCTCTTTTTATTTGTATTACGGGGTTGTGAAGATTGTTAAGTTACGCATTTTTGAAACCATGAATCGATCAATGTTAGACCACCATTAGAAGAAACCTGGAAGCACTGGACGGCCGTTTCGTCCTGGTATGGTATTCATCAGTGACAGTGCGCATCCACGACTCTTGCACCTCACAGGATTCGAACCCAGGACCTTCGGTATTGTGCGCGAACGTCCTAACCACCGGACCACTGAACGGGTATCTAACGGTGTTAATTTCTAACTTGATCAAATTCACGGAGTTGCGCAACCTCATACACAGTCTTCGGTAGACACTGCCTACACCCGAACAGTTTGAACTTCACTGGTCACGTCTTCCCACTAGAACTTGGAGAAGATTCCTCACGAAGCTAGTCACTAATATAAAACTAATATAAACTAGAGATAATTTTATGTTATTATTTAAATGCTGGTTTGTCTAGGTTTCGTTAACATTTACAGTTTCTGTTATGCTTCAAACTACGACGAGTTTACCTTAGTTGGTGACAAGAGCGGAACGATGATCCAGTGACACGAAAGGCTGCTCTAATCCGTTGCCAAGTCTAACTGAAGAAGTTTTGATATGGCGTAGAAAGTGTATTCTACAAGCACCCAGAAAATATATGTGGTTGACAAACACACAAATCGAGTTTATTTATACATGCTAGAAACGTCCTTGGGAGAGTCACAAAAATATCGTATTAAAATAACACATCAACCAATGACAGTCAAGGATTTTCCTAGTGGGAAATATAATCACAACGTCAGCTGATCAGCCTATGCTCGAAAACATAAAATCCAAAATTACGGCCTTTATCAAGTAAGTTCTGGGGATCTAACGTGCCAAACAGCCTCAACATTATTGATAAACAGTTTGCTTGTAGTATGAAAATTTTACACAGAGATCAGTGAAATGATATGGGAAGAAATAAAAAGGGAATAGATATTATTATTCTTACCTATCAATTATACATAAGTTTCCTTTTCGTACAAATGGATGAATATGAATGAATTTTACTCAGAATCAGTGTATATAATGCGTAAAGATTTGTAGTGACGCTATTTTAATGAAGAGAAAGCAATTGGTTTAATAGAAACATTCATTATTATAACCGATTGTATCGGTGATTGTTGAACTGTACTTTTTGTCCGTAGCTGCTACCTTGACGTGGTGGTCGGGATGGCCTATCGTCATGACCCAACCGAGCTATATTGGCTGGAACATATGTTTCTGAAGGTTCTACCATGCCAGGCAGGTCGATTGGAGAACGATCAGACTAAAAGAAGCTACTCAAGGTCTGAGGGCGAAGTCGTATTGCTGAGGGGTGTTAAAGCAGTAAGGCGTTCCCCTCGGACAACAAGCAGCATCTGCAGCGATGCTGACTTCTCACAAGGAAGGAATGGTTAGAAAATGTCGACCCTAAAAATGTCACACCTCACCCTACCTCACGGATTTCCGGCTCCGTCTGTAAGGGTGCCCACTAAGGGCTTTCAAGAACGGAGCTAATACTGTAAAAACGTCTCATCAAAAAGCCGTGCGTGACCGGCATCAATCAGTTGTCCCTTGGACTCTGCGGTCACGTATCCAGGTCTCCAAGACCAACACTAATCTTTCTTCCTTTTCAGGTCCCTCAAGAAACAACCTTCCACGGTGTGGGCAGCTGGAAAGTGACAACCGCTCTCATACCCGTAACAACACGAGAGACCAAAGTGGTCAAAATCAAATCCTTCCTACACACACACATACCTCTCTTTTCTCCACAACTAACTCTACTCACATTCCCTTATTTCACTGCACCGCTAATGCAAACGAAGTGAATTCACTACCCGCTAACTTTCTGTTTGTGTTGTTTCCATTTTCTCTGCACCGTCTCTGTAATTTCGCCCCTCTTTTCTGGCACAATTTCAATATTGTTTCTATAGCAAGAAATCACCAGCAAATATATTCTTTATTATAATATAACTCTTCTTCTCAGTGACGGGGTTAGTAATTACTGTACTGGTGATCATAGTCAATCTTGACTCAACGCGCCACTACAGATTAAAGCTCAAACTTTTAAGTTTTCAAAATGTTTATACTTAATTAGTTAACTTACTAGATATTGACTTTATTCTTCAACCAGTACGCTTAACTAATATGGTGTGTTTCATTGATAATTAAAGAGAATTATATGATTTTTCCAATTAAATATGTAGATTTGTTTTATTAACATCAGTGTTTGGAAATAATATGAAAGAAATATATTTTGAACTAATTACAAATAACTAATTTTATCAATACTGTAAAATATTCTTATTTTCTTTTTTTTTAAAAAAATCATTTTCAAATTTTTTTCTCTTACTACTACATTGTAGTGATTTCATGTTTACAAAGAAAACATGATTGGTTAAATAGAAACAGATATTTTTATTATCATCAATTGTACCAATGGATGTTTTACTGAATGTTTTGTTCATTCATACTTTTGTTTCGCGGCGTGTTTCTGCGCGGTCGCCATCTTGTTTTTGTTGTTCTGTATCTTTATTTGTAACCATGAATCGATGAATGTTAGACCACTATTAGAAACCTGGAAGCACTAGACGACCGTTTCGTCCTGGTATGGGACTCATCAGTGGCAGTGAGCATCCACGACTCCTGCACCCCGCAGGATTCGAAGCCAGGACCTTCGGTATTGTGCGCGAACGCCCTGACCGTTAGATAACCGAGCCGGTATCTAACGGTGTTAATGTCTAACTTGATCAAATTCTAGGAGTTGCGCAACCTCATACCCTGTATCTTTGGCCTATTTTCTCTTTGACAGGATTTCTATATTCTTTAGATATCATACAATCACCAGTAAATATACTTATTTTATGTGGATAATCCCAATCTCGTTTCTTATTAATTCATGATGGGATTACATTTAAGACGCGAAAGTAATTGGTTTGAAGGCATGTTCATTAGTCATCGTCAACTCTAGAGTTGTGTTATTATTTACTGCATAATGCACTGAATACATTTTTCTGGTATGCATCTGATTTGAAACTAGCTCCTGATTTATTATGGAAATAGATTTTTTTTTATTATCCTTGTCTCTTTCTCGTCTTAGAATTAGATTTCGTAATTTAATTAAATCCGATTTTCCAGGTAAATAAATATAACATTTTAACCTTCTTGTAAGCTAATACTTTAAAAGTTAATTTTAACTTAAGGTTTGATTCACATATTGTTTGATTTTCTATTTGACTTTGTTTCCCTTGATTTTTTCTGAACTATTGGTTTCGTTTTCGACCTTAACTTTGAGCTCTTGAAACTAGTTATAATATACCTAAAAAATTGCGAAGTTTTGTAGTGACTTTGGTTAAACGAAAACTATTGAGCTTTTTCTTCCTTGAACAACAACAACACATTTGTACTCTACAAAGTTAACCAGATATGTAATTATGAATTCGAGATTTTTTAAGTTGGTCTATGTAGATTTGCTGGGGAGGGGCTTCTACCCTTTAAATTGAAAAAGGCGTAGTAGACGTTGAATGTTTGATGACCAAGTCTTCTTATCTACATTCTTTATACAGGTTAACAATTCACCAGACTTATTGCATGGAATGAGTTGAGTATTTCTTCTGCTGATGTAATAACACAACTATGAAACGTACTCCTTGTTTTCTGTTATTTCTGGTTGCAATTCGGTTTCCAAATTACAAGGATGCTAAGATTTAAGGGCTATGTATCTATCATCAACAAATGCACCAAAGCTTTCTGGGACATTAGTGTCCAGATAAACAAAACCCCCATCCATTGAGCACTACCAAACGCCTAGAACCGTACCGAAAGAAAACAAGAATCGAGCGCAAAGAAATCAATTGGTTGATACTAGTTCGTGAAAAAGATATAGGATTTTGGAGGTAGAAACAACCCCCTGTGGTTGAGATACAGTAAGTAATCTTGGATATCGGTGAGTATACATAGGAGTAAAAAATTTATTAAAGTCATTAGAATCCAGTTTATTACTCAATTTGCTTCTGCCAGTATTTGTAAGTGAAGATTGTGCTAAACAGTAATGGTCTGAAAAATTCGGTACTCAACATATTTATATCAAAGAATCTAATTAGGTAGTAAAGCATACTAACTACTGGTATGATGAAACAAGTCGGTAAAGACAGTGATGTGAATTCAGCTCCTCATTTTATGCATTAGTGAACCATATCATGAAAAGTCTACTATTCTGGTTTAGGTCTATTATTTTGGCGGTTGAAATAACTGCCCTTATACCAAACTAACTCCGCCAGTAGAACCTTAGTGGCGACTGCCGGTCCCAAGCCCGGGTAAAGGAGGAGGGTTGGACATGGGGTTGGCGACCCCATTCCGTTGAAATCTCACTTGCCAAAAAAACGCTAACCAGAAAAAATAATCCAAACCATTGTAACTCTGCCCTGGGAGTTGGAAGAAGAATTATGACGTCGCGTGATGAAAGCCGAGTTCCCTCGGAAGTCACGGGGCCGATGCCTCTTCTGAAAACCAGAGCAACCATTCTCTTAGGTACGCTGAATGTTCGGACATTGTAGAAGACTGGAAGAGTATTTCAAGTTGCGGCAGAAATGAAATGATACAACCTCGAGCTGCTCGGCATCAGTGAAACGCATTGGACACAAGTAGAACAACTGAGACTAGCTTCGGGGGAACTGTTGTTATACTCTGGTCTTGAAGAGGAAAGTGCTTCACATACACAAGGAGTTGCACTGATGCTGTCCAAACATGCACAAAAGGCACTAATAGGATGGGAATCTCATGGACCCAGAATCATCAAAGCATCCTTCAAAACGAAGAAGCAACACATTACAATGAACGTCATCCAATGTTATGCACCTACCAATGACTACAATGACGACGTTAAAGATCAATTCTACGAAAGGCTGCAGTCAATCGTCGAGAAATGTTCACCAAAGGATTTGACGATTCTTATGGGAGACCTGAATGCCAAGGTTGGAATGGACAACACTGGATATGAGGACATCATGGGACGACATGGACTGGGAGAAAGGAACGAAAACGGTGAGAGATTTGCAAACCTATGTGCCTTCAACAAACTGGTCATCGGTGGCACAATATTCCCACACAAACGCATTCACAAAGCCACATGGATTTCACCGGACCACACTACTCAAAACCAAATCGACCATATCTGTATCAACAAAACGTTCAGAAGGACTATGGAGGATGTGAGAACCAAGAGAGGAGCTGATATAGCTTCAGATCACCACTTGCTGATCGCCAAAATGAAACTGAAGCTAAAGAAGCACTGGACGACGGGGCAGACAACATCACAGAAGTTTAATACGGCCTTACTTCGGGATACCGTAAAACTGAACGAATTCAAGATAGCCCTCACCAATAGGTTCCAGGCCTTTCAGGATCTACTCAATGGAGAGGAAGCAACATTGGAGAACAATTGGAAAGGGATTAAGGAGGCAATCACTTCAACATGTCAGGAGGTCCTTGGTCGCAAGAAGCACCATCACAAGGAATGGATCTCTGTTGGTACTCTTGAAAAAATTCAAGAAAGGAGGAACAAGAAGGCAGCAGTGAATGTCAGCCGAACAAGAGTAGAGAAAGTTAAGGCACAAGCTGAATACACAGAAGCGAACAAGCAAATGAAGAAGAACATCAGAGCTGACAAACGAAAATATGTGGAAGATCTAGAAATGACGGCGGAAAAGGCTGCAAGAGAAGGAAACTTAAGACAATTGTACGAAACAACAAAGAAGCTGGCGGGAAACTATCGTAAACCAGAACGACCATTGAAAAGCAAGGAAGGCAAAGTAATCAGCGACACTGAACTACAGCGAAGTAGGTGGGTAGAGCACTTTGAGGAACTATTGAATCGACCAGCTCCACTGAACCCACCCAACATCGAAGCAGCATCCACGAATCTCCCAATTAATATTGGCGCACCTACAATTGAGGAGATCAGTATGGCCATCAGACAAATCAAGAGCGGCAAAGCAGCAGGACCAGACAACATTCCAGCAGAGGCAATGAAACCAGATGTAGAAGCAACCACGAAAATATTTCACATCCTCTTCAAGAAGATTTGGGAAGAGGAACAAGCACCATCAGGTTGGAAAGGATACCTGATCAAAATACCAAAGAAAGGCGACCTGAGCAAGTGTGAGAACTACAGAGGCATCACTCTTCTTTCAATACCAGGCAAAGTCTTCAACAGAGTATTGTTAAACAGAATGAAGGACTTCGTAGACGCCCAACTTCGAGATCAACAGGCCGGATTTCGTAAGGATCGATCATGTACTGACCAAATTGCTACATTACGGATCATTGTGGAACAATCAATTGAATGGAACTCACCACTCTACACCAACTTCATCGACTACGAGAAAGCATTCGATAGCGTGGACAGGAAAACACTGTGGACTCTTCTTCGAGACTACGGGGTGCCTGAGAAAATAGTTAACATCATACGGAATTCTTATGATGGATTCAACTGCAAAATCGTGCACGGAGGACAGCTAACCGACTCTTTCGAGGTGAAGACCGGTGTCAGGCAAGGTTGCTTACTCTCACACTTTCTCTTTCTCCTTCTGGTGATCGACTGGATTATGAAGACGTCAACATCTGGAGGGAAGCACGGTATCAACTGGACAGTTAGGACGCAGCTAGACAATGTGGACTTCGCAGATGACCTGGCTCTTCTATCGCACATGCAACAACAAATACAAGAGAAGACGACCAGTGTAGCAGCAGCCTCTGCAACAGTAGATCTCAACATACATAAAGGAAAAAGCGAAATTCTCCGATGCAACACAACATGCACCAACCAAATCACTCATGATGGAGATGCTTTCGAGGACGTTAACACCTTTACATATCTTGGCAGCATCATCGACGAGAAAGGTGGATCCGATGCAGATGTGAGGGCGCGGATTGGCAAAGCGGGGGCTGCGTTTCTACGGTTGAAAAATATCTGGATCTCCAAACAACTTTCAACCAAAACCAAAATCAATGCAAATGTGAAGACAGTTCTACTGTATGGAGCGGAAACATGGAGAACTACGAAAGGCATCATCCACAAGATACAAGTGTTTATTAACAGTTGTCTACGCAAAATACATCGGATTCGTTGGCCAGACACCATCAGCAACAACGAACTGTGGGAGAGAACAAACCAGATTCCAGTGGAGGAGGAAATCAGGAAGAAGCGGTGGAAGTGGATTGGACACATACTACGAAAAGCACCTAACTCCATCACGAGACAACCCCTCACATGGAACCCTCAAGGTAAAAGGAAAAGAGGGAGGCCAAGGAACACATTGCGCCAAGAAATGGAGAAATATATGAGAGGAATGAACGAACATTGGACAGAATTGGATAGGGATGCCCATGACAGAGTTGATTTGAGAAAACTGGTGGGTGGCCTATGCTCGATTGGGGGTAACAGGCGTAAGTAAGTAAGTAAGTAAGTAAGTAAGTAAGTAAGTAAGTAAGTAAGTAAGTAAGTAAGTAATACCAAACTAGACCTAAATCCTACAAGTATTTTTCACTGAGTTGCATTTCTGTTTGCATTCGAGACTGATGCAACTGTGGTTTCAGATCTCTCAGTCTTCCTAGAACAGACTTTTATTATCTGACTTTGGTTAAGATTTACTTTTATTATTCAGTTCCGCAGCTGCGTGATAAAAAAAATTCGGCAATGGTTTTCTGATTGATTGAACAGAAGGTTACAGTACAGGATGACTGATCGCTATCCTGCTGTGACTGCTTATTAGGATCGGTTATTCGAATCCTCTCAGATAGGAATTTGGTCCAGTTTTGTTGAAAATATTCTTAACAATCTCGGTGCGCTATTATCTGCTGTAGTAGAGTCTAATTATATAGTGTGGTATGACGTTTGGATACAACAGTATTATTATGCGCCTGATTCAGATTTGAAATACATTATGTTCGACTGGGCTCACAGTGTTCTTTCCTATTCGTACGTAACTGCTAGATTAGGATATAATATACGATTATGTCTCAGTATCATCTGTAGGTAGTGCTATTAAGATAAGGCGTTTCAAAACGACGCTTCTGAATTTTATGCATAGTGATGGAAAACTGACTGATTTCTGTATGTTGATGTTAATGAATTAATTAATCCGGTTACAGCTCTTCTATTACATGTATTCAAGAAGACGCTCGCTTACTGAGAGATCCTGTTTGAAACCGGTAATATCTGCTTTTACTTAGTTATGAATGACATGTTATTTAATTACGTAAAGCATTTTTTTCATTTTTGTGACTGTTATTAAACTATATATTTAAAAATGTATGTTGTAATTTGCACCACCAAAAAAATGTTCTTTTTGATGCACACATGATAGCTAATGACACTACATAGCACGATCATCCATCTTTAATCGGTTACGTTTTCGACTGGTATTGAGTGTACTGAGGAGTAAGTTAGGCTTTCATAACTTAATAGGTCCCGGTAACTGACTCGACAGCTCCTCAAATAAAGGTAGATAAATTTTACTGCTGGTTACAAGCCTTTACCTTTAAATTAATTTTTCCTTGTTGTAGAATCTATTTTGAAGGCCTTGTTTTTGGAAAACCCCTCCATGTATATATATTTGTGTTATGATCTGACTGACTCTTTCTGTTCGATATTTTGGTACTTTATTTGATCCCATTTTGGGATCTTATCATTTGTATCTTGTTATTATTTCTAAATCTTGTACTTATATTGAAGTTTCTGTGTTTCCTTCTGAACTATATATGTGTTGTTTAAAATTGATACTTAATATGGCTACGGCCATTTCTGGATTTGGTACTCTGGCAGCAGCTCGTTGCAACTAACTGGAAGCACTTATTCTTCCAGTATCGGAACTTATTGTTGTGATTAGAAACTCGGTGTAATATTGTTTTGGTAATTGTCTGTATTTCCCATTTTGATTAAAAATAGAACCGTTCTTTCCCAGATTTATCATTTTTAGACTTGGACTGGGCGAGAGTATTAAATATTTTTAAACTTGTCTTAGTATACGAGATGTGCAATAGCAACTGACAGGAGCATTTCAGGTTTGTCCCAAATACGATTACACCTCATTTGCACTATGGAAACTAAACATACCCTCATTTACACGTGTAGGACGAGTATATTAAAAAGGTGAGAACAGAAACAATCCAATATTAAAAGTTCAAATCTTACAAGGAACGTCTTAAAGGATTAGATATCCATCATTTCGATCATAGGAAAGAGAATCGTTGATGATCGACACATCGTAAACAACTATGAGAATTCTCTGGAATGCTTCTTGAATTAAGACGTCCTCCCCACTAACGTTAACTAATTAAGCATTGAAATTCCCTAAAGGCAGAAGTCTTTCAAGTAACTTTTACATCTGGAGGTTCAGAATAACTTGTTGTATCAACCTAATGAAAGTTCCTTTGTTCATGCATGTCTCATTTTAAAAGGTTTCGGTGACCTCATTTTTAGAAAGAAAACATGATTGGTTAAGTAGAAATAGTCATTATCATAACCACTTGAAACAGTGAACGTTTTACGGAACATTTTCCTTTTTCATATTTTTGTTTCTGCGCGGTCGCTGTCTTGCTTTCGATGCCTTGTACCCTTCATCCATTTTCCACATGTTTCGTTATTTTCTCGATATGATGAAATCGCCAGCAAATATAATTATTTCATCTGGACTATCCTGTCTTTCCTTTTATATTATTTGTGGGGTAGGAGTAGGACGGAAGAAAGCTAGAGGCGGCCAAAACATGGCACAGATCCATGAAGTCACTGACAAGCGGATTGGGCCATGTTGATAATTCTAGACTATCGAGTTAGTGTCCGCCAAACATTAGTAACCGATGGTTGGGAGACCGTGAACAACATGGCTCAAAATCGTTTCCAATGGTGTTGATGCATCCATTTTCTGTGTTCTCTCAAATTCTAATCTGGACTCATCGACACCTTTACCTTTGTCTTTCTAAACTTATCTCACTGAATTATACTTCTTGAATATTATCTTCAAATCCTAATCTCCATTAGCAGTAATTCTTTTACTCTCTCTATCACTGTGATGTTTGAACTGACAATTGCGTCTCTGTGCTAATACGTTATGACAACCTGAACTTTTGTACGTACGTACAAAGTTCTACGTTGTAACAGACTGGTTTTACGGTTCTAATAAATCGGGATTTAATATTACTATGTGCGCTGCATTTTTTCAGGCTACAAAGTATTTTAGAGATGTCCTTAAGGTTTCAGTACCAATATAACCTCCCTTTTCTTATTTATATAATTGGTTTTCCCTCAGGGAGTATTACCTGACGTATTACTTGAGGAGGTTCAACTTGACTGTTAAGTTGGGTAGATGACAGAGGACTTTCTGGCAACACTTAAAACCTTAAAGTAAGTCTTCTGAGACTTTCTTCATTCTGCTCATACATCTCGGAATATTTAAACCTTGATTATTCTCATGCTGAACAATACCCTTGTGTCTGGGTACCCTAAAATATTATAAGATCAGCGAAATTCAACCGTTTCCAATCAAAATCACTTGACAGAGAGGCTATATGATGTTGAACGAGTCACCAATCCGGATAGAGGTCAGGGGTAACCAACGCGCAACAGTCGAATCAACGCCTGGGTTATCCTTGATAATAGTAGTCGCGCTCCGCCTCCCTAAATATTCTTAAAAATACCTTACGCCATAACTCTATGTCTGTTTTATACCGTTATAAAAGTGATCATAGCACCTAAATACAACGGAAGGATAATTCTAGTTTATTTTATTGATAGTAAGGTGTGAGTTATGGCAAAGATATGTCCGACTATTCCCATCCAACCCAGGTAGATCTCGATCATTAGCGTATATCATTCATGTAGGTTATCTACAATCTCGAATCTTACTATGACTGTCTTAATAATTACTTTAAAGCTAATCTTGCACTTATAGCTTTTGCGAGGCATTTGTCGCCAGTTTGATGGTAGAAAGTTTCTTCTGATTTTGAAGTCCTGTATGTGATAAGAAGGAGAAATTCCATAAGTAAGTATGAGGGAACAAACATGCACTTGACTCAATGACTATTAAATATGCCATTTTCTTCCCTGTTATTGATATTTACTTCAGACTCACTGAGTTTTGTTTACAGTGTAGTCTAGTCTTTTCTTTGGTAATCTATTATTGATCGTAAACCATTCATTCTGCGTACTGTCATCTAGTCTTTGCACAGTGTACTATTCGAGGATCCAATACTTTGTTATTTTATTTATCGTCACCCGGTCCACGTTTATGACAGTTTTGTCGTATTGGTATAGTCTACAGTAGATAAAAATGTTTTAATTTATCCGTTATGGTGTACTTTCATTTGGGTCTACTTGAAGTGAGGTAATGCAAGACTTTTCTGAGACTTTAAGGTTCGAGTGGGGTGGTTCAATCGACTCCGCAATATTTCGTTTGGTGACCACATATTCTTAAGGACTTGAGCATCATTTGATACTAACATATCAATACTTTCCTAGCTTATTGAAATGTGTGGGTTCCAATGTCGTTATATGTGAAAAGTCATTAGGCAGAAGCTGTTCCCATTCTATTCACAAACATTTGAGCAACATACGCATGTTGGATATTGAGGACTAAACGCGGGTGTTACGAGTTTTCGCGACACCTTTTCGTGTCTTTCGGACGAGTTAGTGTTTGGTCTAATTTGGTTCATTTAATATTTATTCACAAGTACATATGAGAGCTCCCACGTTTCACAAAGTCATAGAAAAGAATTTATTTACTATCCTTAATATACATCTTCCGATTCGCGACAGCTGGATGCACCATCCTAGTGTTGATGTTCAATCGGAGACTCCTAAATAACCACAGTTCTAAATAAGACAAAATTTTAGGTAGTAACTGATTTCCATTCTGAATTGTTTGAAATTACTCAAGTTCTCTGATTTGGCTATTCGATGGTATATGTTTGTAAACTAAACGGAGTTGAAGACTGATATCAAAAACACGATCCTATTCATTTTCGATATTACTTTGGGATTTATACACTGTTATTGGCTGAATTTTCTAATTATTCCCTCATAGGTTTACTTTTTCCATTAATTGTCTGCTGCTCTTTATAAGTGTTCGAAATTTAATTGTATGACAGAAATCGGGTGCCAAGTTTAAAATAGGCAAATGTACAAATAGTATTTAATGATAGTGCTGTATGCCCGTGTTAGAAAGATTATAATATATCTAGTTTTTGTATTTCCTGAATGAACCACGGATTCATTCTAATAATCAATTTTTATGAAGTTTCTGGTAAATATATGGTAAGTGTGAGACATTGCTTGCAACACTGTCTTGTTCCTAACCATGTTATTTCTATTCGTGCCTATTCTAGGTGTATCACATCTGAAACCAACTTGGAGATAATATAATTAGGTCGCGTTCCTTATCTGCAGCTGTTCATAAGTTTTTCTGTACGGTTGATTCTTCATGTTGCAATATCTATTTTGTTTGTTTGCAATTCTTCATCTGGGCGAGTCTTATGGCTACGTTATCGAAGGAACTATCGTAGTTCCTCCTGAAGCTCCTATGGATTGGCATGTTAACACACGAATTAACGTAGCTGGTGATCAGTACATTGGTTTTGTGAAGGCAGATGGTAGTTTTGAAGTGACTAATGTCCCATCTGGTTCATATATGGTTGAAGTCATCAATCCAGTTTATTATTTCCAGGTGAGTGGTGATGGAATAATTCCTCTCTGGATCTAAACCACATTTAATTTAATCAACTTACACAAGCTGCTCGTCCTCAAAATCTTCCTAATCCAGTAGCCAATCAGAAGATGCATTTAGGAATCAGCTTAGTTCTCTATTGTACTCAATTCAACCATAGGTCAAAACTCGTACAATAATGCTTAACCATATAGCACACCAAATAAAAATTCGAACTTAAACGAAATCATTCTACAAGTGGTAGACGTTGGAGCAAAACAAAACATAATTAATCAGCAATAATTAGGGAACAGTAAGAGCGTATACGATAGTCAGTAGGTCCACCGAGAACTTATAGTAATAGTGTAATATAGAATAATACTCTAAAAACTTACTCCAAAGGTTTAAAATTCCTTAATATTCATCCCATTACAAAAAAATAGTATTCACAGTCAGCGGATACAAACGGTCATTTCATTTAGTTTTTTTTGATGGAGTAACAAATGCTTTTTTTGCGGCCAAGAGAAGAATGATTCGACCTCTAAATGCTTATATAGCCATACGTATGTATAGCTGCTGCCTTATGCGACAAGGATGTTGTTTTCAAAGTTGAGAGGATGAAAGGAGTATGTTTAACAAATCCACCTACGGGGTTCAGGAAGCCCTGATTCCAAGCTAATAGTGCAGCAGGGCTTCAGGATCCTAAGGAGGAAAATAGCATATAAATCTGTTGTTGATCACCTATCACTATGGGACTGCATATATTAAAATAGATGTAGTTGACTTATATGTGATATCAGTTACATCTATTTGTACTCCTTGACCAATCACTAGCTACTTGGGCTGCCAGTCAATCAGTTACGACGTAGAACTAGGTACGTATGTACATCACTTCAAGTTGACATACCACGTTAGCACAAAGATGGAATTGTCAATTCAAATCCCATAGTAGTAGAGGTGGTAGAAGTATTAACGGTAATGGAAAAGATTAGGGCTCGAAGATATTATTCGATAAGTATGATCCAGTGAAATAAACTTAGAAAGAGAAAGACAGAGGTGATGAGGAATTCAAAAGATTGGAATTTGGGAGAACACAGAGAGTGGATGAGCCTGCACCATTGCAAACGATTTTGAACCATGCTGTCCACGGTCTCTAACCATCGGTTACTATTGTCTCATGGATCTCAACCTGATAGTCTACACTTGCACTTTTCAATCCGGCTGTCAGTGACTTCATGGATTTTGTGGTACGTTTTGATCTGGCTGCCCCTATTTTTCTTCCAGCCTACCTCTAGACCACAAAACGGCTCGTCTAGGCAGTCGGTGGTTGGGACATTACACATGATTTGCCATTGCTACCTAGTATTCGTTTCCTAACAACAGCATTGCTTACTCGATTGTCCCAGGATATACGAGCATTGCTTCGAAGACACCTGTGATTGAAAACCAGTAACCTACGAATATCCTCAATTGGTCGACCATCCTTACTTAGTTCTGTGTTCCATCCTCGAGACTTGGATTGAACATCATGACATTAGAAGTTGTTCTTTAATGTTGATAAATCTTTTTTAGACTTTAAAATAGTAAACAGAACGGCTTGTCATATCAGGAAACTTAAAAATTGATAATGAAATAAGCAAAGTTGTTTTTATAATACTGTTAGAACCGTCTAAAATTAAGGATAACTACTGCAAAAACCTCCTTTTAAAAACTCTTATACGGATGTTTTATGTTCGTTTTTTTGTGGTAAACTGCGGCAATAATAAGGAACATGAATAACTTATCCGCTCCCCCAAATGTTGGGTTTAATTATGTGGGAGGCGATCGCATCAGCTAAAGAAACAAATCTGACTAACAATAGCCGTTTATTGAGGGTAACTTTCGTTGATTGTCTAACATGGTATTTTTTTGTCCCAAAATTGGGCATTGTTTTAACATTATGTTTTTCATAGATTCTTTCTGATGATCAATAATTTTACAAGCTGTCTACGTAATACACAAACTAAATTTATATATAAGTTAAATAGTGGTTACTTTATTGTCTTAATCTCTAGGGTGTTCGTGTCGACATCAGTTCCAAAGGCCGAATTCGGGCGCGTCAGCTAAATGCTCCACAACCCAATGCCGTGAAAGAACTCCCATATCCTTTACGTCTTTCCAGTTCTGGAAAAGCAGTCTACTTCAAGGTTAGTAATTCTGTGTCACTCAAGCTGTATTATCTATGTTTTAGAGTTAAAAAAAATTAATTCTTACATCATCAGTGGTCGGTACTACCCAAAATAATTATTGAGTATTGAATACTTGTTTTATTTCATTCCTAGATTCCTTGACATTTCTCACCTATGAATTCATGAGAATAGTAATAAAACTCTTATTCTTTATTAGAAAGATGTCCCTTCTTATGTTGTTATGGATCTTTATATCTTTAACCAGTCCGGTTTTGCCCAGGATTACTTACTTACTTACTTATGCCTGTTACTCCCAATGGAGCATAGGCCGCCCACCAGGTTTCTCCAACCAACTATGTCCTGGGCGGCTTCCCTTTCCAGTTCTGTCCAAAGTTTGTTCATTCCTCTCATATCTTTCTCTATTTCTTGGCGTAATGTGTCCCTTGGCCTTCCTCTTTTCCTTTTGCCTTGAGGGTTCCATGTAAGGGCTTGTCTCGTGATGCAGTTCGGTGCTTTTCATAGTGTGTGTCCTATCCACTTCACCGCTTTTGCTCAGGATTCTACGTTGTTATTTGCATATACTGTCTAGATTGTCATAATCATGGTACAACTTGGGAAACTTGTTTCATTAATTTTCCTAATTCTCACCTCATGGTTTTTATAGTAGGAATAGGATTTTACTACTAGTATTCATAATGAATGATAACTTATTTTTGCTTGATATGTACGTTAGTGCAAATTTGTAATTGTCTATATTTCAGATATAAAAGCGATAAGCATAAACAATCTTATCAACACCATTACTTAATGTATACGTTTTAAAATACCCCTAAAATGTGTAAATAAACATTTTACTAGAAGAGAAATAAATAAATGAGCAAAAATAAAGCCAAGTTTATAGATTTTTAAATCACAGAGATATTGGGTGTAGAATTTCGATAATTTCATGAATAAATAAATAAGGTAATAGCCAATTTTATGAAGTTAGCCGTAATGACTAGATTTACAATGAATAAAAATCAATCATTGTAAAGATATATTGATTAATGAATCTTATTACGCTTGTCATCAATTCAGGTTCTCAGTCAGTTGCAACGTAGAACTTCGTACGTATGTACATAAATTCAGGTTGCCATACCACATTAGCACACAGAGATGCAAATGTCAAATCAAATCCCATAGTGATAGAGATAGTGTAGTCAAAGAGAACACAGGTGAGGGCAACCGAATTATATTTAACCAAAATTACTGAGTTACTCAGTAAAATAGGAAAACCATATCGTAACCGTTAATTTGCAAATCTTCAATCCATCATCAATTCATTGTCTGACAGTTCACTATTCATGCGTTTCATACAAATTCCATTGTGTTCCCACTCTTCCTTTCTTGATGTTCCCTCATCTTCTGCTGCCAGACATTACGTTTACACTCGCGTCATATACTACTTATAAGTAGCGCGCACCACAATAGTAGAGGTATTAATGGTAATAAAGAAGACCTAGTGTTTGAAGATATTATTCAAGAAGTATAATTCAGTGAAATAAGGTTAGAAAGACAAAGGTAGATGTGCTGATGAATCCAGAAGATTAGGATGATTCAGGTTTTGCTTTTCCCTTAATCACATTACAATCAATTACAATCCATCCAGATTAAAGGAGGATACAAATGATCGATTATGAGATTGTTTTGTTTATTTAATGGGTATTTAAAATGTTTACTAGAATAAACATTCATCATTTGCCTTAAATGTTTACGAAATTCACTACTTTTTTGTAATTTAATAATTTGAAACTTTTACTACCTCTACTAGTATGGGATTTGAAGTGACATTTACATCTCTATGCTAATATGGTATGGCAATTTGAACTGATGTACGTACGTACAAACGTAGTTCTACGTTGCTGTTGATTGATTGGTTGATTGAAACGTTGTAGTTTTGCCTTAAACTTGACCACTTTTTTAGGATTATCAATTTGAATATATTATTTTAGAACCTGAAAAAAGAATTTATTGTTGTTCTTTTTTTTGTTCTTTTGTTTATTAATTTTTTAATATGATAGGGAACTAGTAAGGTTATTAAAACTAAGCTTTATAGTTATACTTTTGCATTAGTTATAAGTAGTAATTTTTAACCAATAATAACTTACTTACGCCTGTTACCCCCAATGGAGCATAGGCCGCTCACCAGTTTACCAAGAATTACTTTTGTAAATTTCTGACTCTTCACTACTGTGGTAGTTGTTTCACTGATGAGTAAACAAATAAATTATTAAAGGGGGATATATTAGACTAAACAATGTTAAAAATTTGAGCAAGTTTAGATGTGATACAGAAATATCAACGATGACAATATTATTTAATATCTTTTTTTTTCGTTCGTTATTTTAGATTGATTGGTGAGTAGATGTATGATTTAAAGTCTATCTGTCTATGTATGTAGATGTGGGTTAGTGCTCAAGAGTCCAACTGTCATCCATTAAATCCCATGTTTGAACTCTTGTCACACCTACTTCGGTTTCGGCAACCGTTAAGTATCACTAGCTTTCACACTTAGATTGTGGTTCATTGTTAGATCACCATTAAAAACATGGAAGCACTGGACGGTTGTTTCGTCCTAGTATGTGAGTCATCAGCAGTTCTCATCCATGATCCCCGCTCGCGTGAATTGGAGTCAGTACCGTCGGTTTGGCGCACGAACGCTTAACCTTTATATTACTGAACCGGGGTCCATTAGTGTTAATGTCTAACTTTAATCCAATCCCTGACATTGCATAGCCTCACTCGTTGTCTTCGGCAGTTACTGCCTACACTCGACAGGGTTGAACTCCACTGGTCACGACTTTTCACTGGAACTCCGAGAATTTCCTCCCGATGCTAGTCACTAGTGAGCTTATTTTATGATTTTTCATTATAGAGTTATGGAGATTGTTGTTTTACGTAGAAATCGTGAAGCAATCATTGTTAGACCACCGTTAGAATATTTTACATAATGTTAAACTGGTTCCATAGGACTTTTTGAAAGCTTGCTCAAGCTCGTTGGACATTAAAAATTATGTATTTTAACACAATAGACGTTTAACATTATATGAAATGATTCAATTAATCAGTAGTCTTAGTAGTTGAAGTAGTTTTTTTTTTCAAAAAACTAATTATTTAAATATGTTCAACATGAATATGATGATTATTGGAATAAAATACAGAATGCATAGCTATTACTTATTTGATTTATAAATTCTTTAGCTGTACAGTGTGATTATTAGGGTCTAATTGTGACAATTTGGTGTCGTGTGCTTTTGTTGGTATAAGGGCGGATTTCACTTCCCGGCTGCCCACACCGTGGAACGGTACTTCTTGAGGACCCTGAAAAGAAAGGTATATTAGTGTTGGTCGTAGAGATCTGGGAGCGTGACTGCGGAGCCCAAGGGACAACTGCTTGAGGCTGGTCATGCATGGTCTTTTTATGGGAGGTTTTTGAAGTGTTAGCTCCGTTCTTGTTTGAAAGGCCTTACCGCCGGATACGGAAATCCGTGAGGTAATGTGAGGTGTGACATTGCTAAGGTCAACCTTTTCTAACCTCTTCCTTCGTTGTGAGAAGGCAGAATCTCTTCAGATGCTGGTTGTCCGAGGGGAACACCTTGCTGCTTTCACACCCGTCTGCAGTCAGCAGTACGACTTCGTCATCAGACCTTGGGTAGTTGCTTTTAGTCTGATCGTTCTCTAATAGACCTGCCTGACATGGTAGAACCTACAGGAACATATTTTCCAGCTAATGTAGCTTGGTTGGGTGATCACGATAGGCAAGCCCGACCACCACCACGTCAAGGTAGCAGCTACGGTCGGATAACCGTTGGTTACAGACCTTGAATAACATGGCTCAAAAATAGTCTGCAATGGCGCAGGTGCATTCACTCTCTGTGTTCTCTGAAATTCGAATAATAAGAATTGCTCATCATCTTTATCTTTCTCTTTCTAAAGTTATCTCACTGAAGTATATTTCTTGAATAGTATCTTCTTTCGAGCCTTAATCTTGTCCATTATCACTAATAATTCTACTATCTCTATCACCATGGGATTTGAACAAACAGTCATGTCTCTGTGTTCTAATTTGGTATGGCAACTTGAACGAAGTTCTACGTTATAACTGACTGACTGTGATTATTAGGAAGTTGCTTCGTTATTTTTTTTTACATAAATGAAGATTGAACAAGAAAACTGCAGATTTAATCGGATACAAATTAATCTGTGGATATACAGTTTTTTTTGTTTTATTTTGAACAATCAACCTAAAATATTCAATTGACTTGATGAATTATCTTAAATATTAAATCTTTTTTTGTCGTTTTATTTTATTTCAATTTTCTAACTTCATTCAAAGGCTCGTGAACAATTACGTACTTTAGATTTATTATTTAATCCAAATGTATTATATGTAGTTGTACCATTGTTATTAGTTATGTTATTGACAAAATTAGTAAATACTAATGATCCAACTGTACAAAAAGAAATGCAACAAATGAATATACTTAATCCACAACAACAATTACCTGATATGAGTGAAGTAAGTTCGATTCTCTTGATTTGATTTGATGATGACTGTTGTGAGTTTATTTATTTGTTGAATATGCGTATAACCCAGCAAATGTAGCAAGTCTAAACAATTGTTTGATGATCATTGAATAAAATGATCAATATCATAGTTGCTTAGTTCTTTATTGTTGGTCGGATTTTATTGATCAAGCTGTAAAGTTATTAAATGGTGTTATTGACTCCAACAGGGATGTGGACCATGTTCAGTTGTTGGTTGGTTTATGAGAAACTCAAGACTTTAGCATTAAACGACTAAACAATCATGTCACCACTCATTGATCAATCATTGTAAAATACCTTATGCCTACAATAAGGTATTCGCAGCGTAAGTGGCTCAGTGGTAATGTTACAGACTGTGAAATTGAGTGATGCATGTCCGAATTATTATAAGGAGAGTCAGGCTGCTTAAGATTAGTGTGATGATAAAAGGCTCGATTGGCTTTTGCCAACCTGCGTCACTTATGGCGTAGGCGAGATATCCGTTTGCTGACTAAAGGACGAGTGTACTGCGCAGTAGTTCGCTCCGTCCTACTTTATGGCTGTGAAACATGTCCAGTGATAGTAGGAGATATTCATAGGTTACTGGTTTTGGATCACAGGTGTCTTCGAAGCATTGCTCGTATATCGTGGGACACCCGTGTGAGCAACGCTGTTATTAGGAATCGGGTGCTGGGTAAGAATGGCAGATCAATAGATGAAGTAATGAAACTGCATCAGTTGAGGTGGTTGGGACACGTGTTGCGTATGCCCAACCACCGACTGCCTCGTCGATCCTTGTTTTGTAGTGTAGGAATAGGTTGGAAGAAAGCCAGGAGCGGTCAAACAAAACATGGCACAAATCCATGAAGTCATTGACTAGTGGACTGAGCCATGTCGGTAGTTGTCGACTACCTGGTTGGGTTCCGCGAGATGATAATAATCGATGGTTAGAGACCTTGAATGACATGGCTCAAAATCGTTTGCAATGGTGCAGGTGCATTTATTCTCTGTGTTCTCTCAAATCCTAATCTTCTGGATTCTTCAACACCTCAAGTTTTTACTTTCTAAACTTTTCTCATTTAATCATACTTCTTGAATAATATCTTCTAATCCTAACCTCTCCGATTCCTTCTAATACCTTTACTACCTCTTCTACTATTGTATTTGATTTGATAATTACATCTCTGTGTTGATGTGGTATGGTGACATGAACTGATGTACTTATGTACGAAGTTCTACGTTGAAACTGACTGACTGAGTGTGATGATAAATGGTCTCCTAAAGAGATAAATGATGTATGAATGTAATTTTGTATGTAGTTTTCATTACAAATCATCATAAACTGGAGAAAACAATTGAAAGCCTGAGACAGAGCAATAGATAGTTAGTTTATATCCGGAAATTATCAACAGTTGCACTGAATCACTCTAGGTCGAAGCCACTTTCACATGCCTTTCACAAGATTGAGGGACCTAAGAATATAACAACGCATTATATTCTATATTTCGGGGTCATTTTTTATTATTTGACACCGTTTCTTAATTGCTAGCAGGATGGAGTCATAACTATTTCACACTCAAATCAAGATCAGATCCGAATAAGCGCTAGTAGACAAGTCAAGAAAGAATTTTCTTACATAAATCCTATATAAGCTGTTTTTTATATACATATATTTTTGTTCGGGTTATTGAAATAAATATTGTTCGCTCTCAATTCTGATCTTCATAACAGTGATAATAAAAACTATGTTCTTACTATGCGAAATTTCCAAAAAACCTAAAAATAATAATAACACGGTATTCACTGTTGATCAGATTCAAGATAGATGTTTAAACTTTTTAATGAGTACACGTTTTTGCCTGTAGATTCGGCCAAGTTGTGGCAGTAAAATATCGTTCACGATTTAACTGAAGGTCACACTTTATATATATCACAAATTCATTAACTAGACGTCAACAAAGCAAACAATATCATTTATTTTTTTCACAACTAAATCATTATCTCATTTGCATCTAGTTAAAATGATTTCAGGCTATTGTAAATTCTAAGATTTATTTTATATATTCTGTGATAAATTTGATCCACGACTTACTTCCTATCACTAATTTATACCCCAGACTTCAGTGAGTGTAGACTGTCTGTGTTGAACAGAGGAAATTGTCTGGCCTATATTCATGTTCTCTATATTTGATCGTAAGTCGTTTATCCGCTAAAATGTGATCCCAGTCTATGTACAGCTTATTTATCAAGTATCTGGTCTAGTGGTAGTTTCATATCATAACTAACACAGATAATATTTTCATTTCATCATCATGTCAGAATGTTTCTCATCATCAGAGTCTTATGACCACCCTAAGCAACAATGCAAGCATGTTCGAAATGCAAAATTTTGCTTCAAGATTGGGTTGCATCGGCACATGAACTAAGAGTTGAGGACTTCCGTAGGTTACTAGTCTTCGATCATCGATGTTTCCGAAGCATTGCTCGTGTATTCTGGGACGACCGAGTAAGCAATTCTATCGTTAGGAAACGAGTTCTAGGTAAGGATGGCAAATCAATAGACGAATTAGTGAAACTTCATCAGTTGAGGTGGTTGGAACATGTGTTTTGTATGCTTAACCACCGACTGCCTCGAGGAGCTATGTTTTGTGGTGTAGGGATAGGTTGGAAGAAAGCTAGGGGCGGCCAAACCAAAACATGGCAGAAATCCATGAAGTCACAGACAAGTGGACTGAGTCATGTAGGTAGATGTAGAATACCTGGTTGGAGTCCGCGAGACGAAAGTCACCAATGGTTATAGACCTTGAACGACATGGCTCAAAATCGTTTGCGATGGCGCAGGTGCATCCACTCTAGGTGTGCTTTTTAATTCTAACCTCCCGAATTACTCATAATCTCTATCTTTCTCCTTCTAAATTTATCTCACTGAATTATACTTCTCGAATCATATCTTCGAACCCTAATCTTCTCCATTACTGCTAATAATTCTACTATCGCTATCACTCTTGAATTTGAACTGACAATTATATCTCTGTGTTAATGTGATATGGCAACCTGAGCTGATGTACTTATGTACGAAGTTCTGCGCTGTATCTGTCTATCTGTCTGTCTGTCAGGTTCTCATCGTATTTTCACAATCTTTTTTTTTCTTGGGTAATTTTATTTTTCGTTCATTTTTCAGCTTCTTTCATCACTATCTTTATTTGGTGGAAATAATAAGAAGACAACATCAATCAATAAACGAAAATCTTCAGAAAAGCATCGTCAAATTACGAATAGTGCGAGTACTTCTGAAAGTTCAAGTCAATACAGCACTGTTAGTAATACTGTTAGTGCCAGTACAAGTTCATCGAATTCAGCATCAAAACGCACAACAACGAAAGCAAGAAAAGCTGAATAGACAAGATGATAATCACTTTTATGTATAAATCATGTTTGATGTATGTATTCACAATGTGATGAACAGAAACTATTTTTTATTTATCTTTAAATGAAAAAAAAGAAACTGATTTACGTTCATTTGTTCATTTATTTTGTTTTTTTTTTCTGCCTTCCAATGTTTGTCCGACAATAATGTATCTTCTGATTATGAAAGAATTGGTTTTTAGCCAGTGTAGTTTCTTTTCTGTTCTAATGCTCGTTTCATACAGTTTTTAAAAATGTCAATTTAGTATTCGTTCTTTTCGATAAAAACTTATTGTAGTAATGCAGAATATGTCAATTTGCTGTAGTACGTGTGTGTTTGTAAATGTTTATGTGCTTCAGTTTATTTAATGTCATTTTATTTTTGGATGATTTTACATATATCACTTACCTAAACCGTGTTTATCCAATTAATGAACAATGTTTTGTTTATCTGGACTTCAGTTTTGGTCGAATTTTCTGTTTCTTGACCTGCAGTGTATCCGCTGGTCTGCGTAGTTCGGGATTTCGCTCATCATTTTCCATGTCCAGGTGTTGGAGACAAATAGCAGGAGATCCTGCTAGTAGGCCTCGTGGTTGTGGTGTATGTAGTTCCGTGTATACACTTTAGTATGCTCCTGGTCAATCCGTATACTTTCTAGTGTCGAGAACGTAAATACATAAAAGCCGACTTAAAGTACAGTTGAGTTAATATTTTAACCAGTGAAAACCCAGTTGCATTCATCTAATACTCCGTGTCTTCTGTCATTTTCTTCGTAACTCCGAGGATCATGCAAATGGACAAAACTGCTTTAATTAGTATTTTTATGAGAGGTTTCGCTATTAGCAGTTGTGAAATGCGCATATACTATTTGAGAGGTTCCTTAAAACGAAGCTACACAGACGCTTGGTTTTAATTTATACCCATCAAGAAATCGTATCTGATGGTACAGTCACGATACCAGCAAAAACAGGTGGTCAGGGCGATGATTTCAATTCACCCATGTTTGTGAGCAGGACATTTTTTTGTTTGAGGCGACTTGCAAGTGATACTGGGGTTGCTCTCATAAACTTGCTACTCCTGAGATTCATCTTTCTTATTCCATGCTGGGATTGCTATTCCATCAAGATAACCTACAACTTACTCAGGCTCTTACTGTATGACCTAGGAATAGGTATTCTATGAAAACAGTAACAGGTGATAGACGACATAGTTGCCAATGTCTTCATAAGCTCTACTCGTTGTGCCTTCAACTTTGTTTAGCAGCTTCTTACTCCGACTTTCCCTCCAATATGCGAACTCTGTTTGATCGTTCCTTCCAGTATTTTAAGCAGGATACTCGCAAAACTGATAGATCTGTAGTTTGGTGGTAATTGTTTTATTACTGCCTTATGAATTACTGTGACTAATAATTTCTTCTAGTTCGTGGTTAGCCTAACTTTGCCAAGCGATATACCTAATAGTGTACGCGACACAGTAGCAGTGAGCTATGGAGTTCTCACAATATTTAGGTATTGTTCACCTTGTCCCACTGGTCTTTCTGTATCTGAAATGTTTGAGATCTTCAATAAATCGGCCCGCGCTAGGGTCACAGAAAACAGCCAATCCGGTGATTTTGTTTTGGGATCAAGTCCTTTATCTAAAAGAGGCTTCGCAGGGAAAACTATCCTGAGGTAGTCTACAACAGTGTGTGCTTTGTTATTCGGTAGTCCGATCGGGTGCTCTTGTTCTCAATTGGTTTACGAGAACAGTCTTTAGCGGTTGGGTTAAATTAGACGTTGGGCTCATCCCTTTAGTTGTCCGAGATTTGACTCCAATTTTTGTCTTTTGAAATGTCATAATGTATGAATGTTCCTGCTGTCAATTAATAAAATCATTTATTTACCTCTGATCGCAGATGACAATGAAGTCGTTATAAACAGAATCATTATAATTAACTTGAACATACTCCTCATTTGTTTGATATTAGACTGACTTTGTAGAATTCGGGTCTAAGTTTTTGATACTGCTTGTTACTTATGAATGTTACTATAAATATAAACCTATTTTGCGAGTGAAGACTTCCTAAACTGTAAGACCCTAAGTTTAAATTACAAAGTTGTCTGCAAAGTATCATTCTGTTGTGATAGTCACTAATCTGGTCTTTAGAATCCCTAAGGAATACATCCAGGGTGGTGACTATATTTAGTATGAAAAGGAAGAAGTTACATTTAGTTATCACGTAAAGATGAACGAATCATGAAGTATCAGTTTGGTGATCCTGCCCATTCCAGTTGTTGAATTTTTGACGTGTTTTTATATGACATCTAATATATACGAACTGTTACTTTATAAACAGAGTATGTGAATAACTAACAGGAGGTACTCAAGATTTTGGACTTCGATCAGCTGTATCCGACTAATCCACAATATGCAGAAGAGTATCAAGAGGTTCCGTGATGACTCTTTTTACTACTCACTCATTATCTCGCTAGCATTTGGGCGATTGTTAATGAGCCTGAGATCTGAAGAGATCATGCGTAATGTAACTCTCTTGAAGACTGGTTAATACGAAGTTTCGATGGTGAGCAGTAGTGGGACTTTAAACAAAGATTTTACAGGAGATCTCAGGACCACATCTTTTAGGTCCTGAGTACCATCCTATATGACACTGTGCCTCATTCGATATCTGTTTTACAGTCAAAAGACTGTGGTGAGATTGGAACTCCTTGTCGCGAGATTAAAAGTAAAATCCCATATAATCCAGAAATCAGAAGGAAGACAATGACTGGATGGCAAGGTGTATTGATTCGTGGTCTCGTGATATCGACAAGAAATCAAGATCGGAATAAAACAGCAGCAAACAACCACCGAGGGTAAACGAGAAATGGTAGACAAAAGCTTGGCGCACGAGTTGTGGCGTCTAGTAAAGTTAAAAAGTGGTACAATAGAACGGTTGCAGTTTTAAATTTTTACAACAATGTGTGTTTTCATTTCAGAAATTGTGTTCTCTTCGTAATAGTATACCTCTACAAGACTATCATGTGATACCGATATAATTTCGGAGTTTTGAGATTGTGAAGCAAAGTTAACTACTTACTTCCGTAACAGAACCTTCGTGGAAGTTAGATTACAAGTTTCACTAATTCTAGACCGTGGAATTTGAATTCAATGTTGGTTCCAAAGACAACTTGGTACAGCCATTAGAAGCTCTGGCATGACTGAGCATGTACGCAGCGCCACTAGGTGGACTAAGGAAGGGAAGTCCTCAAACCTAGATTATCTGTTAACGAACGACCAGCTCCTGGTTGAGGATGTTAACATCCGCGCTCCAATAGGTAGTAGTGATCATGGCACAGTCCTGTTTAACATGGTCACAAACGAAATGCTGACACCGGACAATAACGAGCCTTACCTCTGCTACAGTAGGGCAAACTACACACGCATGAGAGAGGTGCTCCTACATGCCCCATGGCCACGGGAGTGGCGGAGGCTGACAGTAGATGATCACTGGCAAGCAGTGAGAGATATCATCCAAAACGCTGTCGTAGACAATGTACCTCAATCACACCCAAAACGCCAGAACAGAAGAACCTGGGTTAGGCGCGGCACGGAACGCTTGCTACAGGCGAAGAGGAAAGCCTGGCACAAGTGGAAGGTCTCCTTGAAGGATTCCGATCGCAGTTCTTACTTGGCATTGAGAAACAGATGCAATACCAAAGTTCGAAGCGACAGGAGACAATTCCAGACGATACTAGCCGCCAGAATAGAGGCAAACCCGAAACATCTGTTTAGGTTCATGTCCAAAAGAAAACCTACTAATCAAGGGTTGTGCCCCCTAAAAGGGCCTAACGGAGAAGACCTCACCAACCTAGAAATGGCCGAGATCTTCAACACCCATTTTTCTGATCAATTAAACCAGGCGCCTACATGTTCAGAGTATTACGCCAACCCAATGCCAGCTGACGGCTTAGGGAACATCCGTATCACCCCTGACCTAGTATTAAGGAAACTGAAATCCTTACGCCCAGGTAAGTCACCAGGTTGTGACAACATTCGCCCTATAGTCTTGCAACAGTGCGCTGAAGCCCTCTGTTCACCGTTATGCAACCTCTTCAGGCATACACTGGAGTCACATCAATTCCCAGCGGAATGGAAACAAGCTACTCTCTCTCCAATCTTCAAAGGAGGAGATAGAAAGGACCCAGCCTGTTACAGACCAGTCGCACTACTACCTATATTATCAAAGGTTATGGAAGGGCTAGTGGACGAACAAATGAGGGAGTACATGGATAAGACTAAAATACTCCATGAAGCTCAACATGGGTTTCGGAAAGGCAGGTCGTGTGCATCTAATCTTCTCATCGCATGGGACAGTTGGACATCCTGCTTGGACCGTAAAATACCAGTGCACGTAGTATTTCTCGACTTCGCAAAAGCCTTTGACACAGTGCCCCACGCACGCCTAATCGAAAAGGTTGTGGAAATGGGCTTCACTGACCCGCTCGTATCTTGGCTCAGAAACTACCTTGAGAATAGAAAGTTTCGCACCAAGGTAAACAGGGTGCATGCGAGTTGGAGAGTATCCACTTCAGGAGTTTCACAGGGGACCATCCTAGGCCCACTCCTCTTCCTGATATTCATTAACGACCTGCTTAGCTTAGTTAGCTCACCGGCACTGATCTACGCGGACGATGCGAAGATCTGGAGATCCATTAGAAGCGAAGAGGATTCGACTGAGCTTCAAAAGGACCTTACATCCATTGAGGAATGGGCAGTGAAAAACGGTTTAAAACTTAACCAACCGAAGTGCCACGTCATGCATTTCCTGCCTCATATGACGCAAACCACCTACTTTCTCAATGGAAGTCCGCTCCCTAATGTCTCCTCAGAGCGCGATCTTGGTTTAATAACCACAGAAAGCCTCCACACGAGTCCGAACTATGTAGGGGATGCAGCCAAGGCAAATGCGACTCTTCACTTTATGCGAAGACAGCTTGGTGCTATAACCCCGAAATTATTTTTAACCCTGTTTAAGACGTACGCGCGCCCACACTTGGAGGTTCACAACGTCATCGCACCCCCTATGCTTAAAAGAGACATTAATCTCTTGGATCGAGTGCAGAGACGAGCAACCAAATGGGTGATAGGGCTGAAAAATAAACCGTACGACGATAGACTCCAGCTCTTGGGATTATTCCCACTGAGCTACAGGAGAATCAGAGGTGACCTGATTATGGCGTACACCATATTAAACACGCCCAACCATCCCAATGTGAGCATCTTACCGATGCATCACCACCACTCCCCTCGAGGCAATCCTCAAAAGATTGCACATCAAAGAGCAAACACTCAGGTTCGTGCACACTTTTTCTCATTGCGAGTCGTCGCAACTTGGAATGCTCTCCCAGCCGAGGTAGTTACAGCCCCCTCAGTGGACTGCTTTAAGAAGAGACTTGATAATCACGTACTCACATGCGGACTATCATCTCCCTCTTGGACAAGCTGTGCCTGATGCATATCTTGAGACCTGCTAGTTGTTACCATTGCCATCTCCTCAGATCACTTAATTAATTTAACTCGCCTATTCCTCTCCCTTGCTTACACTTCGGTCCTCTCTCACAATCTTCACTACCAATTAATAAACTAAATTCATCTATATATTACTCAGTTCTGAAATTTTACTCATATTATCATTTTAATTTACCCTTATTACCCTTATTACTCTCCACATTGCAACTAACTGATCTCCGGTTTGGTAAAGTGACGGCTGCTAGTATCCAGAAACCCTACTGCCCTGAAACAAACGTTTCATTCAAATCCCGAGACATACAAACTCACAACCAACTGCCAACTGACTAGAATTAGACAGTCGAGTGGCTAGACCTCCATCCATTGGACATTACCGAACACCTGGAACCGTACCGAAAGAACAAGAATCGAGCGCGAAGAAATCAAATTGGTTTACACTAGCTCGTGAAAAAGATATTGGATATCGGATATTGGAATGTCCTTGTACCACAGCGGTATTTCAAGTCTAGGCGTTTGTAACTTCTTCGGAGCTTTAGAACAACTGGTTCAGCATATCAATTTGTTTATCAGTAAGCTTGTATCATTTTTTACTGTTTAAAAAAACTTTAAATCCTGGATGACTTTTGAAATACTCTAAATTGTACATGGAGATGTGTACCTGCTTACTACGGTTAAAAGGAGGGTTATAAAGTAGTAAGGAATTTTTAATGGGATTCTGAGACAACTAAGTTTTAGGTATTAGGTCTGGGTTTCTCGCCATAGGCTAACGCTAACTCCAATGCTATAGTGTTATTATGCCTTATAGATTGGTAAATTCTGCTATAAAATCCAAGACTTGCTATTTCAAATGTGGTTGGTTCGTCCATAAATCATGGTCTCACAGATTTTTGTCTATCGCTCCTATTACTATGTGTAATTGCGTTTATGTTCTCATCGTATCGTCGGTTCACATGTGCATATTGTTTTTTTCTTTTCCGAATTTTCTCACATTGGTCTTCACACTTCCCCAGCTCACGTAATACTTTCAGGTTAGACGCAAATCTATTAAAGGCTAAACATAGCATCCCACTAATTTGGGAGTACTCATGTCAGACGTTTCTATACGATGATGGTTTATGTATATACTTTCTAGCTATGCTAGAATAACCAAGCCTTGCCCCCTAAATTTGAGACGAGATTTATCAACTTCGGGTAAATCTCGGGACAGTATCATTGAAATTTCTGAAACATTTTTGGAAAAATGCAATCAAAAAACCCAAAATACACGTAGGTGTGAGATTTAGCCGTAAATTTTCACGCCTATTGGAGAAATGCTATAGATCGCTGGTCAAATGTCCTGTTTTACTGATTGCAGGATTTTTCTCTGTGATTTTCTCGGTTTTTCTAGGTCAAGAAAGGTTACTTAAAGTTTTCAAACTTTTTAAATGCTATGGTCTTCCTATAAAACATCTAAATATACAGACAAATGTAGAAATTTTCTCGGAATGTTGCGTAATTGGTGGTGAAAATGTGGACGGAAATAATGTTTTTGATTTGATGCCGTCAATATAAACGGATCATCGCTTACTAGCTACTACAATGAAAACTAGCTTTCGCTTACGATTTATCTTCTGACAATGTCTTCAAAACTTTGTCCTATCGAACGAACTTATATCACTGAGTTACTAAGCCTAATACTAGTAGTTTTCATCGAATTGCTTTCCGTATCTTACGGTCAAAATAAGATTTTCGTAACCAATGACATTGTTTATTATAATAAATTATTTGTATAGGAGAAAAATTATTTGACACGCTTAAATCTAACAATTCTTGGGGGATACTGAGCATTCGTAAACACTGTTATTACTGTTACTTCCATGGTGTTCTGTAACAAACTCAAGATTAGAATGACCATTACTTTATATATATCTATATATATATATATATATATATATATATATATATATATATATATATATATATACATAACGTAGGATTGAAGTTTGTTTACGTTCACTCATACCATGTGCAGTTAACTGACAGTGACATGAGTTATAGTTAAGACTTGTACATCCATTAGTAATGAATAACCTACTGTATTGCCACCCAGATTTTGGGAGAGGCTGAATAATAGAAAAAATTCAATAAAGTGTTTTATTGTAACATATGAACGGATTATATGATAATGTGAACATGAAACTGTTTAAATTTACTGAAACTTATATTTTTTCCTTAGAGACCCTCAAAGAAATGAATGGTTGATAGTTCCATCCTTTTTATAGATAGCCTCACCAATAGTCCGATTCCTAATACCGGTTTCATTGATAAGTTTAAATAGTTGTATACTGTTACGTATCACCTTTGTCTTTTCCGTCTCATTTGCTTTCCTTACCCACCACTTTGCGATCATTGTGTAGGCATTTTATCAGCCTGCGCCTAAGCTAACTTCGCTCTTCATGATGTTCAGTCAGTCAGTCAGTTGCAACGTAGAACTTCGTACGTATGTACATAAGTTCATGTTGCCATACCACATTATTAGCACAGAGACGCAAATGTCAAATCAAATCCCATAGTGATAAAGATAGTAGAGGTATTAATGTTATAATAAAGAAGACTAGGGTTTAAGATATTATTCAAAAAAAAATAATTCAGTGAGATAAGGTTAGAAAGACAAAGGTAGGGGTGCTGACGAATCCAGAAGATTAGGATTTGACAGAGCTCAAAGAGTGGATGCACCTGCGCCATTGCAAACGATTTTGAGCCATGTCGTTCAAGGTCTCTAACCATTGATGACTTTCGTCTCGCGGACCCCAACCAGGTAGTCTACATGATGTTCATGATGTTCAAAACCAGATGGGATGAGTTTCCGAGCATTCATCAATTGGGTAGATGCTACTGAGATCCACCTTATAGTTTACCTTGCTAGCAGATATCAATGCTGTTTCCGCAGCTGTTTGGATATCATTTCAGGTTACCTTAGGGCGCGAATCACTTACATCGCTACCTAACTGTTTTTCTAATTGTTCCTGAAATATATTCTTAGCTTTGTTATCATTAAGTAGTGTGTTTCCTACTTACAGTAAGTCTCAAACAAATATGCGCTCGCACTAGAGGCTGATCTGAATGTAAACGTGTGCCCCAGAACGAGCGGCAGTCCTCTATCGAACCACTCTATTGGTGGCTGATGGCAATGTCCGTCAGTCAGTCAGATGCAACGTAGAACTTTGTACGTAAGTACATCAGTTCATGTTGTCATACCTTATCAGCACAGAGATATAATTGTCAATTCAAATCCAATGGTAGTAGAGGCAGTAAAGGTATTACAAGTAATTGGAGAGGTTAGGATTAGAAGATATTCAAGAAGTATGATTCAGTGAGAAAAGTTTAGAAAGTCAAAAGTAGAGGTGTTGAAGAATCCAGAAGATTAGGATTTGAGAGAACACAAAGAGTGGATGCACCTGCGCTGTTGTAAACGATTTTGAGCCATGTCATTCAAGGTCTCTAACCATCGATTATTATCATTTCGCGGACCCCGACCAGGTAGTCTACAATTACCGACATGGCTAAGTCCACTCACTCGTCAATGACTTCATGGATTTCTGCCATGTTTTGGTCTGGCCGCCTCTAACTTTCTTCCAACCTATTCCTACACTACAAAACAAAGCTCTTCGAGGCAGTCGGTGGTTGGGCATACGCAACACATGTCCCAACCACCTCAACTGATGAAATTTCAGTACTTCATCTATTGATCTGCCATTCTTACCTAGCACCCGTTTCCTAATAACAGCGTTGCTCACACGGGTGTCCCACGATATACGAGCAATGCTTCGAAGACACCTATGATCGAAAACCAGTAACCTGTGAATATCTTCTACTCTCACTGGACATGTTTCACAGCTATAAAGTAAGACGGAGTGAACCACTGCACAGTACACTCGTCCTTTAGTCAGCAAACGGATATCTCGCCTACGCCATAAGTGATGCAGGTTGGCGAAAGCTAATCGAGCCTTCTGTATCCGTGCTGAGATTTCGTCAGTCACCAGGCTATCAGCACTGATGAGATAAGTGAAGTGATCAACTCTCTCGACTGCTTCACTCCCTATCACCAGTTCAGGTGGCGATGCAACCCAATCTTGAAGCAACATTTTGCATTTCGAGGGGGAAAACCGCATCCCGAACATGTTTGCATTGTTGCTTAGGGTAGTCAAAAGACTGCATTTTGTCAGCATCTTCACCAAGTAGGACTACGTCATCGGCATATTCTAAGTCAATTAGCGAGCCACCTGGTAAAAGGTCTACTCCTGAAAATTCAGATGAGGATAAGGTTATTTCTAGGAGCATGTCTATGATAAAATTAAACAAGAATGGAGAGAGTGGACATCCCTGACGGACAACACTTGAAGTGAAGAATTCCGGTGACAGTTCGCTATAAGCTCTCACTCGACCAGAGGTGTTCAAGCAGAGAGCTTGTATGAGGTTAATGTACTACTTTGGTACACCTTTCAATGACAGACACTGCCACAGAACCTCACGATCCACTGAGTCAAATGCCGCTTTTAGGTCCAGGGAGACAACTATTGTAGGACGCCCCAATGTGTGTCTGTGTTCCAGGACCTATCTTAGTGTGAAAATGTGGTCTATACAACCACGTCCAGGTCGAAAACCAGACTCGTTTTCTCGAGTTTGCTCTTCACGAGAACTAGTAAGGTGTCTAAGTGTAATAGAGGCTAACAATTTAGAAACTATATTAGTTAGACTTATTCCACTGTGATTGCTACAAGAAGAATTATGTCCTTTCTTATAGATTGGGACAATCAGTGATTGAGACCAGTCGGGTGGTATTATGTCCAGTTCTCAGATTCTACCTAAGATCTCAGTCAACCTAGCTGATAAAACTGGACCGCCATCCTTAGATGTCTCAGGGGTAAGCATATCAGGACCTGCTGCTCTACCTCCGTTTAGATTTCCTAACGCTTTCTCAACTTTATAAAAACTAGGAGGACCTAAGTCGATTTGCCATTTAGGATGACTGGAGATCGTGGCAATGTGATCTAGTTGGGTCCAGTGTTGTGACGACTTTTGGTGTCGCCAGGTCAAAAGATGTTTTCACTTATCCTCTAAGTTAGTTTTTGCTATAAATAGGCGATTACCTGAGCTTAGCTGCAGCAGATGGTCGCCATTGTCTGTTCTCTGAGCCGCGACACCATAAGATCCACCTAGGTGTCTTCCCTTTTCATTTAGTCTACCTCCTTGAGCATTAAAGTCACCGTCTATTATTACTATATCAGAGCGCCTAACCTTTTGGAGGAGATCCGAAAGCTTCCTGTGGAACTCATCTGAGCTGCAGTTCCTAGGAGCGTAAGGAGAGACGACGAAGAGGTAATTTCGAGTGTCTATGTCTTCCCAAGTTCTTACTGTTCCGTTTGGTCGGACAGTGCACAAGTGACTGTTTATCGGGATCCAGTCTAAGAAAGCTAGTTTTGCTTTAGAACTCAATGGTATAAGTACACCAGAAAGTAGCAGTGAGGCTTCCTAACACATGAAATAAAAATCGCGATGATTCTTCATTTTGATATGGTGAGGTTAAATGATTGACACTGCTCGGATCCTGTATGTGCATTTCGGAGACGGAGCATACATCAATGTTGCAAAATTTTAAAGTTCTTGCTACGGAAGCACAAGGACCGGGCATCAAAAGATCGAACATGTAGTTTAGAGTGGGGTTTCTGGCGGCCAATGATAACATCGTCAACATTAGTATCGCGAGGTGATAAAGGTATGCAAGAAGGGTTAGTCTCGGAGATGAGAATTATTAACTGTTGAGGACGGAATTTGATTGTGACCGTGTTGTTCTCGTGTACTGTTAGCGGTATGAGGGCTGATGTCGCTTCCCTGTTGCCCACACCGTGAAAGGGTATTTATTGAGCAACCTGAAAATAAAGTTGGATAAGCGTTAATCTTAGCGATCTGGGAGGGTGACTTCAGAGGTCAAGGGACAACGTCTTGAGGCCGGCCGCGAACCTATTTTTATGCGATGTTTTGGAAGTTTTAGCTCTACCCTTCAAAAGGTTTTATCGACGGGGACTGAAATCTGTGAGGTAAAGCGTGGTGTCACATGTTTAGAGTAGACTTTTGTGATCCTTTCCTTCCGTGTGAGAAGGCAGCATCTCTGCAGATGCTGGTTGTCCTAGGGAAACACCTTATTGCTGTCATACCCCTCCTTAGTCAGCAGTCAGACTTCGCCTTCTTTTAGTCTCACCGTTCTCCAATCGACCTACCAGGCATGGTAGCAGCTGTGGTCCAGGCAATGACTTAACGTTTCTGTTTTGTGGTATGAAATTTTTATAATATGTATGGGACTTTCGAAAATTACTGTTTGACTTGTATTAGCTTGCTACGTGGTTAAAACCTATAGTTTAGGCGGGGGGTATTGTAGGGTATAGAGAAAGTCGATTACAGGGGCACTGATGAGTTGACTGTCAACCGTTTTTAAATACTAGGACTGATATGATTGCATAGATTCGATTTATTGGTGAAGTTTCTTTTTTTCAACCATATTATTTCAACTCCCTCTACTTCTCACCTCGTCACGTTTTGCTGGCAGTTTAAGCGGATACAGGGGTGAGACCCTAACTTCTGAATGACCTTTAAACGGTATCAAAGTTCCCTATTAGGAAACATCATCCATCTGCTTGGATCGAAAAAGTTATAAATTAGTGTGAAGAACCAAAACTGGGCTATGTAGTCAAGAGTTATTTCTAAGAGTTAGAGTTGGTGGTTTTCATCACGAACCGGTATCATCTATAATGTGTCAATGCCATTAAGTCGTTTGTACTGGTGAATTTCACATTTTAATCCAAGATTGGTTGCGTTTAATCTAATTTTTTCGTCCATAGATTGTAGTCCCATTAATCTGGTTTGGTTTGAGGACATTGTCTGAATTAGTTATATGGGTCTGAAACGATCATCAGTGTGCGATAATCATTTGTCATTTGACTGCTTAGTTTATAAGATCTGTTTAGCCCTGATTAAATGATGGAGTATAAAATCCCTAAGTACTTATTCGTTGGTCAATATAATAAGCAGATAAATCCGCAGGTTCTTTGATCACTAAAAGGATATTCTTGCAACCTATATGTCGTTAAAAGCTGTTGAAGTATTGGTTATTTGCTTAACATTTCTCAGTCTGTTACCTAATATCTCACTTCATTGTATTCTGAATTCTTTTGTTTTTAGGTGTGATTTAATTCCAACCTTTCTCCCATTCATCGCCTTTGATATACTCAAATGGATTCTGCAGAAAAACGAAGATTAAATAAACTGTTAAGAAAGCCTTCATCTTCGCTTGGGAAAGCTCTAGGTTTGAGACAAAAATTGTCTCGTAACTCACAAAAACAAGCCAAATGTGCATCTGTTGTATCTGAAAAAGTACCCAAACAGGAGATTAATGTTGATGTTGCTACTTTGTGCGCTGAAATGTGTGGTGTTTCTAACTTGTCACAATCTGCAGCTAATCTACTTCAAAAACATTTGAATCAAATAGCTAGACTTTTAATTCATGAAGTTCTTCGTGTAATGGAACAAAGTCGTCGAGGTGTCCCTCAAGCATCCGATATCGATTTGGCCTCAGTTTTGATCGGACTTGAAGTAAGTCTTTACAATAGCTATCTCATAATAAAATTTGTAAGGTAATATATTCTTACAAAGTTATACAATTGTAAGATTAACTGATCCGAATAAAATTGTTCATGTCAGTCAGTCAATTACAACGTAGAACTCCGTATGTACGTACGTCAGTTCAGGTTGCTATACCGCATTAGCTCAGAGTAGAAAGAGGAAGATATATGATGAGGAACTCTAAAGATTAGAATTTGAGAGAACACAAAGAGTGGCTGCACCTGCGCCATTGCAAACGATTTTGAGCCATGTCATTCAAGGTCTCCAACCATCGGTTACTTTCGTCTCGCAGACCTCATTTACCAACATAACTCAGTCCATTTGTCAGTGACTTCATGGATTTGTGCCATGTTTTGGTTTGGCCACCCCTAGCTTTCTTTCGACCTACTTCTACACCACAAAATATAGCTCGTCGAGGCAGTCGGTATTTGGGTATTCGTAACACATGTCCCAACCACCTCAACTAATGAAGTTTCAATACTTCATTTATTGATTTGCCGTCCCTACTTAGTACCCGTTTCCTAACAAAAGCATTGCTTACTCGATAGTCCCATCTAAACAAACATTGCTTCGAAGACACCTATGATCCAAAACCAGTAACCTACGAATATCTTCTACTCTCACTGGCCATGTTTCATAGCCATAAAGTAAGGAAGAACGAACTGCCCTGGCTTTCAGGCGGATATCTCGCCGACGCCTTATGTGATTGGCAAAAGCCAATCGAGCTTGCCATTATTCTCATTTGGAATCACCAAATAAAATTTAATATCATGGACCTATGAGAATTAATACAAACATTTATTCTCATCCTCCTCGACCACTATAAATGGCTTAAGTAATGAAAACCTGTGACTATTATTGATCGGATATATATTAATGTAGGGTATAGGTTTATTAAATTCATCTGCTTTAATATCGCCTCTAAATAACTGAAACAGTTCGTAGTTAGTTTCATATCAGTTCTTTTTTAATCAATTTTTGTCAATCCGAAATAAATGAGTACTTCCAATTATTATTATTGCTTCTCTCACAGAGTCCTTTTGGAACAACTACAGCGAATTTTCTCCCAATCCGTACAGGTGGTCGTACTGCAAGTTCAGGTCCTGGTGGAAAAGTTTTTTTCATTCGACCAGATAAAGAAATTGATATCAAAGCTTTATTACTCCGTGAACCAGCCGGTGTTGTCTATGATGTTAGTTTAGTTGGTAAGCAAAATTTATGGGATTTGGAATCATGTATGTTAACTTATTTCCCTGTCAAACTAGGTCTGTTAACTTATTACTAATATTATACCTTTTCTAGAGAGTTCTAGGATATCAGAGTGACCGGTAGTCATACAGTTACTACTTAGTTTCAGCCATCAAGCTCACTTAGGGAATTAAATTCGTCGTGATCCCGTATTTTGGTTCCTTTCAAGATTTCAGGGGTCTTGGACTATTAGAATCTAAAGCCCAGTTAGAAAGTTAATATTGTGGGTATCCACCTAACTCCGCCAGTAAAACCTTCGGGGCTACTGCCGGTCCCAAGCCCGGGTAAAGGAGGAGGGTTGGACATGGGGTTGGCGACCCCATTCCGTCAAAAACTAACTTGCCAAAAAAACGCTAACCAGAAAAAATAATTCAAACCATTTTAACTCTGCCCTGGGAGTTGGAAGAAGAATTATGACGTCTCGTGATGAAAGCCGAGTTCCCTCGGAAGTCACGGGGCTGATGCCTCTTCTGACAACTAGAGCAACCATTTTTTTAGGTACATGGAACGTTCGTACATTGTGGGAGACTGGAAGACTATTTCAAGTTGCGGCAGAAATGAAAAGATACAACCTCGAGGTGCTTGGAATCAGTGAAACACATTGGACACAGGTAGGACAACTGAGACTAGCTTCAGGGGAACTGCTGTTATACTCTGGTCATGAAGAGGAAAATGCTTCACATACACAAGGAGTTGCATTGATGCTGTCCAAACATGCACAAAAGGCACTAATAGGATGGGAATCTCATGGACCCAGGATCATTAAAGCATCCTTCAAAACAAAGAAAGAGGACATTACAATGAACGTCATCCAATGTTATGCACCTACCAATGACTACAATGACGACGTTAAAGATCAATTCTACGAAAGGCTGCAGTCAATCGTCGATAAATGTTCGCCAAAGGATTTGACGATTCTTATGGGAGACCTGAATGCCAAGGTTGGAATGGACAACACTGGATATGAAGACATCATGGGACGACATGGACTGGGAGAAAGAAACGAAAACGGTGAGAGATTTGCAAACCTATGTGCCTTCAACAAACTGGTCATCGGTGGCACAATATTCCCACACAAACGCATACACAAAGCTACATGGATTTCACCGGATCACACTACTCAAAACCAGATTGATCATATCTGTATCAACAAAACGTTCAGAAGGACTATGGAGGATGTGAGAACCAGGAGAGGAGCTGATATAGCTTCAGATCACCATTTGCTAATCGCCAAAATGAAACTGAAACTAAAGAAGCACTGGACAACGGGACAGACAACATCGCACAAGTTTAATACGGCCTTTCTTCGGGATACTGTAAAGCTCAACGAATTCAGGATAGCCCTCACCAATAGGTTCCAGGCCTTTCAGGATCTACACAATGGAGAGGACACAACATTGGAGAACAATTGGAAAGGGATTAAGGAGGCAATCACTTCAACATGTCAGGAGGTCCTTGGTCGCAAGAAGCAGCATCATAAGGAATGGATCTCTGTTGATACTCTCGCAAAAATTGAAGAAAGGAGGAACAAGAAAGCAGCAATCAATGTCAGCCGAACAAGAGCGGAGAAAGTTACCGCACAAGCTGCATACACAGAAGCAAACAGGGAAGTGAAGAAGAGCATCAGAGCTGACAAACGAAAATACGTGGAAGATCTAGCAACGACGGCGGAAAAGGCTGCAAGAGACGGAAACTTGAGGCAATTGTATGAAACTACAAAGAAGCTCGCCGGGAACTATCGTAAACCAGAACGACCAGTGAAAAACAAGGAAGGCAAAGTAATCAGCAACACTGAACAACAGCGAAATAGGTGGGTGGAGCACTTTAAGGAACTATTGAATCGGCCAGCTCCTCTGAAGACACCCAACATCGAAGCAGCATCCACGGACCTCCCAATTAATATTGGCGCACCCACGATTGAGGAGATCAGTATGGCCATCAGACAAATCAAGAACGGCAAAGCAGCAGGACCAGACAACATTCCAGCAGAGGCAATGAAAGCAGATGTAGAAGCAACCGCGAAAATATTTCACATCCTCTTCAAGAAGATTTGGGATGAGGAACAAGTACCATTAGACTGGAAGGAAGGATACCTGATCAAAATACCAAAGAAAGGCGATCTCAGCAAGTGTGAGAACTACAGAGGCATCACTCTTCTTTCAATACCAGGCAAAGTCTTCAACAGGGTATTGTTAAACAGAATGAAGGACTTCGTAGACGCCCAACTTCGAGATCAACAGGCCGGATTTCGTAAGGATCGATCGTGTACTGACCAAATTGCTACATTACGGATCATTGTGGAACAATCAATTGAATGGAACTCACCACTCTACATCAACTTCATCGACTACGAGAAAGCATTCGATAGCGTGGACAGGAAAACACTGTGGACTCTTCTTCGACACTACGGTGTGCCTGAGAAAATAGTTAACATCATACGGAACTCTTATGATGGATTCAACTGCAAAATCGTGCACGGAGGACAGCTAACCGACTCTTTCGAGGTAAAGACCGGTGTGAGGCAAGGTTGCTTACTCTCATCCTTTCTCTTTCTCCTGGTCATCGACTGGATTATGAAAACGTCAACAGCTGGAGGGAAGCACGGTATCAACTGGACAGTTAGGACGCAGCTGGACGATCTGGACTTCGCAGATGATCTGGCTCTTCTATCGCACACTCAACAACAAATGCAAGAGAAGACGACCAGTGTAGCAGCAGCCTCTGCAGCAATAGGTCTCAACATACATAAAGGAAAGAGCAAAATTCTCCGATGCAACACAACATGCACCAATCAAATCACTCTTGATGGAGATACCTTGGAGGACATTAACACCTTTACATATCTGGGCAGCATCATCGACAATCAAGGTGGATCGGATGCAGATGTGAGGGCACGGATTGGCAAAGCAAGGGCTGCATTTCTACAGTTGAAAAATATCTGGAACTCCAAACAGATATCAATCAACACCAAAATAAGGATTTTCAATACAAATGTCAAGACAGTTCTAATGTATGGAGCGGAAACATGGAGAACTACCAAAGCCATCATCCAGAGGATACAAGTGTTTATTAACAGCTGTCTACGTAAAATACTTCGTATTCGTTGGCCAGACACCATCAGCAACAACGAACTGTGGGAGAGAACAAACCAGATTCCAGTGGAGGAGGAAATCAGGAAGAAGCGTTGGAAGTGGATAGGACACACTCTACGAAAAGCACCTAACTGTGTCACGAGACAAGCCCTCACATGGAACCCTCAAGGCAAAAGGAAAAGAGGAAGGCCAAAGAATACATTACGCCGTGAAATAGAGAAAGATATGAGAGAAATGAACAAACATTGGACAGAACTGGAGAGGGAAGCCCAGGACAGAGTTGGTTGGAGAAAACTGGTGAGCGGCCTATGCTCCATTTGGGGTAACAGGCGAAAGTAAGTAAGTAAGTAAGTATCCACCTTACCAATTAATTTGATTTCTGTGTTATTTCTCTGAATTCATAATTTGTTACCATAAAAAACCAATCAATGTATACTAAGTAGTCGAGTACTTTTTATTTTACTTCAAATGACGTTAATTTTGGCTACTTTCAAATGGTTAAACATTATTGTTCAGTGTCACTTTTGTTTCGCTGTACTGAATGGTTTGATTGTGGAGCCTTTGTAGTCCTTCTGGAAAACATGATCAACACAAACTCCAGATAGAAGTGGGTTATTTGAGTTCCCTCATAGACACTTCTCGTGTGTGAAACCGAAGGTTCTGAGTACAGTCTTCCTTGGAGTCATGACTACTCACTACTTAGGGCTCTATACTAAGATGCAGCGTCTATTCAACCCTACAAGATTTAAAATGTGTGTCTAGCTTAGGTTGATTTGTGATCTCAACGACATTTAACTATCACAACCCCTATATTGAGGTGGTTAGGACATGTGTTACGTATGGCTAACCATCGCCTGCCTCGTCGAGCTATATTTTGCAGTGTAGGAATAGGTTGGAAGAAAGCTAGGGGCGGCCAAATCGAAATATGACTCAAATCCATGAAGTCACTGACAAGTGGACTGAGTGATGTTGGTAGATGTAGGCTATCTGGTTGGGGTCCGCGAGATGATAGTAACCAATGCTTAGAGACCTTGAATGACATGGCTCGAAATCGCTTGTAATGGCGCATGTGCATTTATTCTTTGTATTCTCTCAAGTCCCAAACTTTTTAATTCCTCATCACTTTATCTTTATCTTTTTAAATTTATTTCGCTAGATTTTACTTCTTGAATAATATCTTCTAACCCTAATCTCTCCGATTACTATTGGCGTGCTAACCGGATTGGTGATTATGGAGGATCTAGGTGGGGCAGTTGAAAAACCCTTACTCCAAATCACGAGTGCATATAGACCCTAGAATCATAAGGGAATAAATGGCATATGAACCTGTTGTTGGTCACAGACTAACATGAGATTGCATCTCCCAACGTTGCTCCATTGCCTTATTGATGAGACCTCTTGATCAAAGGTCTGGTGAGTGGCTCCCCAAGAATACACCTGCTTTGGTTCGCATACCTGAGCAGTACCCCAGCCCACATAGAAACTCAATAACTTATGTGGTGCATGAATGTGTAGCGGGTCCCTCCGTACCAATAATTGTCATTATAGAGCTATGACAGACAGACAGACAGATACAATGTAGAACTTCGTACATAAGTACATCAGTTCAGGTTGCCATACCACATCAGCACAGAGACACAAGTGTCAGTTCAAATCCAAGAGGGATAGTGATAGTAGGAGTATTAGCAGTAATGGAGGAGATTAGGGAGCGAAGATATGATTCAAGAAGTATAATTCAGTAAGATAAGTTTAGAAGAAGGATTTCGTTTTACATAGAAATCATGAAGTAATGATTGTTAGACCTCGATTAGAAACCTGAAAGCACTGGAAAGTCATCGTCTCGTCCTGCCATGGGACCCGTCAGCAGTACTCATTCACGACTCCCTTTACTCACAGGACTATTTGTATATTTGATCTAATCATATAGGGTAAATTATCTTCTTACATTTATGACCCACCACTACATATATCTTCATTTCAGCTCATTGGTTATCAGTCAATGGAAAACAGCCTACATCACCACAGAATCCTCCACCGGATTTTTTAGCAAGAATGGCTTTATTAAATAATTCATTTGGATCGACAAATAAACAGAATAAACGATTAATGAGTCATAAAAAAATGGATGATCTAAATTCATTGGTGGAAAAACGTCCTAAAATTGGTTTACATCATAATGAACGAGATAAATTCGATTTGTTATCATCAAACTCTCATCCAAGAAAAGTTTTAGCAGTATCTGTTGAGGTAAATTCTTGATTTATGAAAGTCATTCATGTTGTTCTTATAATGAAATGTATTTTCAAATAAATCACTATCACATCATAGTAAGCTAACAATTCCATACCGTATTTATCATATTGTGGTGTGTGCTACTTATACGAACGATATAAGTAGTATAAGAAGGGACGTGAAAGAAGAGGTCTCACGGTCACAAGAGGAAAAAGGAAAGCAAATGGAGCAAAAGTAAGAAGTAAATGGAGTACCAACAGGAAGGAAAGGAAGCAACAACAGGAATGGAAGAAGGATGGAGTGTTGGAAGTCACGACTCAAAGTTGGCGTGCAAATAGAGTATTCAATGTAATTTTTTCGTTTTTAATTGACTCAGAGTGTAAATTTGCATAATACAATCTTCCTCGCCTGCCTCAGTCGTCCCAATTGGTGTCGCTGCCTCTACACAGGATGAAGATCCCATGGCTTTGGGAGTTTGAAGACGGAGATGTAAGGAGCTTCTTGAAGGAGTTCGAAGCCGTGGCGGAGCTGGTAGGAGTCAAGGAGCAGAGGGCGAGGGTGGTGGTGTTGGGGACTCTACTAAGAGGCAGGGCGAGAGCGGTGAACGATGGTGTGGAGGACGCTGACTGGGAGGTGGTGACGGAAAGGCTTCTGGTGGAGTTCGACAGCCCGGCGGATAGGCAGGACGCACTGCAGAAGTTCCAAGAGGTGAGACTGACGGTGGATGGCGACCCACTCGTGCTGGCTGTGGAGTTGACAAGATTGCTGCGCTGGGGATGAAGATGAGGAGTCGCAAGCACAGCTGCTAGCGTCGCAATTCATTGAAAGTGTGCCTGCAGAGGTTACCCAACAGTTGAGACTGGTGAACGCGGCACAACCAATGGACGTCACCGAGCTGGCAAAAGTAACGAGACAGTCGCCTCGGTTGCGTGTGAGAGACAGGCTGATGATGTCGCGAAGAAGATAGAAGAATTACAACGCGAGGTGGCAGCGTTACGAATAAAGGGTGGAAGAAATAATAAATGCTATATTTGCGGAGGAACCGGGCATTGGAAGAGGAATTGCCCAACAAGACGAAAACATTACATTGAATACTCTATTTGAACACTATCTTTGAGTCGTGACTTCCAACGCTCCATCCTTCTTCCATTCCTGTTGTTGCTTCCTTTCCTTCCTGTTGGTACTCGATTTACTTCTTGCTTTTGCCCCATTTGCTTTCCGTTTTCCTCTTGTGACCGTGAGATTTCTTCTTTCACGTCCCTTCCGATACTACTTATATCATTCGTATAAGTAGTACACACCACAATATTAGCACAAAGAAAACGGATTGACAAGTTTAAAATCAACGAAGTCGAAATAATAGTAAATGATTGGGAAAAACACAATTAATGAAATGAGAATTACCAGAATACCAGACTCAAGATCTTATCATCTAAGATACTTGACCACGGATTGACATTATCTTGAGGATCCAAGTTAAGAGGCTTCTACTTTCCAATATGACTCAAACCAAACTGTTCATGACCTCATGAATAAACACTGTATTTTGATTCGACTTTTCTTGTTCTGTGTGTTAGTTATCATTACACGTTAAGGTATGCAGTGATTAGGCATAACTGGTAAGTTTTATCCAACTGCCTTGATCAGTGAAGATTCAATGTCTTATCAACCAATTTATCATCGTTATCTTGTATCCTCACGCCTAATATCGGAATTATTCAATGATTCTACTATAAACAGGCAACGCTTCATAGAATTCAGTGATCGAATGCTGACAGAGTACTTACAATATCCTATATTTTCGGCTAATTTCTGATTGTTATCGTGTGTTATTACGGGTATGAGGACGGATGTTACTTCCTGGCTGCCCACACTGTGGATGAGCGTTTGTTAAGAAACCTGAAACGGAAGGTAGATTGGTGTTGGTCTTAGTGACCTTGGAGCGTGACCGCATATCTCAAGGGACAACTTCTTGAGGCCGGTCACGCACGGCCTTTTTATGGCTAGTATTTAAAGAGTTGGCTCCGTTCTTGTTTAAAAGGCCTAACCACCGGAGACAGAACTCCGTAAGGTAAGGTGAGGTGTGACATTTTTAAGGTTGATCATTTCTGACCCCTTCCTTCGTTGTGAGAAGGCAGCACTGCTGCAAATGCTGGTTGTCCAAGGGAAACACCTTACAGCTGTCACACCCCTCTGCAGTGAACAGTACGACTTCGCCCTCAGACCTTGAATAGCTGTTTTTAGTCTGATCGTTCTCCAATCGACCAGCCTGGCATGGTAGAACCTTCAGGAACATATGTTACAGCCAATATAGCTAGGTTGGATGGTCACGATAGGCCAGCCCGACCAACACGTCAAGTTAGCAGCTGCGGTCAGGAGTTCCTGATATACTTATTAGTGAGTACAATATTAACATACATTTAACATTTATGGTTGATTTTTCGTCTACTAACTATATTTTATTTCCTTATTTTTTCTGTTATTGTTAGCGTCGTTCTCATGAAATCAGTCAAGAGGTAATGATTTATTTTCGTGAATTAACTGAAGCATGTGTTGGTGCTAATGAAACTCGACGACATGAAGCTTTGGACAATGCTACATTAGATCCAGGACTTCAACCAATATTACCTCATCTTATGACATTCATCACAGAGGGTGTATGTTTTTGCTAGTTATTTAAAAAAAGTAACTTTTATAAAAATTTCATATAGTGAATTTCTTGACACGTTTTCAAAACATTTAAGTCTAAACGCTAAGTAAATGCACAACTATCAATGAGAATGATACAATAGTGAAAAACTAATTTTCTGTCGATTAAAATTGGTGTGGAACTTTATGAAATGGTGATTCGTAGCCAGTGAGTTATGTTCACTTGAATCCACTGCAAATGTTTGATCACTTTCCATAGTAAATTAAAAAGGATTCACTGTTGCCCTTAATTTCAGCTTCCCTATTGATTTGGATGTAAATTTGTCTCGCAAATATATCAAGGCATTGTAGATAGAATGATATTCTCGATTATAACTGATACATCAATTTGTTTTTACATTCTTACCCCTTCAATTTCTATGGCGATGTTGCAAGTATTAGTTTTTGCTTGCATGTTTTAATACGATGTCTTAATATGAATTTATTTTCTTTTGTAATCATATCTTCTATGCTTAATCTTTTCTATTACCACTGATACTGTTTCTACTTCAATAAGTTTGGTATTTGCCTTGAAAATGTCATCTCTCTGCACCGATGAGGTATGCCGCCCTAAACTAGTGTAATGCATATACCCAGGCTCTACATTGCGTATGAGCTCGATCTTTGATTTTATAACTGTCTATATAAATCCATGTATGTCAAGTTGAGAATTCAATCAGTCAGTCAGTTAAAACGCAGAACTTCGTACGTACGTACATCAGTTCAAGTTGCCATACCACAGTAGCACAGAAACGCAATTGTCAGGTAGTAGAAAAGAAATGTAATCGTCTGATTCTATCGGTGATAAGTACTTTACTGTCAACTAAACTCATTTGCCAGATGTAGATTACTGTAATGGACTTGCCACCCTCAGATGATAACGGTTAGTGATGCTTCACATCTGTCCAGATCGAGCTAGATGTTGTGGTGTTTGAACCTGAAACTTAGTGTCTAAAAGTCGTATCTGTTAACCCTGGGCCATCACTTGACGATATGTTTAGATTTATAGGTCACGTCTGAATAAGATTAAAAACAAATCCATTTCAAACCTAATCACCAATCAACATATGATTATTGAGACTCGTTTGTGGATATTTGTTTAGCGGTTACAAAGTTTTTAATGATTTTTTCTCCAGTTGATCTCAATTTATGAAAAAAAAACCATGCTAAAATTGAGCCTATTAAACAATCTAACGGCTACCTGAATTCAGTAGCAGCTGATTGGGTAACGCATTGAGCGTTTAAAGCGGAATATATATTGAACTCAAGTTCCAGTTGTGAACATTAAGACTAAAATGCAATTAGTTCTAGCTGATGAGTCCAAAATAGGATGAAACATGTGTCATGAATTCCATTGCTAACAAAAAATACATTTATTCTATTCATTGTTAATTTAAAATTCACAGTTCATGACAGAATAATTTCCATTCCTAACTAGTCAACAAGCAATCTATTTTCTTGTTCATATCATAAACCATTGAAAAGCTAGAGGCAGTGGACATCTGTTTTGTCCTAGTTTGTGACTCTTCAGCTGTGCGTATTCACAACTTATCAACCGAAAATCAAACTAAGGACTCGGTCCCGCTCACAAACGCCTAACTTCAAGATATCTCTAAATTACTACTATCCAATGATTTGCATGTCTCACTACAATCAATCTCTTTTGTTTAAAATTTCATTTCCTATCATGAAAATCTATATATATTTGTAATTTTCTTTTTTCTCTTTATTTAACTATTTTTTTTCTATTATACAGGTAAGAATCAATGTAACTAATCATAATCTTGCTATATTAATTTATTTAATGCGATTAGTTAAAGCATTAATTGATAATCCACATATATCTTTGGAACCATATTTACATTTACTTGTGCCTACTGTGATTACATGTGTATTGAATCGTCAATTATGTGCTAAACCAATTACAGATAATCATTGGGCATTAAGAGATTTTGCTGCTAAACAATTAGCTACTTTATGTAATCGGTAAGTTATGATGACAAGTGTTTAGTACACATGCACACACACACACACACTCACACTTTGTATTACTTGCTTTGTACGTTTTAGTATGTTGCATACTTACTTAATTACACTTACGCCTGTTACTCGCAATGGAGCATAGGCTGTTGAGCAGTATTCTCCAACCCGACTCCGGTCGGTGGCCCATGTTCACCTCTGTCTGATGAGTTTCATACTAAGACCAAATGGCCACCCAGCGCTTCCAGGTTCATAATAGTGGTCTAGTCAAGAAACTCGTCTAGAGAAGTCGAATTAATAATGTTTGTATGTTTTATTGTGGTATACACGTTGTGAACAGGGTTATCAGTCAGTTAGTCAGTCAGTTACAACATAGAACTTCGTACGTAAGTACATCAGTTCAGGTTGCCATACCACATTAGCACAGAGAGATGGAATTGTCAGTTCAAACTCCATAGTGGTAGAGATAGTAGAAGTATTAGTGGTAATGAAGAAGATTAGCATATGAGGATAATATTCAAGAAGTATAATTCAGTGAGATAAGTTTAGAACGACAAAGGTAGAGGAGTTGACGAATCCAGAAGATCGGGATTTGAGAGAACACGAAGAGTGGATGCATTTGAGGCATTGCAAACAATTTTGAGCCATGTCATTGAGGGTCTCTAACCATCGATTATTATCATCTCGCGCACCCCAACCAGATAGTCTCTATCTACCAACATGACTCAGTCCACTTGTCAGTGACTTCATGGATTTGTGCCATGTTTTGATTTAGCCGCCGCTAGTGTCTGTGTTCCAGGGCTTATCGTTGAACAGTAAATGATAGTAATCATAATGTCAGTCACTCAGTTACAATGTTGAACTTCGTACGTGAGTGCATCAGTTCAGGTTGCCATACCACATTAGCACAGAGACGCAAATGTCAATTTAAATCCCATAGTGGGGAGATAGTAGAAGTAAAGGTGAAAATTCGGGTTGGAAGGAATTACTCAAGAAGTATAACTCGTTGAAACAAATTTAGAAAAAGAAAGATAGAGGTGAGGAGGAGTGCAGAAGATTTGAATTTGAGGGAACACAATGAAAGGTTGTACCTGAGCTCGTTGAGTCAATCTGTGGTTAGGTATACGTAACGCATTTCCAGACCACCTCAACTGATGAAGTTTCAATACTTCATCTATTGATCTGCCATTCCTACCCAGTACTTGTTTCCTAACTATAGCATTGCTTACTCGGTTGTCCCACGATATACGAGCAATGCTTCTAAGAAATCTATAATCGAAAACTAATAACCTACACATATCTTCTACTCTTACCGACCATATTTCACATCCATATAGTAGGACGTAGTGAACTGTTGCACAGTACACTCGTCATTTGGTTTTCGGACGACTATCTCGCCTACGCCATAAGTGACGTAAGTTGACATAAACCAATCGACTAACTCTTCTCACATTCCTTTATCACAAATAATAATTACAATTCACCATTAATATAATTAATCTGGTATTTTTTTCTTATCTTATCTTTGTTATTTATTACATGATAATGTACATTTACATTAGGCACAATACATCTAGCAATGAATTATACGGACGTGTTACACGTGAACTTTCACGTGCATTATGCAGTTGGATTGATGGTGGTGGTCGTGGTAACACATCGTCTACTAGTAGTGGCTGTACTACAGAAACTTGCTTAAAATTACCAATGATGATGAAAACTACTACTACTGATCTATCAAAATATTCTGAACATGAAAAACCGATTGAAATGAAACTGTGCAAAGTTGAAAATGATAGTTTAACTAATAATTCACTTACAACCACAACAACAACTAATACTATCAGTACTACTACTACTAGTACCACTACTACTACTCCTGTCACTACTACTACTACTACTACTAGCAATAGTAATAATAGTAATAATAACAATGGACCAAGTTTAGGCAGTGCTATACATTCAATGAATACATTATATGGTATCCTTGTTGCTTTAGCTGAATTCGGTGCACAATGTTTACGAATGATGGTATTTCCATTATTATCTTCATTATGTCATCGTTTAACTAAATTAACTGAATCGAATAATTTTACAACAATGAATGAATTGAACGAGTCGACCACTGCTGGAAGTAATGATTTAAAGCAACAACCACACCAACACCAACAACAACAACATCCAGTACTTTCATTAAGTTTAGGCGCAAAACTTTTACCAGTTGATCAACGTTCATTTGATTTTCTTAAAGTTATGATGACGGTTAGTTTGATTTTCGATTTATTGATTGATTGATTTACTTATGTACACTTTATTTGCTTACTCACCTGTTCAACGTGGATACAGAAAGCTCGATTGGCTTTTGCCAGTTTATGCCGTTTATGGTGTAGGCAAGATATCCGTTTGCTGACCAAAGGACGAGTGTACTGCACCGTAGTTCGCTCCGTTCTCCTATATGACTGTGAAACATGGTCGGTAAGAGTAGAGGATATTGATAGGTTAGTAATATTCGTTTATAGATGTCTTCGAGGCATTGCTCGTATATCCTGGAACAGCCGTGTAAGCAATGCTGTCATTAGGAAACGAGTACTAGGTAGAGATGGCAAATAAATAGATGAAGTAGTGAAACTTCATCAGTTGAGGTGGTTGGGACATGTGTTACGTATGGCTAACCACCGACTGCCTCGAAGAGATATGTTTTGTGGTGTAGGAGTAGGTTGGAAGAAAGCTAGGGGTGGCCAGACCAAAACATGGCACAAATGCATCAAGCCTAATCAATAACAGTCCTTCACATAACATAAATCCATGAAGTCACTGACTAGTGGACTGAGTCATGTTGGTAGTTGTAGGCTACCTGGTTGGGGTCCGCGAGACGAAAGTCACCAATGGTTAGAAACCTTGAACGACATGGCTCAAAATCGTTTGCAAAGGCTCAAGTGCATCCATTCGTTGTGCTCTCTCAAATCCTAATCTTCTGGATTCGTCAACACCTCTACCTTTGTCGTTCTAAACTTATCTCACTGAATTATACTTCTTGAATATTATCCTCATATCCTAATCTTCTTCATTACCACTAATACTTCTACTATCTCTACCACTATGGAGTGTGAACTGACAATTCCATCTCTCTGTGCTAATGTGGTATGGCAACATGAACTTATGTACATACGTACGAAGTTCTACGTTGCAACTGACTGACTGACTGACTACTCACCTGTTACCTCTAATGGAGCATAAAATGTGGACCAGCATTCTCCAACCTACTTTGTCTTGCGCCTTCCTTTATAGTCCCTATCCACCCGGTGTTCATTCTTCTCATGTCTGTCTCCAATAATCGGCGTTTTGGTTTTCTTCTTTTCTTTTGGTCTTAAGGGTTCAAAGTGTGAGTGAGGGCTTGTTTTGTGATGCCATTAAATGCTAAATTTGATCCATTTTTAAATACAGTGATGTTGAGGTTAGACTATAGGAGTACTTCGTAAACATGGTCAGTTGAGTTTTAATGGCCCGTGATATGACTTCAATTTAGACGAATGATCGAGTATGCCATCATATAAATCTTCATTTCCATACTTAGGCAAACCCCGTTCATATGACAGCGGTAATAAGAAGCTAAATATGGTTTTTGAGGATGAATTGATTTCATGCGTTCATTTAAGCAGACAGACATGAGAATGAAAAGCGTACAAGCAAAGCAAAGCAAAGCGAAGCAAATTGGATAATGTGTGAGTGAGCCAACTCCTATGCACTGAATCAATGACTAAGAGTATTTATAGTCAGGTTATATTAGGCTAGACATGTAATGAGCAAGTAAGTATGCATGCATACACACAGACACTCTCAAATATACAATAGTCAAAATAGTGTAATCGAATTGATTACAAATATAAAAAAATGTTCGAAATACTATTATCGAATAATTTAAACAATTAATCATTAAAGCCTAGTATAAACTGAATGAATGATGCGGTGTTAAAGATTAAATATGGTTGTGAATCTGTTATCAGTTAAGGCAATTGAATTATGTGTTACTATTTGTATCTAAACATCATCTACCTTGCCAGATAATGTTAAATGGCTGCAGCAGTAAATTGGGAAAAAAAGCTAAGAGAGGTTAAATCAAAACATGCTATCAGTTCATGAAGTGATTGACCATTTTTCTAAGTGATGTTCATGCAAATGTAAACTATCTTGTTGGAATTTACTCAATAATAATGATCAACAATGGCGCAGGTGCATTCATTTATTGTTTTCTTAAATTCTTACCTTCTGCATACCTCATCATCTCTATTTTTTCTCTTTCTAAATTTATCTTACTCAATTATTCTTCTCGAATCATATCTTCGAACCCTAATCTTCTTCATTACAGCTAACACTTCTACTATCGCTACCAATATTGGATTTGAACTGACAGTTGCGTCTTTGTGCCAATGCGGTCTGGTAACCTAACCTTACGACTTGATAGTTGTGAATGATTCTGAAAGCTTGAAATTAAGTTTGTAGTAAAAACTACATTTTAATATCCAGTATTTATCTATTGAATGTACACAAAAATAACTGAAAGCATAGAATATACAGGATTTATTGAGTATTACAAGCGTTACCGGTATTCAACCTAATAGTTTATGATTTCATCCAAGTCTCTTCCACGGTTTGGGCAGCCGGGAAGCGACAACCGCCCTCATACCCCGTACCAGCACACGAGACCGAATTGGTCAAAATCAAATCCTTCCTACACCCCCCACTCTCTTGGATTTGAACTGACAGTTGCGTCTCTGTGCTGAAGGAGCACGGCAACCTGAACTGATGTACGTACGTACGTACGAAGTTCTGCGTTCTATCTGTCTGTCTGTCGTCCAAGTTTGAAACTTAACAATGTACGTCCATGACCATCACCAGCGATCGGATCTTTCCCAATTGATTTGCCATATTTAATCATCCAATACTATATCTGTGTGATATTGCTGATTTCACTATTCATACAGTTGAACTTTACCAACTCCGTCTCAAACACACAAAGAATTAATCTGAAAATCAATAGACATACAATCTTATTAAAAAGTTTTTCTTTATAAAAGTATTTTCTTCATTTCCTCTTTCTACTCATAGAATCGTATTGCACCTTTACTTAATGATTGGCGTATACGTCAAGGATACGGTGTTACACTAGAAGATTATCGTGCTGCTTATGAATGTATGGCTGAATGCCTTTTTGTTATGAATCAAAATCATACTACTGTTACTGCTATTAATACTACTACTACAAGTAGTAGTAATAATAGTAATAATAACAGTAATACTAATACAACAACAACCACTACTGTTAATACTTCCACTCCCAGTACTACTACTACGACTACTACTACATCTGCTCAACTTATTGTTAACAATCCAGTTCATCACCAACCAACTACTAGTAATGCGAATGTCATTATCAGTAGTATTAGTGGTAGTAGTACTCCAGTGAATAATTCCACTATTTCAACTATTACCAGTAATAATAATAATAATAATAATAATAATAATAATCTTCCTACTTCAACTAGTATTATTGTTACTAGTAATATTACAACTTCTAATATGAATACTTTTAATAATTAACAACAAACATTTCAACAATTTCGTTTATGTGATTGATTATCATCTATCTCATTGATTGTATAAACAACCTTATTTATTTTCTTACATTTATTTTTTTTCTGATTACATCTAAAAAAACTGCAAAACAGTGATTAAATCATATTGAGTTGTGTGTGTGTGTGTGACACATGAACTATCTGTAAACAATTTTTTTTTGTAATAATGCGGAAAATTTCTAGCTCAGTTGGGGAATGATTGTGATGATAGGGTTCTTGTTTCCTTGAGTTGGGTGTGGTGCTATGGTGTGAGCTACTTATAAGTAGTATATGATGTGAGTGTCAATGTAATGTCTGGCAGCAGAAGATGAGGGAAGATCAAGCAAGAAAGGAAGAGTGGGAACACAATGGAATTTGTATGAAACGCATGAATAGTGACAATGGATTGATGTTTTGCAAATTAACGATGTATACGATATGGTTTTCCAATTTTACTGAGTAACTCTGTAATTTCCGAGTAAATACAATTCGGTTGCCCTCATCTGTGTTCTGTTTCACTACAGGGAATGTTTTTTTTTGTTATGGAGCTTCGATTGTTCTTCTTCCTCTGTGAACAAGCGTCAGATAGAAAAGTTTGAAGTTTGTGCCTGATGATGTTGTTCAGACGGTGGAGTACACTGAAGGCTCCACAACAGGAAAACATGCCCAGCTCTGAGAGAGAAATGAAACTGTATCATAATTTTTTTGGAAATTACTATTTTTTTTTATATCCATTTAGAAAACAAATTATCAACATTATGATGACATTGTGTTAATCTGTTAATAAGTAGTATGTGTGTGTATATACTTATGTATGTATATATTATATGCTAATGCGTTATGTAAATAAACTGACCTCACAAATGTGTATTGCATATATATGATGTATTTGGCTCAATGAGATGTACATTTTTTTTTAACTTGGAATGGGAATTTTTAAAGGAAAATTTCTTCTTCATTGAACTGAGTACTTTTCTTTCTTATTTTTTCATCTGATTGAATGAATTTTTAAGAGATTTTTATGAGAAATAAGTACATGCACTGTCAGTCATCGTTTGCATTGGCTGTGTAGTCAGATAAGGGAATGTGAGTAGAGGTAGTTGTGGAGAGAAGAGAGGTATTAGGCGGTGTAGGAAAGATTTGGTTTTGACCAATTTGGTCTCGTGCTGTAACGGGTATGAGGGCGGTTGTCACTTCCCGGCTGTCCACACCGTGGAAGGTACATGCACTGTAACTGTCAAATATTCATGGGTTTAGATATTTATTTATTTAATAACCAAAAAAGATTGATTGAAATTAGGCATATTGTATATACTATTGGATTCTAGCTCAGTAGTAGTCTAGAGGTTAGGTGGGTCCCAGGATTCGACCCCCTGTCGTGAAGTCTCAGGTGAGCATTGCTATAAGGTTTTATACTAAAAAACGGAGCAGCTGTTTAATGCTTCCAGGTCTCTAGTGATTATCTAGTTAGGATCATACTGTGAAATGGGATATGAGAATTTAACGATCTCAAAAAAATCCCTTTATGTATTTGTTGGGGATGTTAGATCTCCAGAACTCGCTTCATAAATGCCTCATTTTGGATTTCACGTTTGCGAGCATGGGTTGATCAGTTGAACTTGAGATCACACATTTCCCACCAGGAAAATCCATGGCTGTGATTGGCTGCTGTGTATTTTAGTGTGCTATTTTTGTGACTGTCTCAAGGACGTTTCTATAATGTATAAATAAACGAGAGTTGTTTGCTTGATTGTATTGTGATTGCTGGGTGTTTGTTTTTTTTTTTTTTTGTGATTTTTTTTGGGTTGTTGAGATTTTCCTCAGTATTTAACATCATTAGGCATTAAACTGAATACTGTCAGCTAATATCCTTAGACTGGTGAACTGGCATCCGATTGTTTATATTTGTAAATTCAGCCATTTCAGACTACTACAGTCATTGGAAATGGTTTAATTCACATTCAATTTCAGATGGAAAAACTTTGGAGGTTTGATGGTATGTGTTAGTCTTTACAATGATGATATCTCGGTTGACTGAGCTTCCATTTGAATGAGTTCAAACATAGAGTGGCAATCACTTGTTCAGATAACGATTTCTGCTCGTTGATGATATGGTGGGAGAGTAAATACTCGGATGACAAGCAATTTATCATAGGCGATTTTACTGTTATATTCATGTCCTCCAAACAGCTAGTTTGGAATACAGCTTGCCTTTAAATTGAACAGTCATCTCAACTTTCTTGTCATTTTAAATTTAAATTCTTTTATTCAATCTATCAGAACATTACACATCATTGTGATGTATATTAGATAGATACATAAGAAAGGAAACAAGAGTATTTATAAGATTGTTGATAAACTGCTCAACTCTAGAAACTCCTCGAAACATATTGAATCAAATAATCTTCCAACTAGATATCAGCATATAATCAGTCAATTTTCTAGATGTTATGTTGTATGCTGATTGCACGGAATGTTCTCGAACTTTCCCTGACTACCAAATCCCAATATGATCTCATCGATTGATTTCGTAAGATGAATCCATTCCTGTTAAACAACTTCTTGTCTTGTGCCAGCTACTCCTGATTGGATCACTTATAAATGTTTTGTGATACTAAGTTGACTGTTAAGAAAGAAGGTGATTTCTTTTCTGACTAAATAAATAACATTACCTTGTATCATGGTGGTTGGATATAAATTTCTACGAAGAATCAACATGGTATAAAGATGTTGACCATTACTAATTAGTCAAGTATTTACACTATTCACTCATAATTTTTCGGAAAAATATATCAACAACTCACTTGATATAATACAAACTGTATACAGGCATTTATTTTTTTAAATAAATTATACCATTAACAAACTAAATGAGTAGTATCTTTTGCAATGCTGAACTTTTGAAAATGAGTCCGGTTTAAGTGTGGTTGATAAATTACATGTTTATGTTTGCTCTCATTTGATTGAGTCCATACTAAGAACAATGGAGACACCACTATCTGGTATGAAACAAATCTAGCTTAGACAGGAAACATAGTTTTCTCACTACAATAGCTTGACAATAATAATAGAGACAGATCAATCTTGAATTTGGATAAACTACTTTCATTTAGGAGAGAGAACGCAATAAATAGATATCACAGTATATAGTGACATTCGGAAATAGCGAGAAACAGAAATGTGTGCGAATTGAGTAGTAGCTATTCCACCCTATGGATCATAATAGTAGTAATAATGTAAGATTTGTTCTAACCATATGGATTGTTGTGGCAATGTCAATGTATTATAATAATATTCAGTTCCATCGTCCACCTAAGAAAAGATTCAATACTGAACACTCTACATATAAATTATAATTTTCATTACAGATTTATGCAGACTATCGTGTTTCGTTGAATTTAAGAACCTGGAAGCATTGAACATTTGTTTCGTCTTAATATGGGACTCATCATCAGTGAGTATGGACGATTCTTGCACCAGCGAGTACTCTTAACTCCAAGAGCACTAAGGTCGTATCTAATGGCATTAATGTCTAATTTTGATCAATTTTAGATTTTGTGTAACCTCACCGATCGTCATCAGTAGTTACAGCTTACACACGATAAGGTTGAACTTTACTAGTCAACTCCTCTCGCCAGAACTCCGACAGATTTTCTCATGAAACTAATCACTAGTGAGTAGCTATTCTAAACAGATTCAGTGTTGGATACTCTCCATTCAGAATGAAATATAATTTGTCTGTAATCGATATAAATTATATTTCACATGAAGTAAGAACTCCTTATGACTACTGATATTAAAAAAGAAATCATAGTGTTGTTCCGCAAAAGCTGTTTCCAGCTGATCTTTTCAACGATCACTGAAATTATAGCAGAAGGAGAAGCTACATAATTCAATATAGTTTTTAGAAATATGCCTAACACGTGAAAATTCTCATGAGATCTCGTTGACATTGCATGATATTGCTAATTTTCTTTATGAGTCACGTTCAAAAATGTTCCATTACAGTTCATTAGTTGTAACCTTTTGACACATATTAATCTGTTACAAAATGTTGCATAGCTATAATTTCATCTACTTACAATCCGAGTCAGTAGTATGAAACGTTTTACCTAAAAGAACTATTTCTTGCTACTTATTTTCATGTACAATTTATTTGCGAGAAGACATTTTAAATTTAGTTCAGAAATGGATTTTTAAGACAGAATTCAACTGATTTATTTCACTCAAACAGTTATTTGTTGACTTAATCGAGCATAAAATTTGACATTCACGCAGAATTCTACTAAGAGCAAGGTGCCTGTTACTTTCTTTTAATGAGAATAAACAGGAGAGATAATGAGAAACCTTAATTCTATAAGATTCTTGCCTACATCGATTACATTCATCTTTAAATAGTCAATTCAACATGCATGAATAACAACACATAAAAATGTTTGAAAATTTGTGTTCTGTTTTCCTCCGAGGTCATCATCAATCAATACACACATCTACTGTTGCAATATGAACACATGAATCTGAAACAACCTTACACACCTACAAATAGACGAATAGATGAATTCACAAAATGTTTAAAGTATGTCTGTCATTCAACTGGATTTCCAGTTTGAAGAGACTGTAAGAAAGAGGGAGGGTATTAACAAGAGCACAATGTTTCATCTATCAGAAATCAATAAATAATTTTCTTAACAAAGAAGCACTGGCAATTCTCTCATCACTCTTCATTCAGATTATCTGTTTGTTGTGGTTTTAACTTTCAGTTATTATTACTTTTATTTTTGATAGATTTTATTTCTATTCCATTAAAATAAGCAGCAATATACTACTCAAATAGATGAAAATGCGAATATAAATGGGGTAGAGTGATGTTGAAGCTGAGAGGGATTTATGAAAAAGAAACCGTATGAGAAGGGTGTATTATATTCCGTCAAAAGTATCCTTATGAAAGATGCCACAGAGATAAGAAGGAGAATATTACTATTATTATTATTATTATTGCCTTTACGATAAGACATCATTTATCCATGCTGCTCAACTACTTTCTCCCTCTCTGTCTCACTTTCACTCTCGTTATCTCTCTCTCTCTCTCTGTGTATCACTTTCCTAATTATTATTATTATTATTATTATTATTATTATTATTATTATTATTATTATCACTACTGTTGTCCTTCAATAATATAAATTCAGCTTATATTGAGCTAATTGTATGGAGCTTGTGTGAGTAGAGCTTCGTTTCAGGGTCTGTGAACGACGGTTCCGTGGCCGGTGGTGGGGCCTTTGTGCCTCCTGTTCCCGCTCTCACGTGGGTTGATGGTATGTCGCTGCTGTTTGAGCGGGGGGAAAGTAAAAAAAAGGGCTGTACCAAGCTTACTCCCAAACCGGCGCTTTAGTCATTCCGCCTGCGGTTCTTAGCCGTGGAGCTGCGTTCTTTTTTTTTTTTTTTTTTTTTTTATTGTGATTGCTGGGTGTTTGTAGAATATACTTTCTACGCTTATAAAGTCTTCTATCTTCAGCTTGGGATTCAAGGTGGCCTATATGGACGCTGGTAATTGTCTCGTTCGTGTTTATCGACTAAGGTGAACTCATAATAACTTCAGGCGTACCTAGTGACGAACATAACAGTATTGTTGCAGTAGGTAATGCATAAGTTTTGTCAAGAAAGCGTCAGGTTAGAATTGTGTATTAAATGAAACGATTATAAAGGAACACAGTTAGAATGAGGATGGAATGAACATGGTTTATTCATGAGAAGGAGTACTCGGGCAAATTAAGACGTTCTTCGATTTTGAGGCATTTCTGATAAGATCTTGAGTTACATAATTCCTAGTATTCAATCCAGATAGCTGTGATTTTCTTGCAAACGTCAGTGTTCCCATTTCTTTTACTCAGTTCTATGTAACCAAAACCATTGGTTTATTATAACTTTGACAAGAAACAGCACAAAACGTGACAGGGAAATGAGCCATGCAACGTTAAACAGTGATACTATGAATAGATCTCACCATCATTTGATACAGAAAAACGAGGTTAACATGTACCAAGCAATACAGTTAGAGTATGAAGGGACGTATTCAGAATAAACTTCATCCACTTGATAGAAATATCACTAAGTGATAATACAATACGGCTACCCTTCATCACTAATTGATCACTTGTCTTCTTTTTCCTCAGCGTCTAGAATAGTCTGAGATAAGGAATACCCTAGAGTGACATTCCTAAAATACGACCGAACTGAGACTTCAAGTTGGTTGCACTTATCACTTCAATTTAATGTACGTAACGAAACCACAGAATTGTTGTACTGTGTTGTCACCGGCTGTAGAAAATTGTTTGAGATAATAAAAACTGGACTCAAGCAATAGTTGGATATTCTCATTCAGACAAAAAGATAGGTTTCACAAAGGAGAGGGAGAACTGCTTTTACGTACGAATTCCAAATCCGACTTTTATGAACTCAAAGACTTGGATTTTCACCATTGATTCATTGGGCGAGACAGTTCTCTGTGATTGTCAGTTGAAGAAGTCTGAACTTGTCTCTGTAGGATAAGTTCTGGTTGGTGTGGTCTTCAACCTTCTGTTTATTATTTCTGCTACACTATCACCTTTGAATTCAAGTTGGATGAAGACACGTTTCTTGTCTTTTGTCATTTCTTTAGGTTCCCTGTCTCCAGTTTTACCATATTCCTCAACAGATTTTTTTGGATACTCATTTTTCCTGACGTTGATTAATTTTGCCTTAAATGTGTTAGTCGATAATTTATATCCTTTCCATTCTATGAAATAACATTTTGATAAGTGCTTTTTTGTAACAAAATCCGACAGAAGCTGTTAAAATTCAGATAAACACTATTACACTTATGCTTTCAATAAACTGATCGTTGAATTCTATCATCTTATCCCCGCCGTTGTATGGCAACATCGAGAAAGTAGAACTTATAATCTCTTCACTGTTCCATGGTGAACACAATATTTCCATAAGCGTTGATGAGAAGGCTTAGCAGGTTCATTGCTTGTGGTTGATCATTCTATACTATAAAATAATACACCATTTCATCAGTAACCATCACATTAACAAATGTGTACAATCGCTCTTCCTAACATGGTCATCGATAGCACTTACCGTTTCTTATCTTTATATATAATCACTGTTGATATTTGACCAATCACAATAAACTTTTTGAACACCCTTATTACTTATTATGTAGTCTGTCGATGAGACGATAACCCCCACTTCAGCCAATCTATTGAATGATATTTTTGTACTTCACTATTATCCATATTTGCCTTCATTATTGCAACTATTTGAATAGTCATTCATTAATACTTCCTATAAATAATTATGAATTTTGACTGGTGTCAACTAGCTTATCAATCACATTTTGATTGATCTGTATTCTACGATAAATTTTAAAACTCATTAGTAGTGTGTATCCACCAACTCGCAACCAAGAATTGAACCCATGACTTTCCATCTTATGCGCGGATGCTTTATTTCTAAATCATTAAGCTGCGAGACTAAAGATCTTGAGCTCGATTCCCGCTTGTGAAATGGAGGATGTCCACTGCTGAGGAGTCCCATGATGCAACGAAATGGCCGCCCAGCATTTCCGTGTTTTCAATGGTGGTCCAACTTTGGTCATTTCGTGATTTCAATGAAATCGGTTCGATTTATTATACCTGACCAATCACGGAGATATAAAAATTAACAAAACTTGTAGTGTTATCTGGACAAGAATAATAAATATTAGAGAATTCAGTTTGAAAGTAAGTATGCATTCGAAGGATAAAGTTAGAGATACTAGTTTCCCAGTTTGAATTGCCTGTTCTCACTCCGTAGGCAACTCTCATAGCCTTCAGTTTATGTTTTACATTTAGAAGGACTCTCATCCTCATTGGTTACTTATCTCTTTTAGTGTGCTACTTTGTAACTATTTCAAGGACGTTTTTTGTACTGAATAAAGTACACTTAAATTGAATTCTTGTTAATTTACTCGCTCAAGGCCGTTTTTGTGGATTAATAAAATCTTCCTATACTGATCTTGAACTTCTTAACCTAGTTAGTTCGTCCGAGCCAAAAAGGAAAGATAAGCTTTTCTGTTCTTATATCACTGATTTACTCTCCGTCTTGTCGATATCTAGTTGTTTCTTACTCTTAGCACAAGTATAACAAACCACTATCATCCACCTTGTGTTCTAATAGCCAAAGAGCCTAATAAATAACAGTCCTTCACATAACATAAATCCATGAAGTCACTGACAAGTGGACTGAGTCATGTTGGTAGATGTAGACTACCTGGTTGAGGTCACCAATGATTAAAGACCTTGAACGACATGGCTCAAAATCGTTTGCAATAGCGCAAGTGCATCTATTCTTTGTGCTCTCTCAAATCCTAATCTTCTGGATTCGTCAGCACCTCTACCTTTGTCTTTCTAACCTTATCTAACTGAATTATACTTCTTGAATAATATCTTCAAACCCTAGTCTTCTTCGTTACCGTTAATACCTCTACTATCTCTATCACTATAGGATTTGATTTGACATTTGCGTCTGTATGCTAATGTGGTATGGCAACATGAACTTATGTACATACGTACGAAGTTCTACGTTGCAACTGACTGACTGACCTTCACATCAGTGGGATGGTTTCAAGCAACCAATACAAATAATGAATAATATATATATAGAATATTATTGTTGATATGATCAAAAGCAAATCAAAAAGAAATCTTCGTTCATTTTGATTCTATTTTTCCCCTTTGATCATTGTTACATGATCGATCATTAAAGTTACATTACAAATAAGAACTACAATGTCTATAGTAAAATGAATTGTTCTTTTTGTATTATGATACTTTCTTTGTTTGAATATTCCGCATATATTATGTTACATGATGTTACATCATGACATTCGGGATATTGAATTATATATATATATGCAAATTCATATTGAAAAAATAGGAGGATATGTGTATTATATTGATTGATTGATTGATTTTATGCATGTGTAGAGTTAAAAATGACACACAGTAAGTAAATGAATACATAATTTTTTTTTAGAAGACAACAAACAACATAAATATCTTTTAATGCAAGCGAATGCTCACTTGCAAACAATATTTATTTGTGCGTTTTATATATCTATTTATATATATATATATGTTGCAAAGTTTAAAAAAAATATCACTAGTATATGAATGACCTTGATGAATTAGTAAATGATTAAAACAATTTTATCCAATCAAATATTGAACATTGAAATGTTTGTTTAAAAACGAATCAACAATCAGTAAGTAAGTACATTTCATTTTTTTTTTCAATTTGTTATATTAGAAATAAAGTGTCAGACAGGAGATTATGTGTGGTACGAGGAGAGCCTAAGTACTTACTATTCATCATTATAACATTGACGTTTGAATAACAAATGAAAAATGAATGAGCGAAAATTTCAAACACGATTCGAGCAGCACAAATAACGATGAAAGCTAATCATTATATGATGAAACCACAGGAGAGAAAAAAAATAATAATGTCTAGTAATAATCCAGTGAGTAAATAAAAGTAAATAAATATTTTCTTGAGAATTAAAATAAAATATTAATTTTATTGAGTAAAAATATGGATTTTTTAATTGTTCATTCAACAACCTAAGGTGTCATCATTCATTGAATGGAAAGAAAAAAAGAAAACGGAATAAATATAATGTCTGTTAGTTTTTTTTTTTTATACAATGTAATCAGTTTATCTCTGTTTACAAAATAAAATTTCAACCTAAATCAATTTTGAAAAGCGTAGTAGAAGAAGAGGAATTTTTCTATCAAGGAGTTGGACATTTTTCAATAGGACCGTATATTTCTGTTGCTTCTGATAAGATTGGAATAATTTTCTCTTGTATAAGCATATCAGCAATACAACCAGTGAAATTCTGTTGATAATCAGTTGATAATCCAATTATGTTAAATAATGTTCCACCTATTAGGAGAAAGTTGAATATGAAATAAAATTTAGAAACAATAATTATGAACAGAATTAGATGAAGATTAACGGTGAACATCTATTCTGTGTTAGTTGGGACTCGCCAGATGAAGAAATCTACACTCTCTAGTGTCGATAGTCCCAATAGGACTCGAACCAAGTACTTTTCACTGCAAATAGTGTTGTTGATACAACTACTGAGTCCAAATAGCATTGGCTGATCAATTATACCTTGAACTCATGAATGAATCATTGTTAGACTACTATTAGAAACCTGGAAGCATTGAAAGTGTGGCCGTTTCGTCCTGGAATGGCACTCATCAGCATCCTTCTACTCTTGCTGGATGCGCACTGCTGATATGTCTTAAAACTATTTTGAAGTTGCCTAATGATGTTTATTCTTAAACTGTATACTTATCAAGTTTATTTTAGATATCATTAAGAATGTGAATAGTTTGACTGGAAGTCAAGAATAATAACAGAAAAAGTTTGTTCGTTGTTATATCTATACCATCGTGATAAATTAAAAGAAATTTGAAAGTCGTATATTAAAATTGTCAACTAAAAAATCTAACTAACAAGGTTTTTTCGCTCTTTGTACTTTAGAAAAAAAAACACTGAACAATTTTATGAATTGATATCTTGTTTTGATTATAATGTCTTTTTGTTTATTTTACTTTATCTTGGACAGTATTAGTTCGTCATTACAGCATTAAAGCAGCTGATGAATATTTCATTTGAGTTTGTTAATTCTTTTTGAGTTTTTAGGTCCTAGTAGATGTAGGAACGTTGGCGTACACTACTGAATTCACTAGTAAGATGAATCAGTAAACCAGTAGCGTTTCTAATCGTCACGTACGGCGTTGTTTCCTGTTGGTCGTCTTAACTGTCAATGTCACAGACTTTAATGCTGTTTCCTTCTCGACCTAAATGTATAAAAACGCATTATCTGTAACGCTTTATTGACCGGACCCGGATCCTTAGTCTGGGATCCTAGTTCTCTTCTGGACTTGGACCTCGTACTTTCTGGATGCTTGTAGAATACAGGTTTTACTTCATATCAAGTCTTCTTCTTTCAATCAATGAGGGTTGGGATTAGGGTAGCATGTCGTGTCGCCGAATCCTCGATACTCTCTCTCTCGTTTTCCGACTAAGGGGAACTCGTATTAATAATTCAAGCATATCAAAATGACATGTTTACGTTGATGCGTAACAGTAATTGTCCAATGGTCAAATTCTTAACTTGATTAGTTTGATATGAACAACACTACATTTAATCAATTCTCAATTCATGCTCCAAAATTACTAAAACGTGGAGAGTAATTTTTTTATTTTATTCAGATAAGAAGTTTAGTGATTGAATGATTTGATACCAAGAGACAAATAGGCATCCAGTGCTTTGAGCATTCTGATGGTGGTCTAACATTGATCGATTCGTGATTTCAATGAGTTTATTTAACAATCTTTACAACCCCGAAATAATATCTTGTCTTGACTCCAATGTCTTTTTGTTTATCTTACTTTATCTCGAAGAGTATTAGTTTGTCCTTCAGAACATTAAAGCAGTAGATGACTATTTCGTTCTGGTTTGTGAATTCTTTTGTGAGGTTGTACATCTATTAGTAGGTGTAATAAGTAGATTGGTACACACTACTAAAGGATTAGAAACTAGAATAAATCAGTAAATTAGCGTTTCTAATTTTTCAGATGGTCAATTTTGTAACTTGATTAGTTAGATTTGAACAACACTGAACAACACTGTTTGTACTCTATTTAATGATATAGTCTACAAAATGTTTCTGAAGCGTGGAGAGTAATTTTCTACTGTATTCAGATAAGAAGTTTGACAACTTACTGATTAAATACTAGGCTATAAAAACTAATCAAAATTAAGCATTACACTTATATTTTGTATTTATTGGTGATTAATAGGCGCATTAAATACAACATGACACTTTATTGTCAAATGCCAAAGCATCGGTTCATTTAGAGAAAGCATTTTAAGAGTTTGTTTTTCTATTGGTTGCAAATACTAATCTCGAACTATACAACAAAGTAGTTTTTTTGGGATTGAATTCCCTATGAAACATGAACTGTCTCATGAAGTTACTTCGGCGAAATTATTTAACATTTTTGAAGAGTGTGAAGAGTTTTTGTCAAGTGGACGAAATTCTGGGTAATGGATAGTTTGAATCATGAAAATAACAAATCAATGCATTGACAACCGAGGAAATGGTTCAATGAGCATACGACTCTTCCAAGAATAAAACCTCTTTTGCCTCTCTTATAAAATTCCATCGAAAATTCTGTATCCATACATTAAGTTTCCTTAAGTATTATTTATATGTGACTATTTGATCATGAAAATAAGAATTACCTAAGTTGTTCTTAAACACGGAAATTATTGTTGACTCACCGAGATAAACATCTCTCACCGGTGTAGTATCATAATCTGCAATACCTGCAAATTCACCAGAGACCATATGATTATCAACAAACAATGTTGCACGTTGTTTATTCCTGTAAAGTAATGGTAAACATTTTGAAATTTATTGACGTAATGATATAAATAAAACCATGAATATATTTTAGGTAAATATTTTATACTACTGTTGATTAGGTTAGTAGCTTAAATTTTTATAAAAAAATAGTACGCTGTCATTTATATGGGGAGCAATGGGAAAACGATAGTTAATTTGCTTCAAAACTTTTCGATATTGTAATTTCTGGTACCTGTACAATTTATTTTAATCTGAATAGGTTTAAAAAGTTTTTAATTTTTTCCTGTGTGGAAATGTTATTTACTAGCATCTTAACTTGAGATTAATAGTAGGTGCGATAGGATACCAAGTAAAAAGTTAACATTTGCAAGTGGCTAGTTAACTAATTCCCGTAATTTCATAAAGGAAGTTAAATTTAAGCCATCTTTTCAACAAGCATTACTTACAAACGTTACACACTCACTAGTTTAATGCGAACATTTAACAATGCACAAAATAATTTCTAGACTTTACAACAGATACTTCCGATTGAGTGTCATAATTAATGAGGCAAATATAAAATTCCCATTTAAACAGTAAAAACCTAAAGTTCACAGAGGGAGTTTCTTTCCGAGAAAATTCCTTACAAAGCTGTATAAATGTATATATATATATAAGAATTTTTTAAGTACCGATATCATGGGGACATATTAAACAATGAATTAACATGACGATGTAAGAAAAAATATTATAGTACTCGATCAGATTATTTACACTATCATGTTGACTCATTGGTCACGTGTCCCCACGGTATTCATACTGAAAATCTTCCTATATATATATCTATACTTATGTGTGCAGCTTCGTAAAAAATTCATTGAAAAGCAACTCGTTCTCTGAACTTTGTGTTATTACTGTTTAAATGGGAACTACGTTACGAATTAATAAGAAATGACTTGTAACATCCGACTTAAACAATACAAAACTATCAAACCTATCAGAAACCTATCTCTTATTTAATTAATTATTGAACCTTAACCAATCTCTGCTGTGCTCGTCACTTGATATGCTTGAAACTATTACGGGTTCACTTTAGTCCATAAACGAGAACGCGACAATGAATCAGTGACACGGTAGGCTACTGTGATCGGTTGATCCAAAGGAACTAACAAAGAAGTCCTGATATAGCGTAGAAACTATATTCTACAAACACCCAACAAACAAAATGATTTCAAGCACACAAATTGCGTTTATTTACATATAGAAATGTCCTTGGGACAGTCACAAAAATAGCACACTAAAATAACACAGTAACCAATCACGGCCAAGGATTTTCCTGGTGAGAAATGTGACCTGAAGGTCAATTGATCAGTCCATGAATAAAATCCAAAATTAAGGCGTTTATTAAGTGAGTTCTGAAGATCTAACGTCCCCAACAATAATGCTAACAATTTTTCGAAATATGAAAAGAATTTATATTATTTTTCAAATCTTATTCTTTTCGTTTATCGAATAAAATTTATCAAGGGGTCACGGTTTATGTAATATATGTTAAGCATTAGAGAAAACTAGAATATTCTACTAATCGGTTTCTCTCATAGCTAAATGACAACACATACTCAAAAACCAGATATCACTTATAATTTCTGTTGAATCTAGCCAATGAAATTGGATTGAAGTTAAATTTTCAAATGAAAATTCATTGGTTTTTAGAATGGTCTAATTTTACACTAAAAAATTTGGTCAGAGAAAACTCGGAGAATACGATTTCAATGTATATATATATATATATATATATACAGGTTCTGTGATATGACGTTAACAGTATTCACAACACCTAGAAATCAACTACAATTTTACTGGAATTTCCGTTGGAAATTTATGCAAACAAAGTATCATAAAATATTTACTGACACTCAATAAACTGAAAGGATTTAAAACATAGAAATGGCTAGTCATTGTAAGTCAATAATAAAGAAGGTATATTGTGTCTGCTATCGTTTGCTTTTTTTTCAGTAACTAGTTATCGTGTAAAATATATCTCAGTCATAAATGAGGTCATGCACTACCTGAATAGTTCATTGGTGACGTTTCTGACAGTGATACTAAATTACATGTAGAACTTAGGTTCAACCACCGAACAGGTGAAAGCAGAGTCTATCAACAAAAATCATTTTATACAGTATAAATAACACATAATTCAACTTATTGTTAGCGGGACCATAGATAGATTAAAGCATGATTGCGTTAGCTGCACGCTGATTGGCTAATTGCTATCCAATCAACTGCTGGTCAATAATACTTGCAGTACATTCCAGAAACTTCTCATGTAAAAACACTATAAATGTGGTGTGAGCTACTTATAAGTAGTATATGACGTGAGCGTCAACGTAATGTCTGGCAGCGGGGGATGGGGGAAGATCAAGAAAGGAAGAGTGAGAAAACAATGGAATTTGTATGAACCGCATGAATAGTGACAATGGATTGATGTTTGGCAACAGGAACAGTCCAGTTCGATATGATGAACTGATATTTTGCAAATGAACAATTTACGATATGGTTTTCTGATTTTACTGAGTAACTCTGTAATTTCGCTAAATACAATTCGGTTGCCCCACCTGTGTTCTCGTTCACTACGTAAAGATAGTAACATTGTGCCCAATTCACTCTCGCTTCAACTTCTTACTTCTCCATTTAACCTTGTTTGTTTGTCCAACTGTGTTCTAATTTGTGGGGCACTAGAGTCAAGTGTATTATTACTATCAGACAATACTACTAATCAACAATAGGAATATAGCTGAGTTATTGTAACTAAAATAGAGAATTACAAAACACTTTTCTAACTAACCCCATAGCTTGTATCATATGCCATTCACCATCGTTTATTTTATGTCTTGCTTGAATTGGCATAAGACGATTAAATTCTGGATTATCATTTCCATTGTTGATGTTGTTGTTGTCATTAGTATTGATATCCCATGATTTTTCTAGTTTCTTTTTTGATGTAACCAAATTCAGTAGCAATTCAATACGACCATTACGTAATACAATCGATACAAATTCTGAATTTGTTGTAATCTGTGTTACTGGTTGATTTAAAATGGATGATGACGATGATGATGAGATATCGTGGTGATGATCTGATGAAGGTTGTTCAACCATCAATAAAATTAATCCATTCAGCTTGTTTGTACGTAAACGAAGACGAATATTGAAATCGGACCTTGTATAGGAAGGATAGTACAAATAAAAATGAGGAAAGAAAATGTTTAACAGTAAATTTATTGTGATTGTTAGAAATTTGTATAATTTTAAAATGCATGGCGAAATTATTTTGACACATTTGAAATCACGAATCAGTCATTGTTAGACCAACATTAGAAACCTGGAAGCATTGAAAGACGGCTGTCTCGTCCTGGTATGGGACTTATCAGCAATGCGTAGCCACGACTCCTACACCTCACAGGATTTGAAGGCAGAATCTTCGGATTTCAAATGTGTAACTTAACAATCTTCACAACCCCATAATGACCTTTCGTTAGTTAGTGTTAATAGCTTTATTCAAGTAATAGCAAAGCAGAATTTACAAACATTTCAGGTTATATGTAATAAATTGGTCGACATATGAGTAATTCAGTGTTTTTCATTATAGAGTTGCGAAGATTGTTGAGTTTTATTGAAATAATGAATTGGTCGTTGTTAGACAATAACAGCATCGGATGCTCGCCCAGTAGTCTAGAGGTTAAGCATTTACGCACGAGGCCTAAGGTCCTGGGTTTGAAGCCCATAAGTGGGGATCGTGGATGAGCACTGATGATGAGTCCTGTGGTAAGACTTAACGGCCGTATAGTGCTTCCAGGTATATGAAGATGGTCCAACAGTGATCGATTCGCTATTTCAATAATTCTGTGTTGTTGAGTGAATGAATTGATTAAGGTAACAGATATGTGCAAATTGTTTGGTTAGATAAGTGTATAGATTCTAAAGTCAGTATGTTTTTATGTGATGAAAAATTCTTCTAATAATTATGTTCACACTGTTGGTCTGCAGAAGGAGCATGTTGTTCCTTAGTAATTTGAATTCTGTAGAAATGAATTATGTCTGCCATTAGTCGTTCACCTAGATTTTTTAAAATTTAGATAAATGACCAAAGTATTGTTACAATTAGTCTTAGGGCTTGATATTATAGCTTGTAGACTTAAAGTCGAAGGTTCTTCAGGTATTGCAAGTTCTTTTGAACTTCTCATTGATCAAATAACAGCTCTAAGATGTTCGTTTATTGTGATTATGATATTAAATACTCTTTGAAATTATCAATCAATCATTGTTAGACCACCATTAGAAACATGGAAGCACTGAAAGATGGCCGTTTCGTCTTGGAATGGCACTCAACCGCAGTGTGCATCCACGACTCCTGCAACTCGCAGGATTCTAACCCAAGACCTCCGGTCTTGCTCGAGAACGCTTAAACTCTGGACCACAGGGCTGGCATCCAGTGGTGTTAATGTCTAACTCTTATCAGTCTAGGGATTATGCACGAACTCATCCATTTGCCTCCGGTAGTTACTGCCTACACTCGATGGGGTTGAACTGCACTGGTCACGTTTTCTCACTAGAACTCCAAAAATTTCCTCACGAAGATAGTCACTAGTCAGCACATTGTACGATTTTTCAATTAGAGTTATGGAAATCATTATTTTTACACATAGAAATCATGATAAGTCCCATACCAGGACGAAACGACCGCCCAGTGCTTCCAGGTTTCTAATGGTAGTCTAAAAATGATTGATTGACAACTTCAACGTTTAAAATCACTCATCTCCATAACTCCAATCGGAAAAAATATTAACTGCTGTAAATCTCATAAAGAAACACCTCAATTCTTGAAATATGTTTTTCCCTTTAATGTCTATCTTTACCAAAAAAACCGATTGCAGACTACATTAGAATTGCCGGATTTCATAAACGATGGATGAAAGAAAATATAACTGGAACAATGTTGAAATGGTAGAAAAAATTTTGTAGTTAAAGATGATTGACAAATGATACTGGCTTTTGAAAAATAAAATGAAACATTTACAACACTTATATGTGTAAATAAATACAATTTGAATCTATGTTAGAAGAAAAAAATTTGTTGACATTATAGTGTGTGGTTGTTGGTGCTGAGATTTTTGCTTACTTTAATAAAGTTGATAATAATAGGTTAAGAAACTATCATTATGTGTTAAATGGTTGAGATTTTGATTTAAATTTTATTGTCGGCAATTCATGGAACAGTTAAAAAAGATTTCAAATGTCCAATTATTTAAACGAAAAAAAGTTTATTCCACCGGTAAATTTAAATTCGATAATTCTAAATTACACATAGAATCAAAACTTATATTATAGACAGTCAGACAGATATAACTCAGAACTTCGTACGTAAGTATATCAGTTCAGGTTGCCATGTCCCATCAACACAGAGACGCAACTGTCAGTTCAAACCCAAGAGTGATAGCAATGATAGAAGTATTAGCAGTAATGGAGAAGATTAGGGAGCAAAGATATGATTCGAGAAGTACAATTTAGTAAGATAAATTTAGAAGGAGAAACGTAGAGATTATGAGAAGTGCAGAAGGTTAGAATTAAATAGAACACAAAGAGTGGATGCACCTGCACCATTACAAACGATTCTTAGCCATGTCGTTCAAGGTCTCTAACCATCGGTGACTCGTCTCGCAACCAAAACCAGGTAGCCTACATCTACCAACATGACTCAGTCCACTTGTCAATGACTTCATGCATTTCTGCCATGGTTTGGTTTAGCCGCCCCTAACTTTCTTCCAATCGACTCCTACACCGCAAAACATAGCTCGTCGAGGCAGTCGGTGGTTAGCCATACGTAACACATGTCCCAACCACCTCAAATGATGAAGTTTCATTACTTAATCTATTGATCTGCCATCCTTACCTAGAACTCGTTTCCTAACGACAGCATCGCTTACACGGTTGTCCCATGATACACGAGCGATTCTTCGGAGACATCGATGATCGAAGACTAGTAACCTACGGAAGTCCTCTACTCTTAACGGCCAAGTCTCGCATCCGTACAGTAGGACGGAGCGAACTGCTGCACAGTACACCCGTACTTTGGTTAGCGAACGGATATTTTGCCTGCGCCATAAGTGACGCAGGTTGGCAAAAGCCAATCGAGACTTCTGTATCTGAGCTGAGATTATTATGGTAAATATTTTCTTCAAAAATAACTTCTGATGATCTTTACAAATGTAATCAGCTTTTACGTTCAATGTTCAAACTCATCAAATCCTATCGGTTAAAAAGTAGTATTTTTAGGAGTAATGTTTTTTGGAGATGAATCAAATGGAAGGTAGTTTGGAACATGTATTAAGTCGAGTACTCAATAGCTGTTTGTTTATAATTTGGGATTCCTCAGAATGAAACTCTAAGAAATCCAATGTTTTTTGTTAGCGAGTTGGCTGTAAGTAATATTTGCATTATGCAGCTATACGCCGGGATTCTTTTAGTTTTAGTAAAAAGCTGTGACTAGTAGGATTTGATCATGTTGAATGTGAAAATGATACTCACCGATGAATTTGTGTGATGGTCGCGCAACGCTAACAACTAAATGAATTTGGAGAAGTGAATCATTAGATTCCAACTCAGCTACTTAAATGTTTCGCTCTCATCACAAGACCTTTAGGTACTATATTGATTTTATCATGGTAGTGAAATTCACGACTCTCGTTTCATTCAATGTAACTAGTCAGCTATTCCTTTTTGGTATTTAAGCTTAAACCTCATCTCTTCAAATGTTGTAGAACTGTTAAGATATTCATAAAAATATCCTAAAAATTATTTTGTAAGTCTCAATCTATCATTGGATGAGAAGTCGTATGTTTTCAAATGTTTCCACATTTTTCACATAAATCACATGTCGTTTTCCTATTGGCCGATACTTACGCTCGTCCTAATTGTATAAATATGCATTGTCTGTCAAGTTTTATTCTTCTCCACTCAGAACCCATAAACAACTTTCATCTAAACGGTGTTGCGTTCTGATATATTGGGTATTTGGGAAACAGTATTTGGGGTCGTACTGGAATATCTAGATTTGGTCAGTCAGTAGAATTTCGAATAGCCACATCGCGGATTATAATATTTAGCGACCGATTATCATAAGAACCCATTTAGTTATTAAGTTCACATATATTCTTATACCTGAAATAGATACTTACGTGAATCTCATCAATCCACGATATGCATAAACTGTTAAACCACCAAAGTTGATTAAAATTTGTTTTGTTAAATCAGCTGCTGGTAGATCTTCTTCTGGTTCATTATATACTTCTTCTTTGGAAGGTGGTACACGATTTGGACCATCATATTGTAACTGACCATCATTTCTAGATGTTAATGCTGAATTTAACCGAGATAATTCCATCTAGTTTTCGGTAAAAAATAGATACACAGTAGAAAAACAAAAAAATTGTTTTAAATTAATCGATTAACAATTATTACGATCTGAGAATCCATGTGCTCATATAATCCTATATATTAGACTAAGATTAATAGTCAATATAACCTTAGGGTAATTCAAACAGAGAATCATGACAAGACATTATTTATTCTGAAAGTTTCGGTGTACAATTGCACCCAGCTAATCAGTCAGAAATAAGGCAATGAACTTGTACTGAATTTCATTATTGGCCACTACTCAGAATATAGTCAATTCAACAATCAATAAACTCACCCGTATATATTAGCTGGATGGAACTGTATTGAGATCGCTGATATCTGAATTTATTGTAGAAACAATTATATAACGACTAGAAGTCTAAATCTTATTACCCAGATATAAAAATTCGAATACTTTGTACAGGAGAAACACCCGTCATCAACAGTTTGAACACTATTGTCTTCAATGGCACAAAATGTACACCAGAATTGGAATCAAACAACAAACTACTATTCTTGGATGTATTTACCACTACAATCAATAGGGGAAAATTGGGGATTCAAGCATACCAGAAGATGACTCATACTAATCAAATATGTAACTACAACAGTAACAACTTAATGACTTATAAATTAAATTACATTTAAACTCTCTCTATATATATAACACATAATTACCCAAAATTACTCAAAAATTACCCAACATTTCATTGTAATTCGCCTTACTGAGTAAACTTAAAACAAATGTTAGAATTCCGAAAAAGGTTTGTTTTATATCAGATTAAATATCTTTAAACATACATTAATGAACTGGAGAGAAGCATTTCATTGCGCCACCTTACCCAGTTGTCTTCGATACTTACTGCTCAAAGGAGTTCCGGCTTGTCGGGTGTAAGCAGTAACTGCTAAAGACAAATAGGTGAGATCGCACAAAATTCCTAGATTGATCAGAGTTAGACATGAACACTGTTGGTTTCTGGTTAAGTGGTCCAGAGGTTGGGCTTCAGTGTGCAAGACCGAAGGTGTTCGGTTCGAATCCAGCGAATTGCAGGAATCGAGGATGCGCACTGCTAGTAAGCCTCATACCAAGACGAAACGGCCGTCTTTCAGTGCTCCTAGGTTTCTAGCGTTGGTCTAACAATGATTGGTCCCGGCTTCGAACCCTGCGAGGTGCGGGAGTCGTGGATGCACAGTGCTGATGAGTCTCATTCCAGAACGAAATGGTCGTCTTTCAGTGCTTCCAGTTTTCTAACAGTGGTCTAGTAACAATGATTGATTGATGATTTCAAATGTGTAAAAACACAAAACATCCAAAAACTCTGCCCGTAAACCTACTTTACGTTGTAAACAAGCTTGTTGTTCAATTTCATCAGTTTCTTCATCTAAACGTCCTTTCATTAGATGCATTAATTGTAATGGTGTTGTACAAGCGCAAGTGGCACGTTGAATATTTGGACGACATATATAATCAGGTTGATCCAATTGACATGGTGAATATTGCGGACCACATGGTAATCCTTGCCATTGTGTTACATTTGACCATTTTTCAAATAAATGTGGTAATTTACCATGTTCCTCGGGGATATTCATTAGATCTGCATGAGATGGACCAGCTAAGACAACTTCTGCCTCGTTTATATTAATCTATGATTGATTCAAGAAGAGGAAAATAGAGAAAAAGAGCAATCAGAAAAGTTAAGGAGAAAAACTGTAGTAAAGTGATATAGCAGGATCATATCACCTACTTGGAACATATTCATCACAAATTCACTAAGATTTATATTAGTTTGAATAGGTATATAGGAGAGCTCTTATGTATAAGTCAAAAGGAATGATTTTAATCCTGTTACTTGTTCACATGATTAATTCTAAGCATTTATATATGTTGAAATCATCAAGTAATCATTCTTAGACCACCATTAGAAACATGGAAGCACTGAAAGATGAACATTTCGTCCTGGTATGAGACTCATCAGCAGTGCACATCCACGACTCCTTCACCTCGTAGGATAGGAATCCGGAACCTTCGATCTTGCGCGCAAATGCCTAACCATTAATCCAGTGGTGTTACTGTCTAACTCTGATTGATCTAGAGATTTTGCGCAACCTCACCCATTTGTCTTCGGTAGTTACTGCCTACACCCGACAGGGTTGAACTCCACTGTTCACGTCTTCTCACAAGATCTCCAAGACTTTCCTCACGAAGCCTAGTCACTAGTGAGCACAGTTTACTGATTAATGATTCCAGTTTGTAAATGCAATAATCCCCATAACTCTAATTGAAAAATTTACATATGTCTAACTGTTTACATGTTTGTCTACCTTACTGTATCAATTGTTTGGCCTTAAGATAAACTCACACAACAACACAACAAGACTGATCATTGAACTAATTCACTTGTAAACTACATCAATCTATATTCGAAACACAATGCAACCATACATTTCTTTTAGTTTTTGAACTTTACACATTGAATCTACTGGTTACACTGTGTATAAAATACAACCCAATCAATAAAAACAATTGTGCGCGAACACCTAACTATCTAACTGAAAATATCGTAACAGTGATCACAAGTGACTAGCTTCGTGAGAAAATTCTCTGATTTCTAGTGAGAAGACGTGACCAATGGAGTTCAACCCTGTCGGGTGTAGGCAGTAACTATCAAAGAGCAATCGGTGAGGTCGCGCAAAATCTTAAGATCAATCAGAGTTAGACATTAACACCGTTGGATGCTGGCCTAGTGATCCGATGGTTAGGCGTTCGCGCACAATACCGAAGGTCCCGTGTTCGAATTTTGCGGGGTGCAGGAGTTGTGGATGCGCACTACTGATGAGTCCCATAACAGGACGAAACGGCCGTCCAGTGCTTCCAAGTTTCCAATGGTGGTCTAACAATGATTCAGAGTTTTATTGAACAAGCAAAACAGCAGAGTCATCATTCGCCCCCTCATGGTTATTAAAACAAAAAACGTATTTTCATTTATTAATAGGTATAATGGTACTGTGATGGTGTTTCGTTCTCTGAGCTGGATGCTTTGCTTGTAGAGTTCTCATTGTTCTTCTGAACAACATCATTAGCAATATCTTCAGATAAAAAATTGTAAGAGTATCCCTAAATGAAGGTTATTGGAATGTAGAGTCCATGACAGGGTTGGTTAGATAATAATCCTGGTGCGCTGCCTATGCTCGATGAGGGTTCATAGCAGTAAGTAAATAATACGAGTATCACTATATAAGAAATGCATCAGAGATTTTCAGATCGAGCAAATCTGAATATGAGATTGCTTATGTGAATGCTACATTACTGAAAATCCAGATGTTTTCGAAAATACACATATGCAAAATGAGACTGATTCATTATAGTCCTAACTATCAAACGGAAGATTCATACTATCAACACAATTGGATAAACACAGAGAATTTTCATTTGGCTGATCTATGCTGATTTATGTAGATCGTTGATTTTTTACTGAAAAATATATATAGTCACTTAGTCATCAGAATAGTTTGAGTTGCTTAGATTTATTTCAAAATTAATCTCTTTATTTCATATAGGATAGACATGAAGTGATTACTTCTTGAAATTGACAGAAAACCACCTATTTTGATTGTTAAAAGACGTTATTGCTTGATTATATATTGACCTTGATCTGACAGACATGAGTTGAACCTCCATTAGATGTTTTTGTTTTAATATAGTGTTCGACAAACTGGGTGATTTAATTATGAAGATTTTGTTGTCTTTGTAAGCCACTTACTTCAAACAAAAGTGCGCTTTCTGATTATTCAACTGACCTTGAATTATACGGTAATTATTTAATAAGACTTTAACCCAACAAAACACTTCTCAAAAATTAATCAAAATGAAAATTATAATTTCAGAAAAAAAGAAGATAACTGGAAAGTATTTTTAATAATTCTATTTAAAACAATTAGTCCCTTTTATAGATTTTGATAGAATAGTGAGAAGACGTAATTGATCCGAAAATAGGTGATGTATTTGCACTATACGCATTTATAACAATCTGGTCACACATTTACTTGTCAAGGCATTACATGTTTGTGTGGACACACATACACAGGGAGGAGTAATCGAAATTCGCAACCAAGGTTTATGGAACATGTACCTAATTGGCTTCAAAATCAGTTAACGTCAGATGAGCTGATTAACGTTGGAAATAGAAAACCATGTTCATAATTGAGACAGGTCATAAGATTGACATCAAGACAGCCTTCAAAACATTGTATAGAAATGTTGAAGGACGAATTTTGAGGTTTATGGAGGCCTTGGCTATTAGAAAATTAAAACTACCCTTATGTGTGCAGGAACGACTTGTCATAACCTTGAATTTACTCTGGTCATCCTTAAACCTACGGTAATGTGACAGTGTTCCTATCCTTTCTTATTCTTTCAATATTACGTTAATTTTCTCGATCCTTTATTTACAATTATCACCTTATGTCTATTTGAACTTTTTATTTAATTGACCCTTTATTAATCTTCATATAAAATGCCTTGACAAGTAAATATGTGTGTGACCAGATTGTTCGAAATGTATAGCACAAATACATCACCTATTTTCAGATTAATAATTCTTTTTGGGGCAGAGTTTTTGGAGATTTGTGTTTTTACACATGGGTGAGGTCGCGCAAAATCCGTAGATCAATCAGAGTTAGACATTGACACCGTTGAATACCAGCCCAGTGGTCCAGTGGTTAGGAGTTCACGCACAATACCGAAGGTCTCGGCTTCGAATACTGCGAGGTGCAGGAGTCGTGGATGTGCACTGTTGATGAGTTCCATACCAGGACGAAACGGCAGTCTTTTAGTGCTTCCAGGTTTCTAATGGTGGTCTAACAATGATTGATTGATGATTTCAAATGTGTAATAATTCTTTACCTATTCAAAAAAGTTGTTAAATTCAATCAAATTAAGAAAATAAATAGACTAACTCTTTGAATTGTCCCATATAAACCATGTCGAATCGGTATATAATTGGATATTGATTGATCATCAAAGCTATAACCACCAAGATAGATTGGACTTGAAGATAAATCGAAATGAGTTAACTAATAGAGAGAAAAAAAAATCAATAAATCAATAATTGAAACAAAACGATGAGTGAAAATAGTAAACGAATTATTAACTTAGAATTGTAACTAAAATCTTAACAATTTTAAAATAAAGATGAATTTCATATTTTTCAATTAGAGTTATGGAAATCATTGTTTTAACACATAGAAATCAAGAACCAATCATTGTCAGACCACCGTTAGTAACCTGGAAGCACTGAAAGACTTCCATTTTGTCCTGATATGGGACTCATTATGATTTCTATACGTAACAAAAATGATCTCTAATTGAAAAATCGTACAATGTGCTGACTGATGATTATCTTCGTGAGGAAATCCTCTCAGTTCTAGTGAGAAGACGTGACCAATGGAGTTCAACCCTGTCAAATGTAGGCGGTAACAACCGAAGACAAATGGATGAGTTTGTGCATAATCCGTAGATTAATCAGAGTTATACATTAACACCACTGGATGCCAGCCCTTTGGTCTAGAGGTTAAGCGTTCTCGCGCAAGACCGGAGGTGCAGGAGTCGTGGATGTGTACTGCTGATGAGTTCCATACCAAGATGAAATGACCGTCTTTCAGTGATTTCAGGTTTATAATGGTGATTGGTTCATGATTACTATGTGGATCTCATTAACACGAAAAACAGGTCAAGTGTTAATATGAGCAATCAATGAGTTTGTTTAGAAAATAAGGAATTTCGATCATTACAAATTATTATTATTATTATTGCTATTATTACGTGGGATTAGTCTTGATGTAATGCTTTTTCAAAAGATTAAAGGATTATTTTATTTTAAAAGATTATCATTGTCTTTTTCCACTTTCTTAGTTGAAAGATTAAAGATATTAATCTGAAACAAAATTAATAAAATGATAATATTTTTTTAGGAAATGAGTAGTATAAGTTCATGAACTCATTCGTTGATGATTAAAAATTTTTAAATTGTAATTAAATCCATCAAAGTTACAATAATACTACTACTTCTAATAATAATAGTAGTAATAATAATAGGATATGTTATGAGTTTCCGCGTTGAGTAATATCACGATCTAAAATAAATGAATGACTTCCTAGTTGTGTGGTGCTGTGGTGTGGATCTACTTATAAGTAGTATATGATGTGAGTATCAACCTAATGTCTGGCAGCAGAAGATGGGTGAAGATCAAGAAACGAAGAGTTAGAACACAATGGAATTTGTATGAAACGCATGAATAGTGACAATGGATTGATGTTTTGCAACAGGAACAGTCCAGTTCAGTATGATGAACTGATATTTTGCAAATAAACGATTTATGATATGGTTTTCCGATTTTATTAAGTAACTCTGTAATTTCCGTTAAATACAATTCGATTGCCCCACCTGTGTTCTCGTTCACTACAGTTGCACATAAAATAGCCCTAGCTTGTTTTCGATCACTACTGGGGCGTAAAAATAGGCATTACAATGTAATACACAAAACTAAGAAGTAGAACCAACTACTCTGAAAATATCTTTTGAATAAAGAAAGTGACTTTTGTAGATTAGGTAGTGTTGCTTTTTCGAAACTGGATATTGATCGGAGTGCTACTGTAAGTTCCGTAATTTTAAATCAGCTAACTCGGAACACTGAATACCAAAGAAAGTATTCTTTTAAATAATACAGAAATATAGTCAAGATCATTCCAATTGTCAAAAATAAGGACAGATCATTCACGGAAATGTTCATCGAATAAAAGTCCGCAAAAACAGGTTTACAGCTGTATACAATATATTCATATATATATATATATATATATATATATATATATATATATATATATTTCGTAGTTCTCCAGGCCTCTGCCTCATATATATTAAAAATTGTGGTTGATGGTATAGTTTTCCAGCTGTATTTCAATTGTAGGAATGCAGCCCCTGCATCAGATACACCGTGCTCATCAATGATGTTGCCCAGATATGTAAAGGTTTTTGCGTCCTCCAAGGCATTTCCATCAGGTGTTATTTGGTTGTTGGATGTTGTGTTATGTCAGAGAATCTTGCTTTTACCTTTATATGTGTTGAAACCTGTTGCTGCCGAAGCTGCCAACACACTGTTCATCTTCTCTTATATTTGTTGTTGCGTGTGCGATAGAAGAGCTAGATCATCTGCGAAGTGTAGATCGTCCAGCTGAATTTCAGCTGTCTACCGTATCCCGTGCTTCCCTACAGATGTTGATGTTCCCATAGTTCAGTCGATCACCAGGATAAAGAGAAAAGGTGAAAGTATGCAACCTTGCCTGACACCAAAAGAGTCTGACATCAAAAGAGTCTGTTAGCTGCCCTCGGTGTACGATTTAATCCGTCACTATAATACCGTATCATGTTGACTATCTTCTCAGGCATGCCGCAGTATCTAAGAAGCCTTCATAGTGTTGTTCTAACCACGCTATCAAATGCTTTCTCATAGTCAATGAAGTTGATGTATAGTGGGGAGTTCCATTCAAGTGATTGTTCCACAATGATCCGTAATGTAGCGATTCGGTCAGTACACGATCGATCCTTACGAAATCCAGCCTGTTGATCTTAAAGTTCTTCATCTTAAATCTTATTGAACAGAACGTGCGACATCTTTAAAGTTACCACTGCGTCTGTTTTCGGTGCTTCTAGTGGAAAGCTGTCTGTTCTTACTGCTTTGTCGTTCTTGATTGGTCTGATGGCCAAACTGATCTCTTCAACTGTTCAAAAGTCAATATTGATTGAAAGGTATATATATATACGAAGTATCATCTATTTAAAAAATCATATATTCCCACAACAATCATTCTGTCGCAATCAAAAGAATTCATTTGAAAATACTTCAGTTTAATACCATATAATGTAGTGTATTTAACAACATACCTCTTTTGGAAGACGATTTTGCATACGATTATATTGTGATGGGATCTAGATCATTGAAAATTGAATAAATAAAAATAATAATAATTATTATTATTATTTATTTTACAAACAGCAAGTTATACGAAGTAGGGCAGCAAGCTTTTATTCTCAAAAAAAATGGTCTAAAAAGAAATTTTATTATAATCGCCATTCTAAATTTTTAAATCATACATGCACCTTACGAACTGAACCCGCTGGACTTGAAACCTCAGGCGCTAATTCTCAAGGTCATATCAAAAATTGCATTGACAATAAACTCACTAACTGAAGTAGACAAACATTTTTGACTTTCTGAATACTTGTAGGTCACATCATGGAAGATATAGGTAGTAGCTTAATAAAAGTTGGGCTAAAAAAATGTTTCTCTGCCATTCATTGTTAAATTGAAATTCATATAGTTAGCTAAATGGGAGCCCATAATAATAAGCGGCTTCCATTAGAGGAGATATTGATTTTTCAGCTAGAATTCTTGATGAATTTACAAAACTTTACACTTTTTGTTAGAGTGAGAAATATACTTTAACTTGTTAATTTTTTCTAATCTAAAATAGCTATTTTTTCAAAATAATTTAATATTTGAACTGATTTTTCTAATTGATATGATTGTATATATGATAAGAACTGTGTTTAACATTTATTCAAAATTATCTTCACTGATAAGATATCACTTTGTCTGGGTTTTTTAAAGTAATAGGAATCGTTAGATGGAAATTGTTAATGAACATGCTTCACTATAGTCTCTGTTAAGCGGATGAGTTAATTCGTTATCTTATTCGTCATTTATGTTTGAAATATGATTTCAGATTGTATCGACGATCACTAACATTTTATATGTTCGACTACATTTTTTTCCTTGATTTCAATTTTCTGAAACAGTAGTCGGTATTCGTGTATTCACTTCTGTGCTTGTCCATTCATGAATTTCATCGGACAGTATTGATACGACTGATATACTAGTGAAAAGTTTACTGATATCAGTAAACTTGACATTTTTGTCTCAAGTAATTAGGGTTCATAAATAGGACACTGACTGGACAGTAAAGTGATGATTGTTGAGTTAATTTTAAATAATAAATCCATCAATGTAAGACAACCATTAGAGCACTGGACGGCTGGTTCATCCTACTTTCCAAATCATCAGCAGTGCGCATCCATGACTCGTACTACCCGCAAGAATTGAACCTAGGACCTTCGATCTATGTTAAGCGTTAGGAGGTTAAACGTTCACGTGAGACAGAAAGTCCTGGGTTCGATTCTCGCGAGCAGGGGTCATGGATGTGCACTGCTGATGAGGTTGAATGTACGGTGAAAGGACTGTCCAGTGTTTCCAGATTTCTATTGGTGGTCTAACATTGATCGATTCATGAGTTCAAGGTAAAGTAACGGTTAAATTTCAAATGTAACATCAATTTTTATATCCTGAATGTACCGAATAAAGAGATAAATAAACATAGATTAATCAAGACGTGATCATGTATGCTTTTTAATCTTTAATATAGAATTACTTAAGCTGACCTACGTTACTAGAGAACTTTTTCATATTCAACTAAATCTCACACTGAAACAATTATTGAAATTCAATACGATAAGTGAACTATAAATCAATCTATAAACATCGATTCATAAGTGATGTTAAGCAGTGTAAGTATATCAAAGTTTTATGTTACATCTGAAGTTGACTGATAAAGGAATACAAAAATTCATAAGTCATGACTAATAAAGAAGATAAAGACAATATTTTGGTGGCTGCTTTAAATTAAAAATAAGGCGCACCACTTTAGTGGCTCACGGTATGACTTCGATAAATATGAACATCTAAATATGCTATGAAATAAATCTCCCCTTCAGTTTCTGTATATCATACTTAGACGAGTCCTGTTTGTGCGATGGAGGTAATAAGTAACCAAATACGGATTCAGTTCGATGAGTTTATTTCAGACGATCGTTGAAACAGATAGATATGAGAATGAAAAGCATACAAGTAGAGCAAAGCGAAATGAAGGAGATGGGAGAGCCAACTCTTTACAATGAAGCATGACTGTATTTATAGTCAGACAAAAATTGGCTTGACATTTAGTAAGCGAAGTAAGCATGCGTACACATAGTCGAATAAAAAACGATCTAGATATGATAGAATGATCGACGAGTAAATAGTCACTCTGGAGAAGAACGGATTGAATAAATTGTCCAAAGGTTGAGATAAACCCTATGGGCACGACATAAAAGTACACGCACTTCAATATCTTCTTTTACTTTTCTGTAAACCGGATAGTTTTAATCGCTGGTGGTACGTTTTCCTTCTAGAAGATCTGTTCAAGTACAAACAAACACTAACTTCTATTGAAGTATCAAAACAGAGTTAAAGTTGTTAAAATCCAATGTAAACTTATTCACAGAATGCTCCATAGATTCATATAGTTGTTCTTGATCATTTATAATAGTTGAAATCATGAATCGATCAATATTAGACTACCATTAGAAACCTGGAAGCACTGAAAGACGGCCGTTTCGTCCTGTTATGGGACTCATCAGCGGTGATTCAGTACACCGTAATGCAATTACCTATACTCAACTAGTGACTAGCTTCGTGAGGAATCTCCTCTGAGTTCTAGTGGAAAGTCGTGACCAGTGAAGTTCAAGCTGTTCAGGTGTAGACAGTAACTAACGAAGACAGTGTATAAGGTTGTGCAACTTCATGAATTGATTGAAGTTAGACATTAACACCGTTAGATACCGGCTCAGTGGTCTGAAGGTTAGGCATTTGTGCGCAAGACCGAAGATCCTGGGTTCGAATCCTGCGAGATGCAGGAGTCGTGGATGCTCACTGCCACTGGTGAGTCATTCCATACCAGGAAGAAACGGCCGTCTTTCACTGCTTTCAAGTGGTCTAACATTGACTGATTCATGATTTCAAAATGTGTAACTTAACATAACTTCTTCACAACCCCGTAATGCATTTATAAGATGTTAGGCAACAGTCTCAAACACAATAAAACAAACATCAACAATGTGATTTGTAAAGATTGACAGAAAAGAAAAAAACAAAACAGAAACAACTCACCAGCGATACTCGTTGTTTTTTATTCCCATTCATTTTAACACGTAGAATTTTTGGCAATTTATCAATAATCAACGTATTCCATTGATTTAATTGTACTGGTTCATTATATTTTAATTGAATAAGATTTTCATTGACTAATTTACCGGTACCAGTTCGACAGATCACATTTACATAATTTTGTTCATCCACATAAACTGCTATAAATGGACTGCCATGTTGTTGTGATGATTTAGGTGGAATGAAAAATAGTAGACCTGTAAAAAAAGATTGGTATGTTGTTTTGTTTGGTTTTGTTTAGGAAACATAACAAAGTTGAATAAATGTTTTATTGAGAGAGTTATTTAAAGAATAAGTGGAAGATTAGTTTGGGAAAGCATCAAGAGGCCCAATGATTTGTAAGTGATTGAGTCATTGATGAGGATTACTGTGGGGTACACAACGAAGGTTTTGTTTACAGATTACCTTTTTTACTGTAAAACTTTGTGTATGTTGAAGAACTGCTAAAAATGTAAGTCAGTGAGTAATTTGTGATTCACAACCTTTTACGAAATGACTGGAGATTCAGTGATGGAAACTTTCTGATTTTCTTTCAATCTATGTAAAAGTAATGGCTGTTCCTTAAAGCTATCAGTAAGTAAGATTTAAAATAGCAAATATCCGCATTAAAATACTTCGGAACTTCCTGTTCAAATTTATCTGAATAATGGTCAAAAAATTTGATCTGGAGGCTTTGAAAAATTGAGACGACTTTAAAGAGAGAATCTAAATTAGTCGATTAGATTTGATAAATAATTTAAATTTGACAAAACTAATTTTTCCAGCATTCCAGTTTACGTGTTCTGGTAAATTTCATTGTTTTATCAGAAAATTGGTGTGATAAAAAGTAAACGATTTGTTACAGCAGCATTGGTCTAAAGGTTGAGTTCTCTACGTAAGACCTAAAAGTCGTGGGTTTGGCCAATGGTGGGCAGCTTCAGACAAAGAGGGAACAATTGTTCAGTGCATTTTTGTTGTTGGTTGTGATGGTGGAGAAGATTTGTAGCTCAGGAGGATGATTATGGTGGTGGTGTTTGGTTCTCTGAGCTGCATGTCTTGTTTGTGGAGGTTTCATTGTTCTTCTGAACAACATCATCAGCACAAACTTCAGACAGAAGTGAAGCATTTGAATTTCTCCACGTTTGACCTGTAGCTTGTTCTGCTAACCTCGATCTTGATTTGTTGCTGTTGACCTTAAACTTGTCGTTGTTTTCACCTTCGTTTTGATTGTATAACCCTTTTGATCTGTTTCTTGATCCTATGTCACCTATGATTTTTTTCTGATTGGTTGATAAATTGGGTCAATGTCGATGTGTTTGTTAATTGCTGATTGACCTGAGTGCCAAGCTTCTAAAACTTCTCTAGTGTTCTTCGTCCTCCCCCTACCCAGTATCTCCACATTGTTCCAATCAAATATGCGTCCATAATTGTCGGTGTGTATTGATATAAGCGAAGCGTTGTCGTGGCGTTTGACTGCTAAATGGTGTTCACGTAAATGAAGCTGGAGAGGCCGTCCACTTTGTCCTATGTAGTATTTGTCACAGTCTAAGCAATTTATTTTGTAGATGATATTTGGTTTTTCTCCCTTTGTCATTTTGTTCTTCTGTCTACATAGGATTGATTGAAGTGATTCTGTTGGTTTGTGTGCCACACCTATTTCTAATGGTTTTAATAGTGGTGCTGTATGCTCCGATATGTCCTTGATGTATGGTAGGGTGATCCGTTTATTGGTTCCTGATGATGGTTTCGGTTGATATTTTTTTAATGAAGTTGCGTGGGGATAGCCGTTCTTTTGGAAGATAGTCACCATATGTTTTTCCTCGTTTTTTAGTGCTTCGTGTGTGCTGCAGCGTGTCTTCGCTCTCTTGAACAAAGTTCGTATGCAGTTGATTTTGTGGGTTATTGGATTTTCGCTACTGTATTTGAGAACTAGGTCTGTGTGTTTTGGTTTCCGAAATACTTAAGTTTCCAGTTTTCCTGTGTTAGTTCTGGTAATTAGTACATCCAGGAATGATAGACTGTTGTTTGATTCCTTTTCCATCGTAAATTTAATGTCATCGAAGACGTTGTTGATCTGATTGTAGATGTTCTTCAGCTCGTTCTTTTTGATGATGACGAATGTGTCGTCATGCCTGTAAACTGGTATGAATTCTGTTATTATTTTCAGAATATATATACATATATATATGCTTCTTTGAGTAGTCTGTTTTATTCTTTCCTAGCACATTTTTACGTTACATTTGTGTTAAATCATCATCTAGGCCTTAATACATTAAAAAAAGGTTGTCAACTAAGTTAACAGTGGAAAATATTGGCTTTTTGCATAGTAAGTATTTTCTAGATGGTATTTGTCATTAACTGACTTCTAGTGAGGTACCACTGAAAACCAAGAAGCACTGACTACGTGTTTGCCTTATTATGCGACTTCTCGACATTGCGCACCAATGATTTGATCAGGGGGCCGAATACATCATAACCATTATGAACTAGGGAAGAAATTGAACAGTTGCTTCGTCCCTAGTATGATACACATCATTAGTGCTCTATGGTGCTCTCATCACAAAATTAACTACATTCACTTCCATTTTCATGATGAATGTATCATTACTAGTAAACTGACAGTTTGATATTTAAATTATTAATAAGTTGAAACACTTTTTTTTAACAGTTCTTAATGACTGCTTTCAATACCTGTAACATCACCATTCTTTTAAGAAAAATACTACAACGAATGTTGATCAAATAACCAGAATTGAAATCAGTGTAATGGCAGTGAAGTCAACTTTAAAACACTGTGATATCTGTAGTTTTAATTGATTTCATAGTAAATATAAACATTTCTTTTCTTACCTGATGGTTGTGTAATTAAGAAAATTAATTCAATGTGTAATTTTTTACGTTTTATTGCATGTTTTCCAGTTGGACCAGCTAATCGTATAAATCCATTGCCAGAAAATTGTGGTATAATGGTTACCGCTAAAAAAAAAATATGCGAAATAATGAAATGTACCGTAACTATTCAAATCTTGAGAAGAATTTAAAAGATCGGTGTTTAATTTGTGATAACGAAGTAAACCACCACCTATTGGATAATATGTTTTGCCAGATGCGGACTGTTGAGGAGTCCCATACCAGGACGAAACGGCCGTCTTTCAGTGCTTCCAGATTTCTAATGGTGGTCTAACATTGGTCGATTCATGGTTTCAAAAATGTGTAACTTAACAATCTTCACAACTCCGTAATGCAGATATTTAATAGTAATTCAAGCATTGATTGTAGTTAATTCGCTAAACTGTTGAAATACACTTCAGAATCGATCTAAAAACAATATTTATAGTATTGAGCATGCGCTCAAATGACCTTATAAATGCAGCTGGACGATCTGAACTTAGCAGATGATCTGGCTATTCTATCGCTTAAGCACAAACAAATGCAGGAAAAGACAACCGGTATACCATCAGATCTCAACATACATAAAGGGAAAAGCAAGATTCTCTGATAAAACATAGAATGCACAAATCGAATCACACTTGACGGAGATGTGAAAACCTTTACTTATCTGGGCAGCATCATTAATCAACAAAGTGGATCGGATACAGATGTGAAGGCAGGGATAGGCAAAGCAAGAGCTGTATTTTTACAACCAAAGAAGATCTGGAACTCAAAACAACTATCAACCAACACCAAAGTCACAATTTTCAAAATAAATATCAAGACAGTTCTACTGTATGGGGCAGCAACTTGGAGAACTATCAAAGCCATCATAGAGAAGATACAACTGTTTATTAACAGTTGTCTACGCCAAATACTTCAGCCCCTTTTGCCACAAACCATCAACAACAACATACTGTGGGAGAGAATAAACCAGATTCCAGAGGAGGAGGAAATCAGGAAGAATCGCTGGAAGTTGGTAGGACACACATTACGAAAAAAAGCACCTAATTGCGTCACAAATCAAGCCCTTTCTTGGAACCCTCAATATCAAGGGCGAAGAGGAAGGCTAAAGAACACATTACTCCGAAAAAATGGAGATAGAGATGAGAAGAATGAACAAAAATTGGAAGGAACTGGATTGAGATTAAGATAGCTCTCGAAATATTTTTTATAGAAATATTCAAGGGTGAATTCTAAGATTTATAGAAGTCTTAACTATTTGTAAATTTAAACTCTCCTTTTGTGTACACAAACAATCTGTTATAAATGTCGATATAACAATGAAAAAATGTAGTTGATTTGAAAATGGATGATGTATTTGTGCTATACAGTTAGAACAGTCTGGTTATACATGTCACATTTGTCAAGGTATTTTATACGAAAATTAATAAATAAAGGTTCAAATATGGTGATGATTTTAAATGAAGTAGAGAGAAAATTAACATAATATAGAAAGAATAAGAAAGGATAGGAAATTGTTATATTAACCCTAGGCCATAAAATGGCTTAAAGATTAACTAGGGTAAATTGAAGGTTAAAATAAACCCTGGTAATCTGTAAGTCATTTTGTGGTCTTAGGGTAATGTAACAATATCCAAATTTTTCTATACAACGTTAATTTTCTCTCTCCTTTTTTTGACAGTTATCACCTTATGTTTATTTGACCGTTTATTCATCTTCATATAAAATGCCTTGACAAGTAAGTATATGTATGTAACCAGATTATTCGAAATGTATAAGGCGCAAATACATCACCTATTTTCAGATCAACTGCATTTTTGCATTGTTCTAACAACCTACCTACCTACCTTGTTCACATAAATCACCTTGCCAGCCAGGTTGACAAATACACCTAGATTTTTCATTAGATGTCACAGAGAGAATTCCATAATTTTCACATTTTTTCGATTGAATCTCATTCGATAAGATTGGAATATTTGGATGAATTGAATTCTCTTGCCTTTGAACTTGATCTGATTGTATAGAAGGTGGAATAGTTTCAATTGGATTACTATTGGGTTGGTCATTTGTTGATGATACTGATGATGACGATGATGAACAGAATGGTGCTTCAATATGATCTGTTGACAGATGATTAGTAGGTTCAATTCCTAACCAAGTTAATTTTGTATTGTCAGCTTGAGAAAGATCTAAGCTAAAATGTTTCACTGGTGAATCAGCATTAATCAGAAATTTATTTAAGCATCCAGAAAATCCATAATCTTCATGTGTATCAGTATGTTCTTTCACATCTGAAATACTGTCATGTAAAAATGATAACATTAGTTAATAACATATATATATATATATATATATATATATATATATATATATATATATTATATATATATATATCAATAGCAATGTAGAACCTCATATGTACGTATATCAGTTCATGTTGCCATACCACATCAGCACAGAGATATAATTGTCAATTCAAATCCAATAGTAGAAGAGGTAGTAAAGGTATTAGAAGTAATCGGAGAGGTTAGGATTAGAAGATATTATTCTAATCGGAGAGGTTAGGATTAGAAGATATTATTCAAGATGTAGAATCTAGTGAAATAGACTTAAAAAGATCAAGATAACGTGATGAAGAATTAAAAAGTTTAGGATTTGAGAGAACACCTGAGCCATTGCCATGTTATTCAGGGTCTCTAACGATCGATTACTATGGTCTCACGGGCCACAACCAGGTAGTCGACACCTACCGACATGACTCAGTCCACTTATTAGTGACTTCATGGATTTCTGCCATGTTTTGGTTTGGCCGCCCATATATATATATATAGGTTGATAAGACTATAACTAGCGGAAGAGTAAGTTTATGCAAAGAATAACAGTTTCTTAATACTATTCATCACAGAGTTATGGAGATTGTTGTTTAAGATTGAAATCATGAATCAATCACTGAAGAATCCCCTGCTAGGATGAAACGACCTTTCAGTGCTTCCAGGTTTCTGATGACGGTCTAACAATAACTGATTCATGATTTCAATCTAAAACAACAATCTCCATAACTCTATGATGAATAGCATACAATGCGCTAACTTTTGGTTAGCTTTATGAGGAAATTCTTGGCATTCTAGTGGGAAGCCATGATCAGTGGATTTTATCCCCATCGAGCGTAGCCACTTGCCTACCAAAGACAATTTGTGAGGTTATGTAAAGCCTTAGATTGACCAAAGCTATACATTAACACCGCTGGACTCCGTCTCGGGTGGTGTAGAGGTTAGGCGTTCGCAAGCGAGATCGAAGATCCCGGTTTCGATTCCCATGGGCGACAATCATGGATGCGCACTGCTAAATAGCCACATAATAGGATGAAACCACCGTCTAATGCTTCCAGGTTTTTAATGGTGGTCAAACAATGATTGATTTATGATTTCAATAAAAATGGTTTAATATACAAATATTTTTCTCACAGAAACTGAGGCGTTCACTTTTGTTTTATTTTTTTTCAAATACAAATTAGATTCATCTCTAGTTGGGACTGATTCACTCACTTACACAGTACTTAAGTGCAATGCAACTTGCTTCAATGTAATGTAGTTTAAAATAGATTTTGTGAATTATATTAATCAAAAATACCAGAAGATAGATGGTACAGTTTACCAGTATTTTTTGAGCTCTTAATAAAAAAAAATTACAGTTAATCATGTTTAGTGAATCAATCACAATGTAATAATCTTTAAATGGTTGTTCGCTTTTTTCTTGCTGACTTAGAATATGCCGATGACAGTGAAGACGCTGACAAAATGCAGTCTTCTGACTACCCTAAGCAACAATGCAAGCATGTTCGGGATGCGGTTTTCCCCCTCGAAATGCAAAATGTTGCTTCAAGATTAGGTTGCATCGGTACCTGATCTACTGATAGGGAGTCGAATGAGTAGACCGCTTCACTTATCTCGGGAGTGTCTCATCAGTGCTGATGGCCCGGTGACTGACGAAATCTCAGCACGGATACAGAAGGCTCGACTGGCTTTTGCCAACCTGCGTCACTTATGGAGTAGGCGAGATATCCGTATACTGACTAAAGGACGAGTGTACTGCGCAGTAGTTCTCTCCGTCTTACTTTATGGCTATGAAACATGGCCAGTGAGAGTAGAAGATATTCGTAGGTTACTGGTTTTCGATCATAGGTGTCTTCGAAGCATTGTTCGTATATCCTGGGATACCCGAGTTACCAACGCTGTTATTAGGAAACGGGTGCTAGGTAAGAATGGCAGATCAATAGATGAAGTATTGAAACTTCATCAGTTGAGGTGGTTGGAACATGTGTTACGTACACATACCCACCGACTGCCTCGATGAGCCATATTTTGCGGTGTAGGAGTAGGTTGGAAGAAAGCTAGGGTCGGCCAAATCAAAACATGGCATAAATCCATGAAGTCGCTGACAAGTGGACTGAGTCATGTCGGTAGATGTCGACTACCTGGTTGGGGTCCGTGAGATGTTAGTAATTGATGACATGGTTCAAAACCGTTTGCAATGGCGCCGGTGCATTCATTCTTTGTGTTCTCTCAACCCTAAACTTTTTAATTCATCACTTTATCTTTTTAAGTCTATTTCATTAGATTCTACTTCTTGATTTATACATTTTAATCCTAACCTCTCCGACTACTTCTAAAACCTCTACTACTATTGGATTCGAATTGACAATTACATCTCTGTGCTAACGTGGTATGGCGACATGAACTTATGTACGTGCGTACGAAGTTCTACGTTGCTATTGATTGTTTGATTGTTTACTTTTAATCAATAGGCTTTATTTCAACTTATATTCTTTGTCTTTATTTGAGTAGCGTAAATTTTATTCAGTTCATTCACTAAGAGTTACTATGAATCAAATCTTGTTCGATATATCACTTGTCTTGTGGGAATTCTGAAGTTCTTCAGTATTTCACACAACTAAACAGTCTTTTCTATCATGAACTACTATATTTTATCTGGTTACTTATTTCAAGATTATTTTTCTGATCAAAATACTGTTTTGTTGTCTGTTTTTGATTGGCTAATTCTAGAGTGATAATGTTTATAATGAGTTAGTTAGTTATTCTTTCTTTAACTGTTCTGATTGAAACTACACAAAAGTAAAGCGTAAACTATTCGTATATTAAAAAAATACGTGGGTAACTTCTTTCGTCTATCTACGTATTTGCGATGACATGTTAGACTCCCTTGTGAGCGAATGCTTTTTATCTGTGCAAATATTAACACTATATACTACAAACGTGGTTCGAGTCCTGGAGTGAGCATTAAACCTGTAGTGCAAGTACATCTAGTTGAAAAGTCCCAAATAGGGTGAATAATGCGTCCTGAATTCTACTGATAACCATTTTTCATTTCTTCTATATCAAACTAAAACTACATAGTTCGAGATTAAGATTGCCATATAATTTATATAAATCTTTGTCAACACTAACTTGAGTGAATCCTCAGTCAATCAACTACAACGTAGAACTTCATACGTATGTACATCAGTTCAAGTTACCATACTGCATTAGTACAAAGACACAATGGTCAATTCAAGTCTCATAGTGGTAGGAGTATTAACGGTGATGAAGAAGATTAGGGTGAAAGAGAAAAATAGAGGTGATGAGGAATTCAGAAAGATTAGAATTTGCGAGAACACAACGAGTGAATGCACCTGTGCCATTTCAAACGATTTTGAGCCATGTCGTTCACGGTCTCTAACCATCGATTACTATCGTCTTGTGGACCTCCCTTTGGTGAATCGAGCTGAAAATAAGTTTTTATCAGCAAAATGTGTATGAAAACCATGCGTTAATTGCTAGTCAATACAATTATTCAAGCAGATATGCTTAACACAATACCCTTAAGTACATTAATCTATATTCAAAGTATATGTATACTTTGAAATTTTTCTTTGAATGTAGTCGAATTCTGACCAGTAACTATAATCCTAGTTCATTCAAAAAAGAAAAGACACAACTCTAAACTAGCAACAATTTCTGTGAATTACTTCTATTCAAATCTTACTATAATCTGAAATGAAAAATAAGGCATTTCCATAAACAAATTTCAGCATCTCCAACCAATAGAATATATATATATATATATGTATTTGTCTTTTCTGTACACCAACTAAAGACAAATAGCGCAATAGAACTACAAATATCTTTTTATCCGGAAGAATAGCGTTAATAATTGACGTACAACATACAAACTAACACTACTAACACTATAATATGCCAGAATGAATATAATTTTAGTTCGTTTTTTTCTTTGATAAAAGAAAATTACAAGTTGAACAAAAAAAATTACTGATGACATTTCCGACAATGCCTTATCCTTCTTGATATTAAAGAAAAAAAAGTTTTTTTAGTTATTTGAATAGAATAAAACACTTTGCAACATTGAACACCTACTCTCAAAATGATGTTAGACAATGGAGAAATGAGGCAATCAATACTTAGTGTTTAAGATTGAGCTATTTTTGAATGTTTTGAGATGGTGGAGAAAATTTACAGCTCAGGTAGATGATTATGGTGGTGTTTCGTTCTCTGAGCTGGATGTTTTGGTTGTAAAGCTATCATTGTTCTTCTGAACAACATCATCAGCACAAACTTCAGATAGAAGTGAAGCATTCGAATTTCTCCACGTTTGACCTGTAGCTTGTTGTGTTAACCTCGATCTTGATTGGTTGTTGTTGACCTTAAACCTGTCGTTGTTTGCACCTGTATTTTGATTGTATCCTTCTTTTGATCTGTTTCTTGATTCTGTGTCACTTACGATTTTCCTGATTGGTTGATAAATTGGGTCAATGTGAATGTGTTTGTTGATTGCTGAGTGACCTGAGTACCAAGCTTCTGAAAATTCCCTAGTGTTCTTTGTCCTCCCCCTATCCAGTATTTCCACATTATTCCAATCGAATGTATGTCCATAGTTGTCCGCATGTATTGATGTAGGCGAAGAATTGTCGTGGCGTTTGACTGCTAATTGGTGTTCACGTAAACAAAGCTGGAGAAGACGTCCACTTTGTCCTATGTAGTGTTTTTCACAGTTTGAGCAATTTATTTTGTAGATGATATTTAGTTTTTCTTCCTTTGTCCTTTTGTCCTTTGGTCTACACAGGATTGATTGAAGTGATTCTGTTGGTTTGTGTGCCACACCTATTCCAAATGGTTTCAGTAATCATGCTGTGTGTTCCGATATATATTTTATGTATGGTAGGGTGGTCCGTTTATTAGCGATTGCGTCTCTGTGCTAATGCGGTATGGCGCCTCTATTATTCAATAAATCTTAAACTAAGTAATCTTACTGTGAAAAAACGTGATTGAAACAAAGACTCATTGGTCTATATGTTATGTACAGACTTCACATAGTAAACATCAATGATCTTGCATTTATCACACTATCGCTTACAGTCTATGGATGACAAAATAGTATTTTGTTTCCTGCCAACTACAAAATTTCCCAGAAGTACACAAATCTTTTCATCATTTGATGTCATATGAAAAACCACAAAAACCATAAAAATAGTTTGGTTTTCTGCATTCTGATCAAATCAATACTCTATCTAGTACAGTTACACACCTGTTCAAAGTCAATTACATAAATCTGTACTTGTAAAATAAGTGACACTATTTATTTACTTTACGCCCAAAAAAAATCACATTTCACTTAAAATAAACATGACTATTTTGATATAATTAAATTTATTTCAAAATATTAAGTGTCGATTTAAGAGTTTTATGACTATTGCTGAATTTTTATATTTCATAAAACATAATAACTGGTCTTATTAGTTAAACAACTACTGAAAATCAGACGACGTTAAATAACTATTTCGTCCGAGTATTCCACTTTACAGTAATAGGTATCAACTACCTATCCACAGTAGATCGAAAGCCGTTTGATAAAATATTATTCAAATATGAAAGTAGTTAGTTGTAAACGGTGGTTTTAAAAGATTATGAGTAGAATAATTTAGCTTTAATTATACATCCATAGTTTATATTATCCAAATTTACTTCCTGTTATTAGAATAAACAAGTAAATCATTGTTAAAGCATCAGTAGAAACCCGGAAGCACTGGACATTCGTCTCATCCTTGTGTAGAACTCATCCACAACTCCTGCTACTAGTATGGTTCGGATTCAAGACCTTCGGTCTTGTGCTCGAGAACTTAACCTCTGGATCACTAACCCGGCACGCAACGGTGTTAATGTTTAACTCTTCTTAATCTAAGGATTTTTGCGCAACGTTACTGATTATCTTCGGTAGCTACTGCTGATGAATCCTATACCAAGACGAAACGGCTATCAAGTGCTTTCAGGTTTCTAATCGTAGTCTAACGATGATTCTTTCATGATCTCAATGTGAAACAACGATCTCCATTATACTGTCGTGCGACAAACTTTGTGTCTTTTAATTAAAACAAAGTAATATGAGATTTTGCAGCATACATCATGGTCTGGTCTTGGTCAGACAACCATTTTAAATCCAGGTAGTATTGGAGAGCTCTCTTGTCCTTTTATGGGACTTCTAGGCGGTGTGAATTTACAACGTTACCGAGGCTAGATATGTAAGCCATAGAGTCATGGTCTACTAATCTGAAGATCGAGAATTCGTTCTGAGAGATTAAGGTCCTGGGTTCTACCCCCCAGTGTACGGTGTTCTGTTGTCTTTGTTGTTTACTGATTAACACAAAATCCCCATAGTCTCATGAGATTTACTCGATATGAAGTTAGTTCCCATCACAGGCAGAGCTCAGCTGAAGAACAATTGATATAAAAATAGGACTCGACAAACACTGCACATTTTCTATGTACAATCATAAACTTACATTGAATAGGGCACGATAACTTTAAATCACTAATTTACAATCCAATGGTTAATACCTTTATGTTTAAACTATTCAACTGTATGTTTAAAATCCTTTAGATAGGTTTTCTCATCAGAACGACTTCATTCAAGTTGTCCTTTTCAAAAATGACTAAATTTTGACATTGGACAAATTTAGACTTTACACATTTTCTACATCGTTGTTATCCTTAGCTCATTTTTTAGTAGGTTGGACGAAAGCTAGAGGAGGCCAAACCAAAACATGGCACAAATCTATGAAGTTACTGAAAACTGGGCTGAGCCTTGTTAATAGGTGTAGACTACCTAGTTAGGGTCGACGAGACAATAGTGACCGATAGTTAGAGACTTTGAGTGACATGGCTCAAAATCGTTTGCAATGGCGCAGATTTATCCATTGTTTATCTTCTCTAAAATTCTGATCTCCTAAATTCGTTTATCTTTCTCTTTTTAAATTTATTTCACTGAATTATACTTCTTGAATAACATCTTCGAACCCTAATCTTCTTCATCACCGTTAATACTTCTACTATTGTGAGATTTGAACTGACAGTTGTGTCTTTATGCTAATGTTTTATGGCAACTAGAACTGATGTACATACGTACGTACGTACGAAGTTCTACGTTGCTGCTGAGTGACTGACACTGATAAGATTTTTGTCAAAGTTTCTCTTACGATCGTATCACTTTGTTTTCATTTCGAAAAGAAATGTAAAATTGAAACCGTCAAATTTCAACGGTTATAACACATTAAAGATACAAGTAATATTATCTGTATCACTGTTCTATTTAACAAAATTTCTTACCTTTGACTATTATCTATTTTGATTTGTCGCCCAATGATAATAGTCTTAAAATCACCGGCTGTCAGTTGATTATTTGTATAATGATTATCAGCCCATTTTTCAATCACATCTTCTTTAGTTGTTCTACTGAATTGATCAATTTTTATCCATGGTCTACTTAACATAATACCTGCTTGAATATGATGTTTATAATGTTGTGTAAGATTTTGTTTGCTATAAACAAGTAGAATACGATTTGGAACACGACCATCAATATATCTAGAAAATAAATTAATTAAGAAAAAAATTTATTGATCATTGAATCATAAATTTTTTTATTACATGTATTGATAACTTCATGTCTGTTGAACGAGTTAGTATCTATATGAACTCAGTAGTATTGTGGTGCCAGCTACTTATAAGTAGTATATGATGTGAGCGTCAACATAATGTCTGGCAGCAGAAGATGGGGGAAGATCAAGAAAGGAAGAGTTAGAACACAATGGAATTTGTATGAAATGCATGAATAGTGACAATGGATTGATGTTCTGCAACAGGAACAGTCCAGTTCGATATGATGAACTGATATTTGGCAAATTAACGATTTACGATATGGTTTTCCTATTTCACTGAGTAACACTGTAATTTTCTTTAAATACAATGCGGTTGCCCCCACCTCTGTTCTCGTTCACTACAGTATGACAGATAACAAGTTGGGATATTTAACAAATATGCTTAAGAGTTTAACTCAATTGGTCAACTCCTATTGGTCAATATTTAAGGTCGTCCTAAACTATCAAGTTCACATATTTTTAAATGTTCTTCCGTATTGGTTAGTATTCAAAGTCGATCTATCTGTATAAATATACATGGTCTGTAAAGTTTTATCCTCCTCTTATGTACAAGACCTCGATTTTCCTGGCGCTTGTAGAATACACTTTATACGGCATATCAAGACATTTTGATATCGTTAGCAGGGCTTTGGGACACTCAAATTAGAGTGGCTTATCGTGTCACTGGATCACTTGTCTTAGCTCTCGTTTACCGACTAAGGTGAACTCATAACAGTTCAAGTATATCAACTGACGAGCATAACACAAGTTAAACATTTGAGGAGAAAAGTACTTGCATCAAGGCTCACTATGGACATCAAAACTGGGAAGTAGGTATAACTAGATGACGATATCCAGAGACGTTGGAACCTGAGTGCTGTATTATACTGTAAGCCACCAATCAACCGTTTAAAAACTTGTAAAACAATTTATTGAAACAATCCTCACAGAGTAAGTATATGGAAAACGTAATTGATCAATGAAAGTGTTGAAAATCAACAACGGGAAATCTGAAATCCTTACAACTGTTTAAAACTATAACAAATATGCGTTTAAAAATGTATTTACTTTCGATCAAAGTAATATCAAATAATGATACCTGTATGATATATTGTATATATATACATGACAAAAATGGGTAAAATCCTCCTAGGAGTTAGACATTTTCAGATCCTCGAAAGAATGAACCCGAATTCAAGCGTTTTTCTAGTTAAATAAGTTATTTAGTGATTATTAATAACAAAATTTATCAAACGAAAATGCCCTCAACATCATACGGAATTAATCTATCCAAATAGAAACCCACTAACAGTTAATGAATGAAGTTTAGTTTGATTCAGTGTGTCAGTACGCAAATTGATTCCTTTGGAAATATTGTATTTAAGAATTCACTATCCTTAACCAAATAGGTTTCACTTCATGACAGTAAACGGCCATTTTCACTATTCAGCTCACAGGATTTTACCTATATCAAGACTTATTACCTCAATTCTTTCATGCGCTAATCTAAGAAACATCAGGCATTCCATTTGTAAACACCATATATATAAACTCGCGCAAAATCTTTAGACTGATCAGAGTTATACATCCACACCGTTGGATGCCTGCCCAGGAGGTCCAGAAGTTAGGCGTTCGCGCGCAAGATATAAGGTCCTGGGTCCTAGTCCTGCGAGGTGCAGGAATTGTGTATGAGTCCCATATGAGGACGAAACAGCCATCCAGTGCTTCCATGTTTCTAATGCTGGTCTAACGATGATTGATTCATGATTTCAGTTTGCAAGAAACACCAATCTCCATAACTCTAGTTGAGAAAAATGTATATATATGTAGACTAACTTACTTTACCACAACTTTCCAATTGGAAATAGCCATACTGAATTGATGATCTTGTACATTAGGTAAAATCATTCTGTCTTGTTCACTTGAAGGTGTACGATAATGTAATAACATTCCATTGCCTTTATTTAAACTCAAGGTCATTTGTATTTCACTTGGTTGATCCATATGAAATGGTATACGAACAGTTAGTGTAGTTGTATCAGTGAATAAACGTCCATTCTCTTCATTGTTATCTTCGGTTGTTATTTTCTTGTCAGATAATTGAGAATTCAATGTATTGGTTTGATTTGATTCAGTTGTTTTTGGTATCAATTTTGGCATATCACTTTCATGTTTTATATTATCTGCTTGTAAGGGATTTAGAAAAAGTTTAAGACTATTATTATTTCTATCATTATTATTATCAAGATGACTAAATATTATGGAGAACATGAATCAATCAAACTTAGGTAACCAATGAATAGCTGTTTCGTCTTAGTATTGAACTTCACGGCAGTGCGGATCCACGATCCCACCATAAGGGATCGAACTCTGGCTAGTTCTTTGTTGTCATAAATAATTATACTGTGTTAATTTTAAACTGTAGTGTGTCGATTTACTGCGTCGGTAATTAGCTCGTCTAGACAATCGTTACTAACTAGTATCTGACGGTTTATAAATCAGAAGGTGAACTCGAATTGTTGAATACGTTTATTTTTGACACACCACAAAGCAAAGCGGAGAAGTAGTGAATAAAACGAATTAAGACTAGTGACTAACTTCTTGAGGAATCTTCTCCGAGTTCTAGTTGGAAGACGTGACCAGTGAAATTCAACCTGTTCGGGTGTAGGAAGTGTCTACCGAAGACTGTGTATGAGGTTGCGCAACTCCGTGAATTTGATCAAGTTAGACACTAACACCGTCAGATACCGGCTCAGTGGTCTAACGGTTAGGGCATTCGCACACAATACCGAAGGTCCTGTGTTCGAATCCTGCGAGGTGCAGGAGTTGTGGATGCGCACTGCTGAGGATTCCCATACCAGGACGAGACGGCCGTGTTTCAGTGCTTCCAGGTTTCTAATGGTGGTCTAACATTGATCGACTCGTGGTTTCAAAAATGTGTAACTTAACAATCTTCACAACCCCGTAATGCAAATATAAGGAAGACATACGACAAGCGAAATAGGCACACATGAATAAAAGCGACGAATGATTGACAAGGTCAAATGACAAGTGGAACACGTCATGTGAGCTCATACAAACTTAACAACAATAAGAACGATTGGTACATATAAATTGTTGCAATACAAATGGCTTGGCTAAATGAACTGATCGAAAGGGCTTAACCAAGTTAAATGTAAGCGAACTCGAATATACGTGGAGGCACTACAAAACTATTTTCGCTGGCAGATAGCCAGTATTAAGAGAAAAGATCTAAGTAGTCATATTTAAGTAGTAGTAATAATAATAATTTAACACCTTTACATATCTGGGCAGCATCATCGACGAGAAAGGTGGATCCGATGCAGATGTGAGGGCGCGTTTGGCAAAGCAAGGGCTGCATTTCTACAGTTGAAAAATATCTGGAACTCCAAACAACATTCAACCAAAACCAAAATCAGGATTTTCAATACAAATGTCAAAACAGTTCTACTGTATGGAGCGGAAACTTGGCGAACTACGAAAGGCATCATCCAGAAGATACAAGTGTTTATGAACAGTTGTCTACGCAAAATACTTCGGATACCATCAGCAACAACGAACTGTGGTAGAAAACAAACGAGATTCCAGTGGAGGAGGAAATGAGGAAGAAGCGGTGGAAGTGGATAGGACACACTACGAAAAGCACCTAACTGCGTCACGAGACAAGCCCCCACATGGAACCCTCAAGGCAAAAGGAAAAGAGGAAGGCCAAAGAACACACTACGTAAGTAAGTAAGTAATAATAATAATAATAGTAACTTGAATCATTACCTTCATTTTGTCCTTTGACATTACAACCATTTTCTGTTACTTGACTACCATCTGGACACATGGAACATTGTCGTCCAACAACACCAGGACGACAAGTACACTGGCCAGTTGCTTGATCACATGATGTACCGATTGAACCGAGTGGATGACATGAACATGCTGTGTTGTGATGAAAGACAGTCGACGAAAAAACGAACAAATGTAAGGGAGAAAATTTCAATTGAAAATTCTATTTGTAGTTGATAAGTTTGTAAAATTTACCAACAGAGATTATTAGGTAATTACTTATGACTGGTTGGATAATTAAGGATGCATCATGTGAATGGATCACATTTATTTTGACATAATTACTGGATTAAAAGTAGTTAGGATGTATTTCATACTTCTTTTTTTCAGAATGATTGAAATATGTTAATAAACAGACTGTGTGCATGGGATTGTATTTTCATTCTGTGTTAGCATTTAAGGACTACATTTGATCAGTCTGTGTGTATACAGCGTAGGCTTGACATGAAAGATGGGAAAATACATTCCATCACAAATAAATTGATTTCCATTAGAAAGAAAGAAGACGTAACAGCGGAGTTGATTTGTTCTTTCTACAGAATCATTTCCTGAAGCTGTGCACGAATAACCAAGCACTATCCTACCGAAAAGTCAATATTCAATCCCTTACTTTTCCATGATCTTTGGATTTTTACAAATGATCAGTGCTAATTTGTTATGCCTCGTCAATTGATATGCTTAAAAGCTATTACGAATTCACCTTAGTCGGTAAACGAGAGCTAAGACAAGTGATCCAGTGATACTATAGACTACTCTGATCCGGGCTAACTAAAGCCCCACTAACGATATCAAAAGGTCTTGACAAGACGTAGAAAGTGTATTCTACAAGCACCAAGAAAACTGAGGTCCACAAGCACACAAATCGAGTTTATTTATACATGATAGAAACGCCCTTGAGAGAGCCACAAAAACAGCGTACTAAAATACTGCATCAACCAATAACATTCAAAGATTTTTAGGGTGGGAAATGCAATCTCAAGCTCAACTGATCAGCACATGCGCTAAAACACAATAAATTCCCAAACTAGGACCTTTATGAAGTGAGTTTCGGGGGGGGATCTAACATCTCCAACAAGTTATTACCTTAGTCGTCTCAAATTTACCTAAACAGGACTAAATGTTCATTAAAATGTTTATATGATGAGTTTTGATCAAGAAAATAACCTTCTAGGGTTGATAAAATCATTGAGAACACTTTTTATGTAGATGTGTACCGGTTCAATTGTTTGTTTACATTCACTGAATAACAAATTCCGGAATCTGTAGATATTCGTATTCTATGTCACCTTTAAACGAAGCAGGCCTGAATCCCGTTCCGGAATACTGTCGGTCCTAACCCATGGGTAAAGGAGGAGGGTTGGACATAGTTGGTTGGCGACCCCATCCCATAGAAAACTAACTCACTATAGAAACATTAACCAGAAAAATAATTCAAACCATTTAAATTCTGCCCCTAGGAGTTAGAAGGTCTTCGTTTAGAAGAGTTTTTTCATGTCTCACGATGAAAGCCTAGTTTTTTCAAATATCACGAGGCCAATGATCCTTCTTACGTCTTATGTAATACATTGTGAACTATTCTATTTCTTATTCACTAAACCTAAACTTTCTTTAAAGTAATGCTTTAAAACTTTGATTAACTCCGATTGTCCATTAAAAGCATCATAAACAAGTGTGAATTTAACAGTTTATAAAATATGAACACTGAGTAAAAATTGCACAGTATCTTCTCAAAACTTCAAAAATAAAAGATGAATTTTTTTTAATGATACAAAAGATAAGGAGACTTAATTAGTTTTAAATAAATTAATAAATTTCACAACTTACGAATACATTCGTGATTGTTTTGTATACCCCAATAATTTGCAAGACATTGATCACATTTTAAACCACCAACAAGCCATTTACATCGACAATTACCTAAATAATCACATTCTTCCGAAAGTGCACCAAGTTTGTTACATGTACAACTAGGTACTCTTACACCATCTAAGTGATTAAACCGAAAAGAAAACAAAAGCTGTTGAAATATCGGTTTGAATATGTTTAATTAAAACGTACAAGTTTTTTTCGAAAAAGAAATCGATCAAATATTGGCTTAAAGTCAAAAAGCGTACGGTACAACCGTTCTGTCTTATTTCGACACGGTGTAACCGTTACATTTTCCTTATGCAAATCTGGAAACCAGTAGATGAAAAGGTGGAATTGTTACTGAGTAAAACTTAACATTCTTTTACTTAAATATCATATTTGAGAGATTAGCCTATACTTAGAAACTATCGAATATGGAGTTGATTACCTGAAATGCCTCTGTTATGCCTGCTTGTAAACATGTCATTTTGATATGCTTGAACTATTACGAGTTTACCTAGTCGGAAAAACGAGAGCGAGGATCGAAGATCCGGCGACACGACATGATACACAAATCAAATTATCCCAACCCCCATATTGAGTAAAATGAGAAGACTTGATATCAAGTAGCACCTGTATTCTACAAGCAACCAGAGAGTACGAGGTCCGAGTCCAGAAGAGAATCTGGATCCCGGACTAGAGATCCGGGACTGGGTCCTGGTCCTGGTCATCGAACGTTACAGATCATGAGTATTTATACATTTTGGTCGAATAAGAAACAGCATCGAAGTCTGTGATATTGACAGTTAAGACGACCAATAAGAAGCAACATTTGAAGTGACATTGATAATCAGGACAACCGATAAGAAACAACATCGGAGCACGTGACATTGATATCTAGGACGACCATAAAATTGACCAGTAGGAAATAACCAATAGGAATAGACCAATAATTCTCTTAGGATATTGGATGAATATCCTAACAGCCTCGTGGTCGGAGCAGCACTATTCAGCTACTGAATCTATATGTGAAGGTCAAGATCGTGTGATGAAATATATTTGCTACGTAATGTTCCAAACATCATCGGTAAACAACGGTCTCATTTTTCAACTGTTTGACTCTATATTTTCGGGCTGATCACTAAAATTAAAGTAGATTTTTGTTGAATTCAGTTACAAATGTAACCATGTCAAATCTACAGTTAGTTTTGTAAAAGATCTTAAAACCCGACGAGGATTCCTCCTATGGTCTGACTAGCTGCAGAATAAATTGTCTTGGGTATTTGTACGATAGTGGTATTTCGGAAAACATTCAAAGTCTTTTACAGTCAGTTACATTTTTTATTCTTAAATGAATAATCAATCGAAGTGATAAGCCGATAGTTTTACTGGAGTCCGACAAACATTTTTAAAACGCCTGCAATGAAGTACATAAACGCTAGTTTGCGTGCAAAGCAGAAAGCCTTCAAAATCTTTTACTTTCGACGTGAAAATTAGGGAAACAAATTCCTATTGTCATTTATCGATCATATGCAAATACATTTTCATGTTATTGAGCTAAATGACAACTGGACTGAGCCTTGTTAGTAGGTGTAGGCTACCTGGGTTTAGGGTCCATGAGACAATAGTAACCAATAGTTAGAGATTTTGAATGACAAGGCTGAAAAATAGTTTGCAATGGCGCAGATGCATCGATTGATTGTCTTCTCTGAAGTTTTAATACTCCGAATTCCTCTTGACTGTCTTCTTCTGTTTTTAAATTTATTTCACTGAATCATACATCTTGAATAACATCTTCGAACCCTAATCTCTCTGATTACTGGTAATACTTCTACTATGTCTACTACTATGGGATTTGAATTAACAATATAATTTCTCGATGCTAACGTGGCATGTCAATTTGAACTAATGTAAGTACGTATGAAGCTCTACGTTGTTGCTGACTGACTGACTCGTGTTACTGACTCATAGCCATCATCTGTCCAGTAATGTATCTGCATTAGATATCATCATAAAATCAAGTTAGATAAGCTGAAAATCATAGCGTTCGAACAAGTTTTGTAATTTGTAAATGTAACTTAACTATATTCTACAACCATGCATCTCAATTTGAGAGACTTGGAAGATAGAACATTATTCGAAAACATCATGGTACACTTCAACAAACTTTGAAAAACCTAAATATTGAGAACAGCCACCACTCATACAATCAATCCTAGAATTTCCCGTTGCATAAGTCATCATTTCGTCCTGGTTCAGAGGTTAGGCATCCGCGTGCAAGACCGAAGGTCCTTGGTTCGAATCCTGCGATTAACAGGAGTTGTGGGTATGCACTGCTGTCGAGTCCCATACCAGGACGAAACGGCCGTCTTTCAGTGCTTCCAGGTTTCTAATGGTGGTCTAACAATGATTGATTCATGATTTCAAATACGTGACTTACTAATCTTCGCAACCCCATAAGAAATATATTTATAACAGTAGAAATTATTAAAGACTACAAATTATTAATAGCTTCCATACCTGCTTGTATGCTACCTGACATTTTCATATTTGCATCTTGTATAACATTTGAATGTTTACTTCGACATCTAACACCAGTCAAATCTACATCTATATTGGTTTGTTGAATACAAGCTTGACGTTTGAGTTCACATTCACTGGAATACAGTTTCCCATCTGTACCACAAACATCAGGTTCACTTGAATGTTTCGGTGGACATGTATCTCGACAGACACATTGACCATTACGACATTGAAAACCTAGTGGACAACCTGCTGTGCATGGACCTAATGATTGATTGTTTTAAAATGTAAAAGAAAATTTGATTAAGTCTGTCTACAGCAAACAATTTATGAACATCAATAATAATCACAGATATTACATGAAAATAAATACACATGTTTATAGTTTAATTAAATACTTAGTATTATCTGTAAGATCCATTTTTGGAAGGCTTTGTTTGTGAAAATCTCTCCATGTATACATTTGTAGTATGTCTTTATTGATTCCTTCAGTTGTACATTTTGTTAATCTGTTCGATTCCATTTCGAAGATGATAATATTTGTATTTTATTATAGTTTCTATTTATTTTGCCTTTACTGAGTTTCTGTGTTTCTTTCTAAACTGAACTGCATTTAAGTTGTTTGAGTTGATACTTAATCATAGCGACAGCCATATTGATTTGTTCCTCTTGTGATTTGGGTTGCTTGCTTTGACTAGAATTGTGCATTTTGACTGTGAATTGAAGCACTCTTCGAGAATTGGAATAACAGTGGTAATATTGTTTAGGTAATGATGTATATTTATATTTATGATTAATAATAGAACCGTTATTTACCCAAAAATATTGTTTTGGATTTCAACTGGGCAAGACGCATATTTAAACTTCTTTGAGAGTTATTCCTCTGTCGAAACCTCAGTTTGGATTCTAAATTATCTATGGACACGCAATGTTATATTTGATTGGGGAGTAATTAATTTTACGGCTGTGAAGTGTAATCCATATGCTCTTATCTTTATTCTAATTAATTCCAATTCAGTTGAGTTTTAATCGATATAGAATAGATTAGTAGCTTGAGACTAAAACAGGCTACCTATTGTAAAACTCCAGGCCTTTGAGTATTTGTTTTTGTTTGATTGGACAACCATTTGAATGTATTACCCTATTCATAAAGGTTTAAAAAAGTCAGTATATCAAGATGTAATAAGTTGTTTACGCACTGTTAGATAAATATGAGATGTATACATTCACACCGAGAATACGTTTACTATGATATTTATGTGGAGAGAAGAAAATAGATGTTATCTACGTAGAAGAATATTGTAGAACATTGAAGGCAACAAAAAATTCAATACTTTTGTGGCTCTAACAAGGTCAATCTTAGAAAAGATAGTGGCACCTTCCATATGCCTGCTAATATTACAACCGATAGAGGAGCCCAATTCGAAAGTCGCCTTTTCCAACAACTTACAGAACTTCTCGGCATTAAACGTATACGCACAACATCTTACCATCCGATGGCGAATAGTATGGTAGAGAGATTACACTGACAACTGAAAGCATCTCTCACAGCTGTTATTAGCAATGATGATTGGGTCAGCAAGCTTCCATTAGTGATGTTGAGTTCTAAGATCGACAATTAAACAAGATATTGGATGTTGCCATGCAGAGTTAGTTTAAGGAACTACTCTACGTCTACCAGAAGAGTTTTTCACCTCAAGTAAAAGTGTTCCAACTGATATAGTCACCGTCTAAAAGAACACATGAATGATCTTAGAATAACGCTTCCGAAGAACGATCAACATCGGGTATATATTCCGAAAAAACTGAACGACAGTACCCATGTATTTATCAGAAGAGATAATGTGCAGCATCCCTTACAACCGAGCTACGATGGTCCATTTAGACTAATTAGAGGAAACGAAAAAAACTATTACAGTTGATAAAGCTGGAAAAACGGATGTAGTTAGCGTCGACCGAGTCAAACCAGCTTTTATTGAAAGTGAGGAACAGCTGATAAGTACAAATCCTTCGAAAGCCATCGAATCACCAAAATGTGACATCAACGACATCAACGCAGAAAAGCGAAGAAAGTCCACGAACGACTAGATATGGACGAAGGGTCAATCTTAGAAAAGGTAGTGCCACCTTCCATGTCGTTAGTTATGTCATGGATATGTGGCACTGGATATCTATCAGCAACGGTTTGTTTATTAAGAGCTCTATAATCTACACATGGTCTGTACTGTCCATTATTTTTCTGTACCATATGCAACGGAGATGCCCAGGGACTACTCACTGGCTGTAATGTACCAAGTTTCATCATTTTGTCGAATTCCTGTTTCGCAATGTTCAATCTTTTTGTGTATAGGCGTCGTGGTCGTGCGTTACAAGGTGTGCCTCTTGTTACAATGTGATGTTGCACTGTATGTTTGAGATCCGTGTTATCGTAAGACACTTTCGTCAAGTCGGCATATTTGTTTAGAAGCGATTTATATGGATCGTTTTTGTCTCTTGACACTACTAAATTCATAGATTCGTGGTCACTGATTATTCCTCTTATCACGCCGGGCTCACCAATTTATTGTGGCGTTAGACTTTAGTTATCTTCGATTTCCCGTATATCTCCGCTTGGATGACCGCTACTAGAGAACACGAGTCATTGCCACAATTTCTTTATTATTCAAATTCTTTTAATGATCGATGCAAATATCAGATTTAATTTAAACATGTATGGTCGATATTGCCATCGAATTATTTAAGCTGTTAATCGATAAAGCTAGTTAAATAACTATTTGTAGGTGGCAAGTAATGCCTTAGCGTACATGCGCATACAAGCTCAACAATGATAAAAGTGATAAAAGTGAGGTGCTTCACTGTATTTACGGTTACGTAATGGATGCCCGCTAATCATTGGTAAGAATAAATTGAGTTAAGTTCATTTGGTAAAAAAAAGATAAAATTCTTAAACGACAAGTGAGTTTTAAAAAAGTGACTTGATAATACAGTTAGTCGAAAGTAAACAAGTTGAAAAAAGGTTTACTATGTTACCAATGGAGAAACACTATTAACTGTTTTCTTATGAACATATAAATCAGATATCAATAACTTCAAAAAAAAATTCTGAAGACTGGAGCTTGGCTGTTTATTAATCACCATGAAAAACGTCATGAAATCAGCTAGATATTCTACATCCTAGAAATACTTTGACACTGGACTGTTCTGAGTACTCCTTTCTGTTGTTTAAGTGTCTTCGGGGAATATGTTCAAAAAAGAAAATGGAACTCTTCATTCATGTTGTGTTCTTTATTAAACCGTATACTGAGATGCACCATGTTGGATTATTCGAACAGACAATTCTCATGTAGATGCATATTGCAGTTTACACAGTTTGTAAGATTTCCATTATCTTATTGATAGATGTAACTACATTGAAGCCAGTGATTAGCTACTTATTGTCCATTCATTCAGTGTCTGTTACACATTCAATAGCAAATTACTGTACTGGAATTTGTGTTGAGTGCAGTGGATTGAAATCGTTAAAGGAGTATGATTTATTTCAGAGTGGAAGAAATTCCTCATTGAGGAAGGATATTGATCACAAAATGTTGACTTTAAATTTTCTACTGGTTCCTTTCTATTTAAAAAAAGTTAGGTCAAACTATTGATATTTAGGGTATTTTTAAAATGATTTTCTATAGACTGTCGAGTGTAGGCAGTAACTACTGCAGAATCCCCAGAGTTAGACATCGACACCTTTGGATGCTTGCCAATCTTTCCAGAGGTTAGATGTTCGTGCGCAAGACTGAAGATCCTGGGTTCGAAATCCATGCGGTTCAGGAGTTGTGGATACGAACTTCTCATGAGTTCCATACTAAGAAGAAACGGCCATCAAGTGCTTCCAGGTTTCTTAATGGTTATCTAACCATGATTGATTCTTGATTTCAGTAATAAAGGAAATAGGAAATGAGACGACCGAAACAATAAAACAACCCTTATCTTAATTCATACATTATAGCCACTTACGACAATATCCTTCTTGAGCAACATGTACTTCACGTTGATCAGCGCATGATTTCACTTTCAGGAAACACTCGTTTTCATATGTTTTGCCATCAGTTCCACAAACTGGTTTCCTGACCTAAATAATGATAAATATATTTGTTAAAAAAATATATAACCACATAGATTATTTAGATATGGGTAAACAGACTTAAACTAATGTTCTTTCAGCTATTTATTTAATCATCTAACGTCCCAGGTCTTTTACTAAAAAAGTACTTGTTCTCATGCGATTCTTTGTGATATATACCATTTCTAAAACACACACACACACACCACTTTCTTGGAATATTTATATTCTTCTTAGATTGCCTACTACAGGCAACAATGTGCTATGTTGGTACTCATCAACAACGGGTACCTGAGAACTAGAAGGATCAATAATTCCCGAGTAAGCATTCCAAACACAACAGACATGATTACAGTGACTATTCAGTGAAGTCCATACAAGAGTTTCTAAATATAAAACATTACAATATAATCATAAGTCTGATGTGAAATCTTTCACCGACAGTTCAAAAGGGGGATACAATCAAAACAAAGATGCAACACAACGACAGGTTTAAGGTCAACAGTAACCAATCAAGATCGAGGTTAACAAAACAAACTACAGGGTCAAACGTGGAGAAATTCGAATACTTCACTTCTTCCATCCGAAGTTTGTGTTGATGATATTGTTCAGCAAGAGAACAATGAAAGCTTCACAACCGAAACACCATCCAGCTCAGAGAATGAAACACCACCACAATCATCTAACTAAGCTACAAATTTTCCGCACTATTTCACCGACTGATATCATTTCACCCTATTATAATCGATCATTTCCTCTCAATGCATTTAATTTAAATAGATTCTATCATTGTTTAAAATAACTGGGTAGACATTTTACACTGAATAATGTGAGTCTGATGATGTCAACACAAAACCAAAAACCGAAACTGAATACTTGAATACAAATAAAAACTTTAATTTATCTGTAAAGTGAATTTTATGGTTGAGTTAATTGAATGTTAACTGGTTTATTTTTTTTAAGCTGTGTTACTTTTTAATTTCAACTAAATTAGAATAGATTTTATTGTTGTAAATTATCCAGAAATTAGGATAAAAGAAAACGCAATATGTTAAATTATGAAATTTTGTATTCGTTCGCCAGATACCATCAGCAACAATCTACTGTGGGAGAGAACAAACCAGATTCCGGTGGAGGAGGAAATCAGGAAGAAGAGGTAGAAGTGGATAGGACACACATTACGAAAAGCACCTAACTGCGTCACAAGACAAGCCCTCACATGGAACCCTCAACGTGAAAGGAAAAGAGGAAGGCCAAGGAACATATTAAGCCGAGAAATAGAGAAAGATATGAGAGGAATGAACAGACATTGGACAGAACTGGAAAGGGAAGCTAAGGGCAGAATTGGTTGGAGAAAACTGGTGGGCGGCCTATGCTCCATTGAAGGTAACAAGCGTAAGTAAGTAAGTAAGTAAATTATGAAATAAAAAAAGAACTTACATAAAGACAATCTGTTGGACAAATACATTGGGGTTCACCGAATGCACTCAATTGACATATTGCATAATATTTGCATTGTTTTGTTTGACATGCATCTGTATAAAAGTTTTTTAAATTAAAACAAAATATGATCAATATTTCAATGAAACTTAACAATTTTCACAATTGTATAGTAGAAGATCATTCAAAAAATTGTGCTCATTAGTGACTAGCTTCGTGAGGAAATTCTCGGACGTCAAGTGAGAAGCCGTAACCAATGGAGTTCAGCCCTGTTTGGTGTAGGCAGTTACTTACCGAAGACAATGGCTGGGGTTGTGTAATACCTTGGATATTAACACCGTTGGATGCCGATTAGGCAGTCTAGAGATTAAGCGTTCGTCTTGAATCGAATTCCCGATCAGGAAGTCGTGGATGCGCACTGAGGAAGAGTTCTGTACTAGAATGAAACAGCCGTCCAGTAGTTCTAGGTTTCTAATAGTGGTCTAAAGATGTTGAACTCATCGTTTTAATGAAAATGATGCCATTGAAAGATATCTGACGGCATGATGGAAAAAGTTGTTCTCACAGTATTCAGTTGATGTATTTGTAGATGAAACTAGTTTGAATCAAATTGAATTTATTTCTCAGCACTTAGTCGTAAATATGCACAAGATCGAGAAACATGACATTCGGAAAAAACATAATGTAAATTTTTAAACTGTGTATCTTAACTTATAAAGTCAATCTTGTTGGAAGTGATGAATAATGCCGGCTGACGATAAACGCACTAAACAGTGACCTGTTAGGTGTTTGAGAACGGGAAATTATTGAATACACGGACTACGCAGCACATATTAAACCACATAACTTAAATCCTAAAGGTTTAATTCATTATGGAATTAAAAGTGAGAACTATTGAAGAAATTGCATTTCAGACAAAGATGTCAGACAGTGGTTGTATTTCAAGTTTAAACATTGAGATATACTTCATTCTGTCACTGTGTACCTCACCCGCTCCATAGACTACATCAGCACATTCGCTTCAACCAAGTCTTTTGTTTAATTTGATTACGTAATATATTTTTATCGACCCTTGATATTGGTCAACTGATTGCTGCTGCGTATCTCATCATTATTTTGATAGAAAGAAGAAGTAATAAGGAAAACCCATTGAATTCCAAACTATTTCATATACCAAACAAAAAATAGAGTGCAACGTAACACAAAGGTAACCTGTTTATGCTAATTTAATTATTGTTGTAACTTTTAATTTCATATGCTTTAATGATAATGTTCATCAGATCATTGAATATATCGAAGAGAATAATTTTTAAACAACAAGCATAGTCAATTCGGAAAGTATTTATTGTAAAATGAAAAGCGTAGTGTCTACTAAATAGAAACTTCCAAGGCTAAAGGAAAAGAGGAAGACCAAGGAGCGAACTACTCCAAGAATTGAGAACAAACCTAAAAGGAATGAATAGCAATTGGTAGAACTGAAACGAAAGACCCAGGACAGAGTTGGTTGGAGAATGCCAGTCAGAGGCCTATGCTCTGTTAGGAGTAACAACCATTAGTAGGTGTGAACCAATATGTTAAGCCCACATGGTTTGTCCCAACCTTTGGACTGAATAACTATTCCACGTCTTTTGACTAAGTCACTTATTCACTGAAAATCTTAGTTGTTTTTGCTTGAGGACGTATGTCCATTACTTGCTTCACTTATCAAATATAGAGCCTATTTCTGTCTGACGGTTTATACTTATTCAAGCCTCATCGCATTGAGTTCGCTCAATCACCTCTTTTCCGCTTCATTTCACTTTGTCTTTACGTCGAGTGGGATGTTCAGTGTACATGCTGGTTATCACAAAAAAATCTCACTCTGTACTCACACACACACACACACACTCATCACTACTTACCACATTTCCCTCTTGATTTCACCATTAAATCTGTAGAATGTCGTTGACAAGCACTTGATCGTAAATGACATTCACTACGATATGTTTGTCCATCTGATCCACATACTTGCCCTCCCAAACCATGTTCTGGGCATGTTGGACATATACACTGTGGTATGGTATCTTCAAATGAATTAGTCAGATCATAAACGGATGCATCTAATTTACGATTGTGTGAAGTGTATACCATGGGATTTTTAATACGAGAACAAATTTCATAACCTTGACATGGTTGATTCAACAAGATACAATCATTTGGTTCACCTTGAAAAATCAATAGAAAAAAAAATGGAAGATTATCTTTAGAATACTGATTATAAATCTTATGAAATCTTATATTTGACATTTGAGCTTTGAGTTTTATTTTGTGATTTTGTGATTTTCAGTCTTAATCTTTGCTATCTATGTGTTTTTTCGCTCAACTAGCTCATTATTATACCACTATGGTTCGATATATGCTATGTCAATTATAGTCGTTTGATTTTGTGATAACTATTCATTTACTTACTTACTTACTTACGCCTGTTACCCCCAATCGAGCATAGGCCGCCCAACCAGTTTTCTCCAACCAACTCTGTCCTCGGCTTCCCTCTCCAGTTCTGTCCAATGTTCGTTCATTCCTCTCATATCTTTCTCTATTTCTCGGCGTAATGTATTCTTTGGCCTTCCTCTTTTCCTTTTGCCTTGAGAGTTCCGTGTGAGGGCTTGTCTCGTGATGCAGTTAGGTGCTTTTTGTAGTGTATGTCCTATCCACTTCCACAACTGCTTCCTCATTTCCTCCACCACTGGAATCTGGTTTGTTCTCTCCCACAGTTCGTTGTTGCTGATGGTGTCTGGCCAACGAATCCGAAGTATTTTGCGTAGACAACTGTTAATAAACACTTGTATCTTCTGGATGATGGCTTTGGTAGTTCTCCAAGTTTCCACTCCATACAGTAGAACTGTCTTGACATTTGTATTGAAAATCCTGATTTTGGAACTATTCATTTAGAATTCTATTATGGTGGATGCTACTCATAAGGTCACATATAAGTAGTATGTAACAGAGCACCAACCTAGAAGTTCATACCAAAAAGAGAGATCTGTCTAGATGTCAAAATTTATGATGTGATCAGATTATATTTGAAGACCAGAAGAGATGCATATAGATGTTTGAAGGTTATGTGTATGTTTTCGTAAATAAGCTGTGTCATCTCTCAATATTTATGCTGTACTTTCGTTTATTCATGCTTTCTATTTCTGTTTCTACTTTCATCCCCAGTTGTAGAAAATTGTAATCAGTCTATTGTAGCATGAGGGAAGACCTTATTCCTACTGTTGATAAATCAATCAATGTCATTATTGAATTATCCAATTACAAGAGGTGATCATATTAAAGCATATAAAATACTGAGTAGTCGACTTTACAAAACAAAGTAATTTGCACCAATAACATCTAGAAATAATGATTGCATTGATCTAACAATCAATAATAGATATAATGACTGTCAGTCGGTATTAGCATGCATGATGTTATACTTAGGTCACCCTAGTAGTGTATCAATATCATTTACGATATAATGATAAAACACACTTTAAGATGAACATTGACAAGGTCACAATAAAGAAACCTTCGAATTGTAACTCACTGCCTAAATGGTATCGAGGTGACCTTATTACCCGAGGTTATTTGTTTCTATTTACTTGCCTACCACTTGGTAGTTTAAAACTAAGATGGACTAATCTATTGGAAAAGGCTTTCAATGTTATACTTCAAAGAGAGTTGTTTAAAACATTCTGGGTAGTTTGAATTGGATGTTTCCATATTGTGCGATTTATTTTATCTTACAAAAATGGATTGAGGGGATGTACTAGAGTACAGTGTAATATAGTGTTAGTTGGTCAAAAAACAGTACATTTGAAGCCGATTCTAGGTTAACATAATTGAGACTGATAATTTGCCAAAACTTTTTATCAAATATTTCCCTACTAATAAGTTGATACTGTAAAGCAAGCATTTAATTTTGGACGGCTTTATCCTCCTAGAAATTAAGAATTTTAAAGAATTTTTATGATCAATAATTAGCGAAAATATTATTTCAGTCATTAAATTCCATTTAAAATGTCGTAAAATAATGGCATGATTTTTAAAAAATTTATTTATGGACATGCTGTAAGTGAAAAGTTTAAAGATACTAGAAAGATATCTAGATAAAACCATGGCGCCGTGAAGTTGGTCAGCTCCCCGCAGCTCCCCCTGCAACCTAGAACTTCGTACTTATGTACCATAAGTTCAGGTTGCCATACTACATTAGCACAGAGACGCAAATGTCAAATCAAATACCATAGTGATAAAGATAGTAGAGGTATTAATGGTAATGAAGAAGACTAGGGTTTGAAAATATTATTCAAGAAGTATAATTCAGTGAGATAAGGTTGGAAAAACAAGTTAAGAGGTGCTGACGAATCCAGAAGATTAGGATTCGAGAGAACATAATGAATGAATGCACCTGAGCCATTGCAAACGATTTTCAGCCATGTTATTCAAGGTCTCTAACCAACGGTAACTTTCGTCTCGTGGAACCCAACCAGGTAGACGACAACTACCGACATGACTCAGTCCACTTGTCAGTGACTTCATGGATTTGTGCCATGTTTTGGTCTGGCCGCCATTAACTTTCTTCCAACCTACTCCTACACCACAAAACATATCTCGAGAAGGCAGTCGGTGGTTAGGCATTCGTAACACATGTCCCAACCAACTCAACTGATGAAGATTCATCACTTCATCTATTGATCTGCCATCCTTACTCAGCTCCTCGCAGAGATTGAATGTGTAAGTATCAGGAGAAGACAGCTAATAATATTTCAATGGATGATTGTCCAACTCAAAACTCCCTCATTATTTCATGATTATCAATAGTTTTATAAAGAGTTTAACCAATTAGATAGACCCTTCTAACCATTTTGTCAGTAATATACTTTTTCTAAGTTTCAATCAAGAAAAAAATTACAACTTACTACATTCTCCTGAATAAATAACACGTATTTCTCTCATTTTTTGACATGCTGTTCTTTCTAAATGACATGTACTATCATAAGTTACTCCATCACTACCACATACTGGTGATACTATCGGTGGACATGGTTCCGGACATGTACATTTTGCTTGACCATAAATATCAACTTGACATTTTTCACCTTGCCATCGACATTTATGATGTAAGCATGGATTAGATGCTGTTTATTAAAAAATGAAAATGAAATTCATGATAAAAAAAGAATGTTAACAAATGAATCGAATTTAAAAATTATGATGACTATTTTTTGATAAAGTTAGCTTCTTATCATAAATTGAAACCATATTGGACTGGACGGCTGTTTCATCCTAGTATAGGGCTCTTCAGGAGTTCACTCGCATGAATGAATCCACCAAAGTTTGAACCTAGCACCTTTATGTTTCTCAGTTAACTTAGCTTTAGCCCTCAAAGGAGTCATTCTTACTCACTTCTGATGAATCAGTTACCAGAACAAAGCAACTATCAAGTTCTCCTTGATTGAATTATTCTTATTTCCAATAGTCATAGTGTTAAGCTCATTATGGCTGAATATTTGTAGAAAGCTACTTTTCGTTCAATTTCCAATAATTATCCATTCATTCATTCTTGTTTAAACAAGTAACTATTTTACTTCCGTTCTCAAGTATTTTTTTACACGGATTAAATACACTATGCGTATCTATCATCATCTTGATTATATTCAACTACTGTCTTTCTCTTGTCTCCTTATTCTCACAATGTTAATAACAATAATATTATTATTATTATTATTGAACATTGAAACTTATGTATCTATGGTTTCCATGTTTAAGTGATGAAACCAAACAATAAATGATTTGTTTTGTTTGTTTTTTTTTCAAATTAAATTACAAAATTCAAAATAGGTCTTCTTCATCATTTTTTTCTTTTTTGTAAAACAAACATTTTGTCCAAATTTAGAATTGAGAAAAGAAGAGTACTTACTATTCCTCTACAAATGTGAGAGTCTTAACTCAACAAACAAAAGTATGTGTGAATAAAAGCACTACTAAAAATAACTTTCTACTTAAGTACGAGCACATTATTGTAAGTGAAATCAATAAAAATTGTCATAACAAATAGTTTTACTTGATTCGATCGAATATTTATATATATATGATCGTTTTCAGCTTACGGATCAATAATCCTTACCTTAGCACATATATATCAAATTCCTGATGAAATCTATGACGTTTTGTGGAACGAAACTGGTGTTATGACGTTAAGGTGTGAAGAAAAAAATCGAATTCATGAGGAATTATTCGAATATTTAATAGCTCAGTCAAAAAATATACAATTACAATGATATTAGGATGATTTGAAAATTGATATATTCGACAAGTTATGCATAAGGAATGCACTATTATTATTTTCATTACTACTACTACTACTTCTAATACTACTACTACTACTTATTATGGTAATAGTTGAGGGATGTCAATCAATCAATAGAACACAAGGGATTTCTTTCAGCAATATGCAAGTGATATGAAATTGCATGATAACATTTATAATTTGAATCAAACAAGCATGTGATGATAACGGTATTTATATTCTTCTCTTTTTTTTTAGTGAGACAAAACTCACCATCTAGCCACTTAGCTTACTACACCCATGAACACTTATAGAGCACAGATCAGTAATCATTGGCTATGCATACTAGTGTGTTTATTCTATCATTCTTGAGACGTGTACAATCAGTTGTAGATGTGGCTAAAACACCTCCAATCTGACAAGAATCCTTCATAAAAAAAAGGCTACAGGAATTTCAGCGGTTATATTTTCCCATTTTCTGTAACGTTTTGACTTTCTAATTTGCATTACGGGGTTGTGAAGATTGTTAAGCGACACATTTTTGAAAGCATGAATCGATCAATGTTAGACCACCATTAGAAACCTGGAAGCACTGAAACACAGCCATTTCGTCCTGGTATGGGACTCCTCAGCAGTGCGCATCCACGACTCCTGCACCCCGCAGGATTCGAACCCAGGACCTTCGGTATTGTGCGCAAACGCCCTAACCGTTAGACCACTGAGCCGGTATCTAACGGTGTTAATGTCGAACTTGATCAAATTCACGGAGTCGCGCAACCTCATACACAGTCTTCGGTAGACACTGCCTACACCCGAACAGGTTGAACTTCACTGGTCACGTCTTCCCACTAGAAATCGGAGAAGATTCCTCACGAAGCTAGTCACTAGTGAGCACAGGTAATTTGCATTACGGGGTTGTGAAGATTGTTAAGTTACACATTTTTGAAAGCATGAATCGATTAATTGTTTCAATATGATAATAATTTTTATTTTTTCTTCGGCTGAAATTTGGTAATCGCAAAAAAAATCAACAAACAACAACAACAACAATGACCGCCATTTCATTTTTGTACAAAAATGGAGGAGAAAAAAATTGAGAAGAAGAAGAAAGCAAGATTCGCATTGGTGAATAGGGGAGGCACAATCTAACGTTCATAATATACACATTCTGATAGAAATGTCAACTTTGGGATTTTTAGACAGTGAAAAGCGAAATGCATCGACTTTAGCTTTTTTTCTTCAAAGTAAATAAATTCGAGAAACACAGAAATGCTGACCATTGAATGATGAATGATGATTATTTGAAGTCAGCGTACACAACCAATTGTTAGTGAACACAAAGTTTGGATCGTTTGAATAATTTTTTTACGATCTAACTGGGGTAAATTTGTTTGTTAAATTTTGTAAATTATAACTGAACAATTTTTCTTTTAAATCCTGATTTTCATTCTTTTTCAGTTTTACTTTTAATTTTAAAAATCTTATCCTTTTATTTTCAATAAAAATACTTTTCTTAGGTATCTATAATACATTTTATTCAATTCGAAGAAAACATTGTTGAACTTCAACTTACAACCAAGTCATTTAATTAATGGGTTCTAGTAACATTAGAACAACACCGATATAACCGACCAATATTGTTGTTTTCAATCAGATCGTCATATGAAAATGTTAAACCAATCAAGGCAATTTGAGTCGATTATGACAATGAAATAGATTACGTCACTACATATAATAAGCAAAACTACAAGTGGATAGTAGGAAGACGGATGTACTGATATCAGTAAGAAAAATACGATAACATAAATTTCATCAGTAGCTCAACATTTAAAAATTTAGCTGCACCTTCGGAGATAGCTATATCGGACACACTAGCAGACAACTTAACCAACGAATGAGTGAACATCTCCCAGTATGGTTTATGAAGGGCCAGATAAAAACAATACGCAGTTCTATCTTGGCACATCTGGTTGATAGTGGTCATATTGTAGATAAATCTGAATCATTTCCAGTGATCTATCGTAAATACCCATCATTTCTTAACGGAGTTCGATCCCGTCTACTACATATAGAAGAGGCCATAGGAATACGTACATTCAACCCCAACTTATGTGTTCGGAAGAATTTCGTGACACCCTTATCCCTTGAGTGGCCGGATATAACTTAACCAACGTTTCAACAAAAGTTTTGTATGTTTATTTTATTTTTGTTATTATTAGCATCCTGAATTTGTTTGTAATTTTTTGCCTCTTCCCTTTTATATTCTTCTTTACTATTTAATTATTTACATACTTCTTATTACGTAATAGTTTTATTGTTTTGTAAAGATTATTTTAAGTCTATTTATCCACGAGGTTTGACCAACTATTGACCAGAACTTCTGTCATTGTATTTTCAATTAGAGTTATGGAGATTAGTGTTTTTACACATTTGAACTCATCAATCAATCATTGTTAGACCGCCATTAAAAACCTGGAAGCACTGAAAAACGGCCGTTTCGTTCTGGTATGACACTACTCATCAGTGGCAATGCTCATCCACGACTCCTACACCTAGCAGGATTCGAACCCGAATGCCTAACCATTGTACTTTATTTTGATGACTAATATTAGTACACCTGTCTTCCTACTATCAACTTGTACTTTTGTCTATTATGTGTAGTGACGTAATCTATTTCATTTCATTGTGATTACTGACCCAAAAATTGCCTTGATTGGTTTAACATTTTCATCATAAATATTCATGTGTATTGTCGAGTATAAACCCTGATGACGATCTAATCGTAAGCAACACTATTGTTCACTTATATCGGTGTTGTTCTAATTTTCACAACGTGGGAATCTTTTATATATATACATATAAATACGATTGTTGATAAAATAAATTTATTTAGAATTCTTTTAAACACCAGAAATGATTACCGATATGATTACATTTTAGAAACAAAATAAAATATGAGAATTTTTCTTAGCTTAAAGTTTAAATTTTCCCAAGAATATTTTATTTTGATGAACTGTTTTAAAATGTGAGGTTATTTTATCTTTTTTTTTTCTGCAAAGTTCAATAAAATTGAGATATTTAATATTTCCAAGAATTTTTTTATGTACATTTATTGGTTACAAAGATGCAAATGAGGGCATGATTTTTACTAAGGATTAAATTTCAGTTATATAAAGCTATTGGCATATGTCTTCGAGGAATATGCAGATGTAATACAACTCAACTTGCTGGATGAAAAAAAATGAGGTGAAGGTTGTAGATTGAAATAAAAATTATGATACGATAGGCAACATTCATTCAGTAAATGAATGGAAAAATGTTCAAAAATATTTAGCGCCGTACAAAAATTGAACATTGAAAAACAGATACGCCACAAATTCACTGACATTATTCATATTGATTTATACACTTAGTCACTGATTTTTAATTTTTCTTACATAATTTACATTCGAGCCCTTCGGGAGTTACTGCCGTTCCCAAGCTTCGATCAAGGAGGAGGGTTGGACATGGGTTTAGCCATTCAATCCCACAAAAAGTTATATCTTTAAAATCCACTAACCAGGAATAGTCGGCGACCTATGCTATATTTGGGGTAGCAGACGTAAGTGCATAAGTAAGTAAGTAAGTGCATAAGTAAGTAATTAAGTAAGTAAGTTGGTAAGTAAGTAGGTAAGTAAGTTAGTAAGTAAGTAAGTAAGTAAGTAGGTAAGTAAGTAAGTTAGTAAGTAAGTAAGTAGGTAAGTAAGTGAGTGAGTAAGTAAGTAAGTGACTTCCCTTTGTCGATAGTTAGAACTTTAACTGGTCAATCCCTACTATCATAAGCACATTCTATGTATATGGTGTCATAATTTTCAGTATGCTTGGTATGGTTCTAGGATCGAGATCAAGGAAAGGGGTGGTGCGTCCTATTTTGGATATTTTTTGATCTGGTATCTGAATTCAATAGTTCAGTGGATAGCGTGTTAAGTAATTGCACTAAAAGGTGTTGAGCTGCAGTCTCAGTCAGAAAATCAACAACAATGAGATTAATTTTAGTTCAGCCGATAAGTCCCGAATAGGACCTAACGTATATTCGGGGTTCTACTGTTAGTCACCTATCAACTGTATCAAAACACATCATAAAAAAAATCATTCAAACTGATTTCAGTCAATAATCTAATACTGATCAAACTGTTGTAACCCCTTGATCTATCTAAATCAGTTGATTACATTAATGTCATTGACTACCATATTGAATATAATTCTATCAGAGATTTCTTTTCGAAAATCTAACTTTCTTCTTAAATAAAGTGAATCTAAAGAGCTACATACACTAATAGACACTGTTTTCATTGATAAACATCAGTTCCCCCACATTTTATTATCTTATTGGGATTTTTAGATAATTCCCTAAAGAAAATAAAAAAAATTTGAGCTTATCTTTTTGCTTTATTTGTCTGACTTTGAAATTTTTTTTTCCAACTCTTATTTTCCATATATATATATTTATGGCCTACACTGAGACAATATAATTTTTGTTTTGCTCCTAATTGGTAAAGTCTGAGAAATATACATATTCACACAAATTGTGTGATAGAACTAAGTAGGTCTGGAATTTTATTTATTTTTCCCTATTTCGATGAATATTTTTTCGAATGAAAGAACTAGAAAAATAATTATTATCTAATAACAATGAAACAAAAGATAAAAAAAATTCCACAAAGCTGTCTTTTATTTTGTTGGGTATGTTTTTGGTTTTTGCATTTTCTCACAATTTGCATTCTTTGTCTCTCTCTCTCAAAAAAAGAAAAGCTTTTATTTTGATTATCATGAGAGATTGTTCAGTAAAGAGGTTAATTTCATTGCTGGTTAATATGATTTTGAAAAACCTAAAAGTGGTTTGAAAGTACTGCTGGTCTAAAAGATCTACTAGTTAATCTGATTGTGAATGAAACAGCCACTTTTTTAAGTGATTGAATAACTGAGAAATATTCAGTGTTGTTACACATTTCGAAATCATCAATCAGTCATTGTTAGACCACCATTAGAAACCTGGAAGCACTGAAGGATAGCCGTTTCGTCATGCTGGTATGGGACTACTCATCAGTGGCAGTGCGTATCCACGACTCCTGCATCTCACAGGATTCGAACCCATGTTTCTAATGTTGGTCTAACAATGACTGATTGATGATTTCATAATGTGTAACAACACTAATCTACATATCTCCAACTAAAAAAAATTGTTAACTGTGTGTTCTGTCTGTCACTAGGTACACTTGGGGCTATTACAAGTTCACCTTAGTCCATAAACGCGACAATTACCAGCATCCAGATAGGCTACCTTGAATCCCAAGTTGTAAACAGAAGTCTTGGTAAGCGTAGAAAGTATATTCTACAACAACACCCACCAATCACACAATACAATCAAGCACACAACTCTCGTTTATAGAAATGTCCTTGGGACAGTTACGAAAATAGCACACTAAAATACACAGCAGCCAATCAAAGCCATGGATTTTCCTGGTGAGAAATGAAATCTCAAGGTTAACTGATCAGCCCATGCTCGCAAACGAGAAATCCAAAATAAGGCATTTATCAAGCGAGTTCTCGGGATCTAACATCCCCAACACTGCGTCTTGAAATTTTAGTTGAACTAGCAAATTTGTAAAATACCTGTTCCAAAGGGAAATGTCTGCTTATCTATGACTAATTTGATCACAGTTGTTATATTATACAATCGATTTGCTAGAAGTGTTCAGCTGAGCGTTTCACATCACTTTTGTACTCAATGATACATATAAAAGCCATTGTTGCCGTGGATTCAGAGATTGAGTTGTGTATGGTTCATTTATTAGAAAGAAACTGAATCATGATGTATTGACTTCATTTTTAACATCCTAGTTATACATCTGGTTAGTCTCCACTAGAATAGTTTGGCGAAAGATTATCTGGTTACGATTATGGTTCATGTGGTTGACAACTTCATGAAGAGTATCAATTCCTTCTATGATTCCTGACAGCATAGAATCTGGTGAAAAATGCTCCTTGTCCCATTCCCACAATTACCTTGACGAAAGTTAATGATCATACAGTTGTTAAGCATATATGTACATAAAACACTTATTCTAATAGGCATTGAAATAGTTTAAATAAAGCTGGCTCATTAAATCTAAACTTTCTGACAAAAAATTATTTCACGATGATCACGTAACCTCATTAATACTGAAGTTAGTTAGATATTTTTGAACAGAAAAATAGCATTTGACAGACATAATACAAGTCATTCACTAACAGTGCAAGTACGTTGAACGATACAACATAGATTTTAACACTTGAATAATATTTCACTTCCTTGTGTTTTCTATTCATAAAATTGAATTGCATAGAGATATTCGGGATTATCAGGTCCTGCATTCGATTCTCGTATAGAGGAGATTAGGGGATACGCACTATTGAGGAGTCCTTTAGTAGAGTGATATGCTCGCCAAATGATATGCTTGAATGCTATTAAGAGTTTACCTTGCTCGGTAAATGAAAGGAAAGCAATGACTCAGTGACACGATAGGCTATTCTGATTCGATTTTCCCCGGCCCTGGTAACTATAGCAAGAAGTCTTGATAAGGCGTAGAAAATGTATGCTACAGACACCCAGTAAATTCGAAGTTTCCAAGCACACAAATTAAGCTTATTTATACGATGATAGAGATGCCCTTGGGAGAGTCACCAAACAACGTTTTAAGGATTTTCCGAGTGGGAAATGTAAGGTCAACTAAGCGTTTTATGCGAGAAAACATAAAAAAACTCAAATTACAACCTTTTCCAAGTGAGTTCTGGGGATTCAACGTCCCCAGACAGACATCAAGTGTATCTAAGTTTTGATTGATGAGTTACCTAGGAAAAATCCGTGACAAATTAATATTCATCATTTCTGAAACATGTTTCGGTCATAAGAAATTTGTGAAAACATCTTCATCTTTTGCTTAAAATCTTGTGATTCTTGATAAAATTCCGTTAGTCAACAGAAGTAACAATAGCTTCCAGACTATTCTACAGGAGGTGAAATACACTTTATTAGAAAGAGAATCTTATATACATACATTTTCGAAAGCATTAACAATGTAAGAGTGTAAAAAAAACAGCTTAAACTAATGATTTATTTCTGGTACCATATTTATTATCAAAACAATGTTCACACTCTGTCTTTACACTCGTCACCTGATTATTTTACAACACAGTATAGTCGGTTATTATCACCACTGATGCGTGAAAATGAATAAAAAATCCAGTTATTTGATCGATGATGACTGTTTTTAATAGCTGTGAGGTATAGTAATCAACGTTATCATCAGTTTAAATTCAAGTTATTGAACGTGATTACAACCGCAGAGATTATTTGTTTCAACACATGATAAGTGTTTATTTTATTTGGGTAAAAAAAATAGTCTATACACACCTAGACTATAGCGATCATTAATTTCGCTAACAATTAAAACTAACCAGTATTTATTGTCACAGCCTCACAGTTTATCATTGAATCTAGAGAAAAACAGTCATTTCGGTAGCAGTCTTAGATTAGAATCTTTTTTCTTTTTTTTGGAATTAACGTACTACTTTTTTCTATCACAGTAGAATATAATTTATTTTGCAATGTATGCATTCATAAAAAAAAAAATTTAAGGCGAAAAATTATTTCTGATTTCAAAGTTTGTAAAGAAAATTTATAATTCACTCACTAGAAAAAAAAAACTGACATTTCTCTGATCACAATTTATAGTAGACATATTTTCTCAACTAAACTATTTTTCCTCTGTTTGTTTTAACAAACTAAGAATATGTGTTTTTTTTTCTGTACAGTCAGTAATGATTTAAACTGACAGTGTTTTGTTCATGATTATTTTGACATAAAAAAAAAACCGTATATGAACTTAGTTCCAGTGTTTTTCCCTTTTTGTCTACAGTTCAATGAAAGATATTGATTGATTCAGTTAACTGTTATTTTTGAATAATGTTCTAGTTTGTTGTGACAAAATATTTTATTTAAAACGAACATAAATATATACACAGCATTGGACAAGCCCTAACTCGGATCCCTCAAGGCTTAAAAGAAAAGAGGAAGACCAAAGGACACATTACGCTGAGGACTGGAGATAGACGTGAGAAGAATGAACAAAAATTGGACAGAGCTGGAAAGGAAGGCGGAGGATAGAGTAGGTTGGAGAATGCTGGTCGGTGGCCTATGCTCCATTGGGGGGTAATAGGCGTAGAGAAGTAGGTAAGTAAGTAAGTAAGTAATTAGAGATCAAGTCTCATTTTTATCAAAAACAATCTGTCGTTTCAACATAGGACCATTTAGCGGTGAAACACACAGAACTAATGATGTCATAAGTTTGGAACATTTTAAAACAAACAGAAATACAATTAGATAAAATGCTATTGAGAGTTCCTTTTTAATGTATCCCGTTTTGTGTATAACATTGGACAATAGGTGATCAAAAGAGACTAAAGTTTATTGTAAATGCACATGTAAACACATTTCCTCTCTAACTCATAATTAAAAGCTAAGAAATGGAGAAGAACTGTTTAGTTTTAAATAAGAAATATTGATTTACTGAAGTTATTTAGAATTAGTAAGCATTAACAATAATCAGACTATCTATCGGGTAGTTAAAATAACCAATATAGTGTACTATCACTAGCTAGAAGCCAAATACATAATTGAGAATTCGTCATTACTTCGTCATAGATAGTTGTTTAGTTCAGCAATAACTACTGTTATTACCCTAATTTTAGTGGAGTTTTGTTCTCTGGGTGCTCAATAAATACGTCACAATCTATTTAATTTCGCAACGGATTCGAAAAATCACGGATGTCCAAAGGAACAGATAATCAGAATAAATGTACAGAGAATAACATGTTAAAAATCGATAAGATCAAGGTTGAAAAGATAAAGGATCAGTCATTTGTAGAGATATTTAAATACTACACCTACATCTGAAGTTCGTACTGATAAAGTTATTCCGAAAAATTATGAAAACTTCACAATTAGATCGTTCAATAAAAATCATTGGTTGAGTGACAAGTTTTCATTTTGGTGAATTCATCCTCAGAATGATAGTGAGAATTTTGTTAAACATGGTATGATCAATACTTTTGTCATGATTATCATTTTGAAAAATTAGTGTCTAATAAGTTTGAATATCGTAAGTTCGAGTCCGTGTGAATTAGCGGTCTGTTACAAAGAGGCTACCAAGGTTTCGTAATTTTTTTGACATCACTCAAATCTTCAATTGATGTTAGTTAACGATGAATATTACTATGAGTAAGTATTATCATTTATGATAATTTTAGCATAGTATCGAGTAAAACAGTTCTATTTGTCGTCAAAAAAGTTTACTTTTATTTAAATACTACTGATTTAAGTTTAAAAAATTAATTTCAAGTTTCTTTCTTAATAATATAGACTGTTCCCACACTAGTTATATCTGATATAAGGAATAATATTTTATTCATCTATAGAATCTAGCGTTTTGTGAATCCATGAAATCTAACTGACAAATCAACTAATTAGAAATCAATAGAACATGATGAGAACTCCGCCAGTAGAACCTTCGGGGCTACTGCCGGTCCTAAGCCCGGGTAAATGAGGAGGGTTGGACATAGGGTTGGTGACCCCATTCCGTCGAAATCTAACTTGCCAAAAAAACGCTAACCAGAAAAACTAAGAACATGATGAGTCCGAAATACACTGTAAGAAAGTTTCATACTGATAGGAATTCATTGGAAAAATATATAAATGGCTTAAAATCGTTTGCAATGGCGCAGGTGCATTTATTCTTTGTGTTCTCTCAAATTGTAACTTTTTGAATTCCTCATCGCCCCTATCTTTCTCTTTCTAAAGTTATCTCACTGAATTGTACTTCTCAAATCATATCTTCGAACCCTAATCTTCACCCATTATTGAGAATACTTATACTATCTCCAGCACTATGGGATTTAAACTGACAACTGCTTCTCTGTTCTGATGCGGTATGGCAACTTGAACTGATGTACATACGTACATACGAAGTTCTACGCTGTAATTGACTGACTGACTGACAATAGTTTGATCTGATATAGGGAATAATATTACATTCTAGGGTTTTATGAATTCATAAAATCCAACTATGAAACCAACCAACTAGAAGTCATCAGTCAAAAAAGCAGGATAACACAGTTTCATACTGACAGGGATTCATCGGAATAGTATATACAGCATTTAAAAAGTGACTCTAGCTATTTAGTATCTCAGAGATTGTACATTCCTATCTAAGGTTGTATTATACCTATGGTAACGTTTAGATTAAACATGAGTTTTAAAATAATTATATGTGATTTAGCATAATATTGAGTTATTTCACATTGTACAGTTTTGATTTATATAATGATGATCGATATGGGTAAACTTATATCAAGTAAGAAAGAAAAAAAATACAAATTTATTTTTGTTACATTCGTCTCTAGGTATGCTTAAACTATTACGAGTTCACCTTAGTCAAATAACGAGAACAAAACAGTGAACCACCTTCCAGGTAGGCTACTGTGATCCCTTGACCAAATTGTATCAGCAAGAAGTCTTGAAATAGTGCAGAAATTGTACTCTACAAACACCCGACCAGCAAACAATCAATCCAAGCACTCAAATTGCGTTTATTTATACTCTATAGAGACGACCTTGGGAGAGTCACAAAAATAGCACCACACTAAAATGACACAGTGACCAATCAGAGCCAAGGATTTTCCTTGTGGGAAATATGATCTCAAGGTCAACTGATCGGTCCATGAAATAAATTTAAAATAAAGATATTTATCAAGCGAGTTCTAGGGATCTAACATCCCAACAATTTTAATTAGAATTAATAAAGAAAAAGCCAGTCGAAAGGAAAAATTTCTTTTTGACTGAATTCTTGCATTCGTTTCAAAGTTGTAAATTTTGAAGTTTAACAAATTTTCTTACACTGAATTTTTTAATCTCGGATGTATATCTATATATATATTTTTTTTTTCACCAAAATAAATTGTTAAAGAAATCAGTTATTATGTTAATTTTAAGAAAAACATTGAGTTCTGTTTAGTGCATCGCAAATTCGACATTTCTGTAATTTTTATTTGTGAAAAAATTTAAATGGAATTTAGGTTTTAATTATTATTTTTGAAAGAATTATTCTACAAATTTTCTGTTAGTTGTATTTTTACTGCTTAATAAACATAATCCTATGGCCACAAGTACTTTACTCTTAAAGTGATGTATATCTGGTTTAGATATTTTTTACGAATGACGTGTTTTACATTCAGTGGAGGAGGAAATTAGGAAGAAACGCTGGAAATGGATAGGACAAATATTGAGGAAAGCACCCAACTGCATCACAAGACAAGCCCTCAGTTGGAACCCTCATGGTGAAGGGCAAATAGGAAGGCTGAGGAACAAACACATTACGCCGATAAGTGGAGATAGACATGAGAAGAATGAGCAACAGTTGTATAGAACCGGAAAGGGAGGCCCAGGACAGAGTAGGTTGGTGAAAAATGTTCGGCGACCTACGTGCTTCATTGGGGGTAACAGGCATAAGTAAGTATGTGTTTCACATTAGTAACATGTTCATAACTAATGTTGTCAAAATTATATATTTAAACCATGTCTTTTCGTATGAAATACACTTATTTTTCTCTAAATATTTCTTCCCCTGTCTAATTTGTATTATTTTGAATATACTCGTAAATTGTCACGTATACTATAATTGTTTTCAGAGTATATATATATATATATATATATATATATATATATATATATAATATATATATATATATATATATATATATATATATACATATATAATAGGAAGTATAAAGCTCTGTATACCTGTTCAAATATATCAAACTGAGAATATTTAAATCCTATATTAAATACTTATTTACAGTCTAGTGAGTTACATTTCTAAATTGAATTAGTTTGATGATATACAGCTATCTTTTTTCAACATCAATAAACAATGACTGTCTATATTTCGAATCGATTGATTTTATAAGTTCTCAGCTAATCTTATTTGTAACGATCAATCATTCGTGAATAGTATATGAAATTTTTAGGAATCACTATAAATTCATTTAGAAAGAATTGTGAAGATGTAACTGGATTATAACAGTTAGAAATATATGAAAAGAAAGAGTTCTTTTACAGTTCGCTTCATTCAATTTAAGATTTATTCGAACAAAACAATATTATTTTCAATAAAATAGTCATTATGTTTCTTTAATTATATGTCAAATACTACTTATTACGTAATTTCAATAGTTTTTAATGCAACGGTATTTAAATGTTACATATTTCCATGTAATCTGACCTAGTTGCTGGACACATTTGGATGGCATATGACACTTAGTTCTAATAAAATCTTACTATCACATTGAATTACCTAAAAATTAACTAGTTATTATAAGAAACTAAAACTCGTCAATATTTCTTGTATCAGTAACCAAAAAATCACCAATAGCAATTGGTTTCAGTAAAACACACAATAATTAAGCTTGTATTCCAATACTACTTAAAATTTTTGACTCTTATACTTGGATCACGTTGATGAAAGCCTTCATGTAATATCGTATAAGTATTCAGTATTCACTAAACTAAGTCAGATCAATAGATGAAGTAATGAAACTTCATCAGTTGAGGTGGTTAGGTCATGTGTTGCGTATGCCTAACCACCGACTGCCTCGAAGAGCTTTGTTTTGTAGTGTAGGAATAGGTTAGAAGAAAGCTAGGGGCGGCCAAACCAAAACATGGCAGAAATCCATGAAGTCATTGACAAGTGGACTGATAATAATAATCGATGGTTAGAGACCTTGAATGACATGGCTCAAAATCGTTCGCACTGGCGCCGGTGCATTTATTCTTTGTGTTCTCTCAAGTCCTAATCTTCTGGATTCTTCAACAACTCTAGTTTTGACTTTCTAAACTTTTCTCAGTGAATCATACTTCTTGAATAATAATATCTTCTAATCCTAACCTCTCCGACTACTTCTAATACTTTTACTACCTCTTCTACTATTGGATTTGAATTGACAATTGCATCTCTGTGTGCTAATGTGGTATGGCAACATGAACTAATGTACGTACGTACGTACGAAGTTCTACGTTGCATCTGACTGACCTACTGAAACTAGGTCGTCAAGTTATAAATCAAAAACTTATTTATTATAAATATCATTTGAAAAACAACAACAACAACAGATTCCTTTATCGCTGGCTAATCTGTTACGTTTTATTCATTTGAAATACTTTACGAAGATTTGAAAAACTATCAAACCGATATCACTTTTTGACAACATAAGGGATTTCATTTCAAAACATTTACAAAATGGATTCAAATTAAGGTGAATATTTTGAAGAATTTTGTATATAGTGTAAGGAGAAGAGTAAAAACAAAACAATATCATGTCCATCTAGTTCTTACACTAGTGAGAGAATTCCATCGATCAACCTAAAATATAAAAAGTAGTTGAAATGGTACAGCATTGCATGTACCTGTGTTGAAGTGTTGGGTAGTTGGAGGTAACAGATGGGAAATCAATATTATTATTATTATTATTACACATTTGAAATCATCAATCAGTTATTGTTAGACCACCATTAGAAACCTGGAAGCAATGGACAGCCGTTTCGTCCTGGTATGTGACTCATCAGTGGCAGTGCGCATCCACGACTCCTGCACCCATCAGGTTTCGAACCCGGGAACTTCAGTCTTGCGCGAGAACGCCTGACCTCTAGACCACTGGGCAGGCATCCAATACTGTTAATGTCTAACTCTGATTGATCTAAAGATTTTGCACTACCTCATCTATTTGTCTTTGGTAGTTACTGCCTACACTCGACAGGGTTGAACTCCACTGGTCAAGTCTTCTCACTAGAACTCCCAGAATTTCCTCACGAAGCTAGTCACTAGTGAGCACATTGTACGATTTTTCAATTAGAGTTATGGAGATTAGTGTTTTTACACATTTGAAATCATCAATCAATCAATCAATCATTGTTAGACCACCATTAGAAACCTGGAAGCACTGAAAGACGGCCGTTTCGTCCTGGTATGGGACTCATCAACAGGGCGCATGATTTAAATGTGTATGTAAAAACACTAATCTCCATAAATCTGATTGAAAATTATTACTATTATTATATACTAAATAAAATGGTTCGGTAGGATAAGTAAGTATATTACTCAAACCAATCTATTTAACTTACCACACCTTCCTCTATATTTCATGCTTAAATCAATCATCATAGTACATGCTTCACGACGTAAATGACAAATTGATTCATAATCACGATTATCTGAACCACATATAGGTCCTTTATCAGTGGAATCACCTACATCATAACATGTATTATAACATATACATGTTGGTCGTTTAAAATCAGCGGATGGTACACACCATGCTTGAAATGCACATGTATAATTTAAACATGGATTCGGTATATTTGGCGGGAATCTATATTTGAAACAATCATTATTGTTTAGTTTAGTTTTCGTCTCATTATGATTACTATTATTAATTGATTTGTCATTTTGTATATTACTAGTCCGTATTCTTCTTAATAAATGAGAATGATTAGAATTTTTGGTAGCGCATTGAATATTGAACAAGAAATGCACATTGAAAAAAACTGTTATCAAAAAATCAATAGTCAGTCTTCTCATTTTGTTTATTTTAAAACAACCACGATAATAATTGTTGCATTGTTATAATAATTAAACTTGGACAATTTAACAAAAAGTAAACATCTTGCATAACTAACTATTTTGATTGGACATTGAATGAGATTTGTGATATGAGTTAACTGGCAATTTATTTCTCAACCATGTATCCGTATGTATATACATATATATATATACACGTACAAATAAGTAAAAAAAACACATTAGAAAGGCATGTTTACACATACCGATAGATAGATAGATAGATACACATACCGGTTTAATTACACAGTGTGTACATGCATAAAATTACTGGATATAGTTGGATTTAATGTCATTTATGTAATTTACAAAGCTTCGACAGTTCAGTGAAAAAAATTTATTGACAATCTGTCTAGACGTGATAACATTTAGATATCAATCAATGATAATAAGGTTAGCATTATGGGATTTTTTGCAAGATGTGAATTATCCAATCAGAACTTATGGAACTAGTAGTGTTAAGTCATGTTATCTATGCAACCAATTATTAAATATGATAATTATTATAGAAGTGTGGATAACAAACACTACGACATACATAAATGTACATACTGTTTTAGTGTGTAATTAAATACAATATATAAGTGTTAATTATGATAGTGTCAAGAAACTAAGATCATGTTGATACTTGATCAACCAATCAACTTCATGATACATGTCTGTATTCAATTGATATTTATTTGTTATACTTTGATTGTAACCTTTTAAAATAAACACTGTACAAATTAGTTCAGTACTATTGATAGTGTTAAAATATAAGGAGTTGATTAATTTGTGTTTATTATGTAAAGGTTGCTTGAAGTGGTGGAATAACTGTTAGTGGATTATGACTAAATATACATTTCTGTGTAGTTTTATGGTCGAACTCTCAGTCAACATACAACGATTGAAGTGTATTTTGGAATGATGATACTACTGAATGAAATAAGCAGTAGTTAGATGTAAACTCTTCTAATAATGTGAAAAAACCCAGCTTAAACAGAAAAATAAACAATTTATTGTGATGTAAGGAGGCTAGTATGTACACTAGGGAACTTAACTAAATCAGATGATCAGTCAATCATTGTTGAACCACCATCAGAAGCATTGGACTGCCGTTTCATTCTGGTACGGGACTCATCAGCAGTGCACATCCATGACTCCTGCTACTCGTATGATTCGAACTCAGGACCTACGGTCTTGCATGCGAACGCCTAACCTCTAGTTCAGTGCTTCCAGGTTTCTAATGCTGGTCTAACAATGATTGATTGGTGATTTCACTGTGTTAAAACACTGACCTCCATAACTCTAATTGAAATAAAATTCACATAAAACCAAATATTTATTGATAACAGCGAATTCGGATTATTTAATTTTAAAGAGTATCAGATCATCATTTAAATGAAAGATTCAGAAATCACTTTAAATTAGATATTTTATATCAAATTTTTACAAAATAATCTACTTTAATTGTAACAAATATTACATTTGACAAAGTAAGCAAACTGAAACTAACGGTAACACCTCATCATATGTTATCACTCAGAACACAATGTACACTGACATAAATTTGATTTGGGAAAAAAGGTGAAAATCGTGGATCGGGAAGATTCAGAAAGTGCCAGAGAATTCGCAGAATTATGATATTCAGGTCAATTTGCAATCAGTAGGCTTATTAATTAGGAGTTTATATATTAATCTACTCAAAAATGAATTAATCGATCAAACACCCATGAATCTGCAGAATGAATCGTTCAACAGATATGGTCATTAAAACAAGTCGAGTTAACTTTAATGGAATAACCTGCGATGATGATTTGGATGACGAAAGCATTGAGGTTAAACTACTTAATTCAGGGGGAGGCCAGACCAAACCATGGTGGAAATCCATGAATTCACTGACAAGTGGACTGAGTCATGCGGTAGGTGTCGACTGCTTACCTGGTTGGGGTCCGCGAGATGATAGTAATCGATGGTTAGAGACCATGAGTAACATGCCTCAAAACCGTTCGCAATGGCGCAGGTGCATCCACTCTTTGTATGCTCTCAAATTCTAACCTTATGGATTCCTCATCACCCCTATCTTTCTCTTCCTAAACTTATCTCACTGAATCATACTTCTTGAATAACATCTTCGAACCCTAATCTCTCCGTTTACTTCTAATACTTTTACTACCTCTACTACTATGGGATTTGAATTGACAATTACATCTCTATGCTAATGTGGTATGGAAACTTGAACTGCTGTACTTACATACGAAGTTCTACGTTGTAACTGACTAACTGACTGACTGACTTAACTCAGTGACTGCAACATAATCTAAAATACATCAATCTGTTTTACAACATTATTATTTTTCCATTTGAATCATACAAAATGTTGTTCTCTAATTTCAAAACCACTTCGGTACCAGTAATAATGATATATTTGGTAAAATTCAAATGAGTAAAAAACTGAATTTCTTAGGTTTCTCAACCTAGTATAAGTTGCTATTTCAAGGAAGTTTCCACATTCTCATATCACCTAAAGCCATGATGATGACGATAAACCAATTTTCCTGTGCTTATTCTTGTATTTTAAGGGAATGATAAATAATCCTCAATTTAAATCTTAAAGTTTCCCTAAATCCACGTTCAGGTTTTATAGATTATTGGTATTTACATTTTCATAAATTTATAGTTGTATTTTTATTTACCATTCAATTTGTTAACTACGCTCACTAGTTATGATACGCTGGATAAACATAAACCCTCTTAGTTAATCTCTATTCAGATGGTGACATCAACTGATTTACGCAATGGATTTCTTGGTGCATATCAGTTAGCTCGTTACAACGTAGAACTTTGTGCGTATGAACATAAGTTCAGGTTGCCATATCACATTAGCTCAGAGCAGCAATCGTTAGTTCAAATCCCATAATAGTAGAGATAGCAGATGTAGTAGCGGTAACGAAGAAGATTAAGGTTCGATGAAATTATTCAAGAAGTATAATTTGGTGAGATAAATTTAGAAACAGGAAGGATAGAGGTAATGACGAATTCAGAAGATTAGAATTTCAGAGAACACAACGAGTGGATGCACCTGCGCCACTGCAAATGATTTTGAGCCATATCGTTCAAGGTCTTTAACCATCGGTTACTATTGTCTCGCGGACCCCAACCGGGCAGTCTACATCTACAAAAATGACTCAGACCACTTGTCACAATGTGTTTATGAATACAAAATCATAGGTATTATCAGTGTCAGGTTATGGGCATCATGAAATTATGAACCAACCTAAACTACACAACCATAGGAAACAAGAAAGTGATGAATATCTGTTTTGTCCTGGTAAAGGACTCCTTATCAGTGAACATTACCGACCCTGTAGTGTATTCAAGAAGAGAAAATGGAATTCATATTCGTATTCTGATAGGATTGTTATCACTATCAGGTTGTGGAGATTGTTGAATTCCACTAAAATCGTAAATCAAACGAAACTAGACAACCATTGTAAACGGAAAAGTACTGAATAGCCGTTTTGTCTTGGTAAAGGACTCCTTAGCAGTGATCATTAACGACCCTGCAGACAGATTTTCAATGGCTGTCTAACTTCAATCAGTTCATGATTTAAACATAATAATTAATGATCAACTTGTTATATTCTAATGAATTTGGTTTTTCTATGCTTGAAACTTTTACGTGTTCACCTTACTCGGTAAAAGAGAGCGAAGACAAATGATGCAATGACACAATAGGCTATTCTAATCCGTTGTCCCAGGCTCTGTTAGCTATATCCAGAAGTCTTAATAAGGCGAAGAAAATATATTCTACAAGCACCCAAATAATACGAGGTTGACGAGCACACAAATCGAGTTTATTTATACATCACAGAAACGTCCTTGGAAGCGCCACAAAAATAGCGTACTAAAATAGTGCATCAACCAATAAGGATTTTTCCTGGTGGGAAATCATATCTCAAGATCAACCGAACAGTCTATGCGCGAAAACACATTAAAATCCAAAATTAGGACCTTTTTAAGTGAGTCCTGGGGATCTAACATCCCCTCCCAACACAGGTTTACAATGGTTGTCTAACTTAGATCAGATCATAGTTTCAATATCATAATTACTGATCAAACGGTTATATTTTCATGAATTCGGCTTTTCTATTCAATAATCTTTTCACAATGTTTCTTATATTTGATTAGATTGTGAAATAAATTGTTATACAATTTTGTTTATTATGAGAGATTGGTTGTACAAAGGTTAAACATAAATATTTCATTTGTTACGACATATAAACGCACATGTTGAATTATAACATGAAAGTGTTTAGTTAAATTAGTTACTTGAAGTAACACAATGATCTTGTCATAATAACGATTACATAATTTTTACGAAAAAAAAGTTAAAATTCAACATAGACTAATGAATGAGTCAAAACAATTGACAGACAAGATAATCAATAAAATCTAAGGTGTAATTTTTTTGTTTTCAAGCTGTGAGTGGAGTGAATAAAGTCAAATCAGTTTTGATGATGATTAGACTACTATTTCTATAGTGTTAGAAGGTCTGGCGAAGATATATCATAGTCTTGAATACTAGATTCATGGTCACTAACTCTGAAGATTTTCATCATTCTGTCTATTTGACTAACTGGTCGGTTTATCCTAAATTTATTTAGCGTAATATTCATGGTTTATCACAGATCAGACGCATGACGCTCATAACTCTTGATATTTTATATTCACAATTATATAAATTAACCCTGAATTGTCAAGGGCAATTGTACATTGTTTTCAATTAGAGTCATTGAGATTAGCGTTTTTACACACTTGCAATCATCAATCAATCACTGTTAGACCACCATTAAAAACCTGGAAGCACTGGATGGCCGTTTCGTCATCAGCAGTGCGCATCCACGATTCCTGAGGCTTGCAGGATTCAAACCCGCGACCTTCGGTATTGTGCGCGAACGACTAACCATTGGACCACTGGACCCGCATCTAACGGTGTAATTGTCTAACTCTGATTGATCAGGAGAACCAAGGAGGCTGCCTACGCGTTAACATTTCAACGTGAATAGTTCGGCTCAATCCTGTGGTGCAACCAAACAGGTACCTGATACCCTGGTGGACCATTCACACTATTTATATACACTAGTGCAAAAGCCTTCGGGAATGTTGCAAAACAACCACCTATATCAAT
>OX103979.1:67238050-67391238 GCA_944470395.2 Schistosoma turkestanicum
TTGGTTAGCTTTTATAGGTCTTGCAAACATTTCTTATATATAACTAGTTAGATTTACTTTGCAGACTCGTTTAGCGAAATATCTATTTTTACCAAAACTCAGATCAAATTAATCTTGACTTTTCACAGCAAAACTGACCAAAAGATACAGAAATGTGAACGCAAATTATGCCTAATTGTGAGCTTTGTTCGATAATAGTAAAAAGTGTTGATTCGAATCTTATAATGCTTTCATAATCAAGTTTATTCTTAGACACTTCTAAGCTGTATATTCGGGTCTGGTTTCGCACTATTTACTCCCACTAAAAATGTTCATATAAGCATCAGGTTGCATCTTGTGAGCTGTTTGTTTTACATGATATAAACCAAGTCTTATTTAAGTTGTCAAGGTGTACATTTACCATATTTCAGGATTTAGTAGGGTTTCTAACCACATAAGAAATCGAAGCGATCGACCTTTATCGTGGTTACAGAAGAATAAATCCATTCGTCCATAAAAAGTGCCTTCTATTTAGTCCTGTTGATTAACGGCTTATATTTATTCTTCCGACACGTGATAAAAGAGTTAATTAATGCATTACTACAATTTTCAGACGACTGACGTAATTAATGTTTGATTTTTTTCAATAGAGGTATATACTTTTGTGCATATCATAACGGGCAGTTATTCTTTGAAAAATATTTCCAATCTGGTTCTTCACTTGTTTATTTATGTGCTGCTGGAATTGGAAGTAAGTGTTTTTTTAAACACATTTTCTATTTCTTCATTAAATTTCGATTGTGTATGAAATAGGTTGGTACTGACAACCCATTCGATTTTGTCAAATGAGTAGTTTCTTGTGGAGCAACAACTTTGTTGTAATTGGGTTTAAGCAAAAACGTTTTAAGTTTAGGCATAACTCTACCTATTTCGGTTTGGGCAGTCAGGTTACATCGCTATTAATATTTGGCGTGACTCAAAACTACGTAAATAACCCTGTACTCAGTAAATGACCGATATATATATATATATATATATATATATATATCTTTTTGAAACCATGAATCGATCAATGTTAGACTACCATTAGAAACCTGGAAGCACTGGACGGCCGTTTCGTCCTGGTATGCGACTCCTCAGCAGTGCGCATCCACGATTCCTGCACCCTGGACCTTCGGTATTGAGTGCGAACGCCTTACTATCGGACCACTGAGCCGGTATCTAACGGTGTTAATGTCTAACTTGATCAATTCACGGAGTTGCGCAACCTCATACACAGTCTTCGGTAATTACTGTCTACGCCCAAAGAGATTGAACTTCACTGGTCACGTCTTCCCACTAGAACTCTGAGAAGATTCCGCACGAAGCTAGTCACTAGTGAGCACAGGCAATTTGCATTACGGGGTTGTGAAGATTATTAAGTTACACATTTTTGAAACCGCACTGCTGAGGAGTCCCATACCAGGACGAAACGGCCGTCCAGTGCTTTCAGGTTTCTAATGGTGATCTAACATTGATCGATTCATGGTTTCAAAAATGTGTAACTTAACAATCTTCACAACCCCGTAATGCATATATATATATATATATATATATATATATATATATGTGTATACATATATATATATATATATCATTGGCTACTTCAGTCGAATCACATTTAAAATCAACCAAGCAGCTAGCATTTCGTTCATGATCTAAGCTTTAATTGCTACCTCTGCACTTAAAGTTCACTTCAACGTGATGGTGGATTAAAGTTCAGAAAAAAGAAGGATATTAATTACACTGTGATTGAATTTACTCTTTTAACTAAACTAAACATAGAGATTAATCACATTGATCTGATCAGACTAATAGAATAAGGTCTACACAGTAAAATACAAAACTCTCCTTATTTAAATTATGGATCAGAGAAAACTTATTAACATTAGTGTTTCAAATGTTATGTTTAGGTACATTATTTGAAATTGCTCAAAGTTGAACTCAATGATGCATGTAGATTCATTTCTTATTTTTTTGAAGTGATTCTGAAATTGTCTTATTCACCTTCCATTTTCTCGTTTTAATTCATCATCACATCTCTGCATATTGTTTGTTGATCGTTGTTTCGGTTCATTATTACTCTAGTGATTTGTTCATGATACCTATTTGGGATAATATATCCTGTCAGTTGTCAGTTCAATTTTCAAACTCCTTTTTTTTTCTTGTTCACATATTTTCTCTATTTTCTTTTCTTTTCACAATTAGTTTAACATTAATATTTTTTAGATTCACTGACTAATTACTAAATCTTCTTTCTATTGGTATTAATTACTTTTACAGGTATAACCGCTTCTTCTTTAACCAATCCTATTTGGTTTGTAAAAACAAGACTTCAATTAGATTCACGGCAAGTTGAAATTATATATTTGTTGTTTAATGTTATTGATAAAAATTGATAAAAAATCACCTTATTCATTTTCCTGTTGTGTTTTGAGTAACAGGAATAGGTGGAATCATCAGTATTCATTGTAAATATGAAACACCTATTATGCTTATTATTCATTAAGAAAGCGATAGGATGCTTAATTTGTTTATTTTTCCTACAGTTTCTTGTAGACCAGTTTATTGTCTACACCAATGATACTTTATATCAAGACATGTTCATTTGTATTCATTTGTCCAAGATCACTGCATTTGAATTCATTTATATAGTGATTTGAGTAACCTGTCAAAGTAATATTTATGTTGCGAATTGAGAATCAGTTAGAAAATCATTTAAAACTATAGATCTAGTGCCCGATTTCGAACTCTTCAGTAGTGTGTTAAGTAATATCGTGCTCAACACAGAGTCTAGAAATTCTAGATTCAGTCTCGTACGAAATTAATGGTTCACACCGCTGAGTAATACAAAAGCATAGTGAATGATTACTTAGTTTTTAGTAATTTCTCATTTTGATATCGATTTGTGATCGAATTCTATCCCCAAATTAAATAGCTGAATTCCCTGTTGATACAAGTTTTCATTTCACTTCAATCATAACTCTCCTAGAGATACAGTCCATTTAAAAACAGCGAATGAAAGTTATAAAGAAGCATAGTCAATATGAATTTCAACAGTTCTGTTTAGCTATAGTAGGAGATTTGGGTTTCTGAAATCAATCTAAATTTCCAAAGATTAAGACCAGTGATCCACTACTAATTACTCACTTACTAATAATCACACTTGTTCGGTAACTTTCACAAGAAATCATACGTTAGCTGTTGTACACATTTCTATGCGCGTGAATTGTGAATTTGACTACTTAATTATGGCGAGTTTAGACAATGCTTTGTATTATTAACAAATTATACTTGGGAATTTTAATCATTGATACTTGATCATTTTGTTCCCTTTCTGTTTTTATAAGTAGAATAATAGATTTGTCAGTTATAGACTTCATGTTTGGTTGTAAAATCTTTTTATGTAGTGCAGGAAAACTGGCTTCAATCATTCAATTATAATCAATATAAGACCTGGTCATTCAGTCAGTTAGTCAGTCAGTCAGTTACAACTGACAGACGCACACCGATTTTAGTTACCAATACCAAACAACCACAAACATGAAATTAACTAGATGAATTACAGAAGAAACATCAAGCGTAGAAAATATGGCTGGAGTAGAGTAGATAAATTCACATTATAAGGGTTTTGAAAAAAGATGGTCTTGTCTATACCCTACCTGTCCAAATTACCTAAACTGCTTTGTGTATTGACAAGATTAATAAAATACAGTTGAATAACGTTAGATAGATTCACTTTTCCCAGTTATTTACAACTAATCAATGTATCTTTTTGTCTCATTAATATTGATATCTCGTTATTCGTCTGTGTTAGTTCTCGTCATATCTACATCAGGTTCCACGTTGTTTGTGACTGACTAACTAGATGAAAGGAATCATTGTGAATTGTAAACAATGCCCATAACGAAGTCCCAACTTTTAATTTAATTATATTGCTGTTTATAAATTGTTCAAGTTTATAAGTCACTTGGTCATCATTAACTTAGAGCCTAGCACAAATATGCGTTGGTTCAAGTTGCTATACTCTATCGGTGCGACAAGATCAAATTCACAAAATGACTAGCGAAACAGACAAAAATAAATTTGGTGGGCTTGACCATGAGAGAATAGGCGTCAGGAATATAGTTCAAGAGGATAAGTTAAAAAGTTATTTATATAAAACGATACTATAATTGAAGATAAAAGAAATGAATAGGTCTGTAAAGTTGTGAACGATTCTTATGATAAGCGAGAATCTTGCCTACACTACAAGTGACATGAGTTAATAAAGGCTAGTTGAGCTTTCTGAATTTGTACCGTGGTTTTGTCTAATATTAACTAATTAGAGCTGGTGAGACCTTTAAGATGAGTGAGATCGTCAACACATTTAACTATTTTCAAACCAAGACATTTAAATCGTATAGCATAATGCGTTGTGATATAAGCAATTTCTTAAATTTCATTTGGTTTATCATCCTGAATAACCACCGACTGCCTTGACGAGCTATGTTTTGTGGTGTAGGAGTAGGTTGGAAGAAAGCTAGGGGCGGCCAAACCAAAACATGGCAGAAATGCATGAAGTCATTGACAAGTGGACTGAGTCATGTTGGTAGATGTAGGCTACCTGGTTGGGGTCTGCGAGATGAAAGTCACCAATGGTTAGAGACGTTGAACGACATGGCTCAGAATCGTTTGCAATGGCGCAAGTGCATCCATTCTTTGTGCCCCCTCAAATCCTAATTTTCTGGATTCGTCAGCACTTTCTCTACCTTTGTCTTTCTAACCTAATCTGACTGAATTATACTTCTTGAATAATATCTTCAAACCGTAGTCTTCTTCATTACCATTAATACCTCTTCTATCTTTATCACTATGGTATTTGATTTGACCTTTGCGTCTGTGTGCCAATGTGGTATGGCAACATGAACTTATATACATACGTACGAAGTTCTACGTTGCAACTGACTGACTGACTGAATATCTGCTCTCATATTGAAAAGTTGCAAACATCTGAGTCAAAGCGTTGACATCTTATTTTTATATATACTCAGGGGTGTTATTATGTGAATTTAGTTACTTCTATTAAAATCAGTTAAGTGTGTTTCTTTTTGTGTACAGCTTTTTTTTCTACAATGAAGAGTCTCATTGATTTTGAATCATGTCACAACTTCGATATACACTAAGACATTTACTTATTACACAAAACAAAAAGAAACTATCTTGATTGGAATAAAGCTTTATCTCTTAGCGAGATATCGCCTCCATTTTTTTGGTTCCAATTTTCTTTTCTTTATCAATAGCTTGTGCTACTTTATGGCTGTGAAACATGGCCAGTGAGAGTAGAAGATATTCGTAGGTTACTGGTTTTCGATCATAGGTGTCTTCGAAGCATTGCTCGTATATCGTGGGACACCCGAGTGAGCAACGCTGTTATTAGGAATCGGGTGCTAGTTAAGAATGGCAGATCAATAGATGAAGTATTGAAACTTCATCAGTTGAGGTGGTTGGGACATGTATTGCGTATGCCCAACCACCGACTGCCTCGATGAGCTTTGTTTTGTAGTGTAGGAGTAGGTTGGAACAAAGCTAGGGGCGGCCAAACCAAAACATGGCAGAAATCCATGAAGTCATTGACGAGTGGACTGAGCCATGTCGGTAATTGTCGACTACCTGATTGGGGTCCGCGAGATGATAATAATCGATGGTTAGAGACCTTGAATGACATGGCTCAAAATCGTTCGCAATGGCGCCGGTGCATTTATTCTTTGTGTTCTATCAAATCCTAATCTTCTGCATTCTTCAACACATCTAGTTTTTACTTTCTAAACTTTTCTCACTGAATCATACTTCTTGAATAATATCTTCTAATCCTAACCTCTTCGATTACTTCTAATACCTTTACTACCTCTTCTACTATTGGATTTGAATTGACGATTACTTCTCTGTGCTGATGTGGTATGGCAACATGAACTGATGTACTTGTGTACGAACTTCTACGTTGCAACTGACTGTGCTACTGCTGCTGTTGCTGATGATGATGTATTGGTATTGTACATTTTGCATTAATTCATTTTTGATCAGAATTTTCAGTACGTAAGAGAGATGTGTTACATTTGCTTGCAGTAAATGTAATTTCTTACTTTTTCTAGCATTAAATTGTTTCTTGGTTAAGTTTATTATTATTATTTTTTTGAAGTGAGAGTTTAAGTGAATTAAGTTTATATTTAGAATTCGTAACTGAATTCTCATCTCAAGGTCGCAGGTTCATACATCTTGTTAATAGTCATATGTTTAGGTATTTTTCTGAATTATTTAAAAGTGATAATCTTGTAACCAGTTTCTTGGTATCTTTCCAACAACAATATATGCCCATGGATATGATGTGATCAGTCAGTTTTACGCCAACTAAGTGAATTCTGACTATAGGTTATCAGTTGAGGTACTTCAGTGCTTGTTCATTTTGTATTTATTAGCTTTATTTTTGCAGTCTTCTCATCATCTTGAGTCTATTTTATCCAATATCAGCAGTTATTGTATCTTTAATTTAAAACAATGTGTCTGACATGGCTCAAAATCGTTCCCAATGACGCCGGTGCATTTATTCTTTGTGTTCTATCAAATCCTAATCTTCTGGATTCTTCAACACCTCTAGTTTTGACTTTCTAAACTTTTCTCACTGTATCATACTTCTTGAATAATATCTTCTAATCCTAACCTCTTCGATTACTTCTAATACCTTTACTACCTCTTCTACTATTGGATTTGAATTGACAATTACATCTCTGTGCTGATGTGGTATGGCAACATGAACTGATGTACTTACGTACGAAGTTCTACGTTGCATCTGACTGACAATAGCTTGTGCTGCTTTCGGCTGCTGCTGCTGCTGATGATGATGATGATGTATTGGTATTGTACATTTTGCAATAATTCATTTTTGATCAGAATTTTCAGTACGTAAGAGAGATGTGTTACATTTGCTTGTAGTAAATGTAATTTCTTACTTTTTCAAGCATTAAATTGTTTCTTAGTTAAGTTTAATTTTTTTTTGAAGTGAGAGTTTAAGTGAATTATCTCAAGGTCGCAGGTTCATACATCTTGTTAACAGTCATATGTTTAGCTATTTTTCTGTATTATTTAAAAGTGATAATCTTGTAACCCCTTTTTTTGGTATCTTTCTAACAATACATGCCCATGGATATTATATGATAAGTCACTTATACGCCAACTAAGTGAATTCTGACTATGGGTTATCAGTTGAGGTACTTCAGTGCTTGTTCATTTTGTATTTATTAGCTTTATTTTTGCAGTCTTCTCATCATCTTTAGTCTATTTTATCCAATATCAATAGTTATTGTATCTTTAATTTAAAACTATGTGTCTGACATGGCTCAAAATCGTTGCCAATGGCGCTGGTGCATTTATTGTTTGTGTTCTCTCAAATCCTAATCTTCTGGTTTCTTCAACCCCTCTAGTTTTGACTTTCTAAACTTTTCTCACTGAATCATACTTCTTGAATAATAATATCTTCTAATCCTAACCTCTCCGATTACTTCTAATACCTTTACTACCTCTTCTACTATTGGATTTGAATTGACAATTACATCTCTGTGTTGATGTGGTATGGCAACATGAACTGATGTACTTACGTACGAAGTTCTACGTTGCATCTGACTGACTGACTGACTGATGTATCAGAGATGGTAGGATATGATTGGCTTATGCTCAAAGATATAGACCTAATCGTACTAAATATAAGAGACTTTTGTATGTAAAAATCGATTCTATTGTTAACTGATTTGTACTTTGTGTGAATATATTCTGATTGTAACCCACAGTTTGTTTCCATAATTATTAGTTAGATAATTGGTTTGTGTGCATCACGTAATCGAATATCGTGATTTCTAGTGTCCTCCAGCCTTGGGTTTGGTGTATTGGTCCTATTATCTACTAGTTTAGAATTCTGTTTAGGATTGCAAATGCAAATCAAACATCTTGCATTTTATCAGTCTTTAGATTTATGCTTGGGTTTATGATGTCTATGCACTGTCCCATTCTGAAATAATTTCTTGTTTTCAAAATTACCAACGTACTTCGGACATGAATTGATAACTACGCATAATTGATGTAGGATCTAGCAGAAGTGTTGATTGGAGTTGGGCTACCTCCTGGTAACATAGTCAGACGAAATCAACAGGAGAAAAAGCAGAAATAAAGATTACTCCGATGGTTGTGAGAACCTAAACAGAAAATATGATCCAAAAGGAAGAATAAATGATAATAAACTCTGATAACGACTTAGAAAACCAATTTGTTTGCGTTACTACAGTGAAATTTTAGTCAGGTCGTCTAATGTTGCAGTTATCTCATGGATTCTTAATAACAATCTTCCAAATGCCCTGGTTAGCCCGTGAGTGGGAAGAGTTCGCTTTTCCCATAGATATGCTCTCATGTAGACACGCGTGTATAGTTACTACTTGATAACTCCTACTCGCTGCGGGGTTTTGTCTATGAAATCGGTAGGCCGAAAAACATGTCCGGTTCCGAAACTGGATTGGTGGGTGCGCAGGGTCCAACCAGAAGAGTTTGAGACCCGTGACTCCAAACAAGTGGGGTATAAGAACTTCAGGATCCTGATAGAACAAATAATGTATGTACCTTGTCTTAGTCTCTGGATACTCTATGGTCTCGTGTTTATTAACGTTGCTGCACTGCCTTGTGGATTAGACGTCTAGACTAAAGACTCAGAGTGATCCTGCTTCGGTTTGGGCACGAACAGTATCCCGGCTCATTCAGATTCAATGATATGTGTTTAAATAAATACATGATAACAAATTTGTAAGTCCTACAAAGGCTTAGATATAACAATTAGTGATCTTATCGATAAACTTCATGGCTTAATTTGGTCTCTTTTCCTAGCCTGCTCATGTACTAGCCATGATAGGACGCTGGATAATATCATGGATGTTGGTGGACGGCGGAAAACTAAAAAGTACTTGGGGATTGGTCAAAGACTTTTCGACCATCGTTCTCGTTTCCTGGCCTGATGGTGAGACTACTGATAGTTTCACTAAGTGGGATCATTTTAAATGGGGTGTCTTTCTTAGATGCAATGATGTGTCCATTGTCGTTTTTTTAACTGTCTTGTTTGTCTTTTTTGGTTTATTTACTGATCAACTGTTTGTCCTCGTACATATAGGTGATCAGGTTGAGTCTCTCCAGCGAAATTTCAAAGCTGTGTAAATCCATTGACTTTCCTCAATTTTTCACTACAAGTCGCTGACAGTTTCTATTTCTGTTTTTAAAATCGACTAGCTAGTGCTGACTGATTACTATATGAAATCTTTCCGTTTAATGTTGATTTAGGTGTCGAATGTAGGCGACATACAAAGCTGGTACTTGCTTAAAGCGGTGCTTATCTAAGCATATATCTGCCGCTATCTGTTCTCTGGAGTAATAAAATAACACTTGTCCATTCATTAACTAATTTATCTACTTAAACACCAGAGTCAGTTCTGTACTACGCCTCAGATAATTCTCCACTATGCTTGTGGTGGAGTTTGGTTCTCTGAGTTGGATGTTTTGGTTGTGGAGCTTTCAGTTGTTCTGCTGAACAACATCATCAGCACAAACTTCAGATAAAAGTTAAGCATTTGAATCCTCTCCACGTATGACCTCGTACCTTGTTCTGTGAACCTTCGATCTTGATGGTTTCTCATTGACCTTCCACCTGTCGTTGTTTGCACCTTTATTTTGATTGATTGCCCCTTTTGATCTGTTTGTTGATTGCTGAGTGACCTAAGTGCCAAGCTTCTAAATATTCTGTAGTGTTCTTTGTACTCCCCCTATCAGGTATTCCCACGAACGTATGTCCATAGTTTTCCGTATTTGTTGATATAAGAGAAGAAATGTCATGGCGTTTGACTGCTAATTGATGTCCACGTAAACGAAGCTGAAGAAAACGTCTATTTTGTTCTATGTAGTGTTTTCCACAATCTGAGCAATTTACTTTGTAGATGATATTTGGTATTTCTTCCCTTGTCATTTTGTCCTTTAATCTACAGAGGACTGATTAAAGTGATTCTGTTGGTTTGTGTGCTACGCCTATTCCAAATGGTCGCAGTAGACTTGCTGTAAGTCCCGATGTCTTTTATGTATGATAGAATGATCTGTTTGTTGGTTCATGTACTTGATTTCGCTGCTGTTGATGGTTTCAGTCGATGTTTTTTTGATGAAGTTACGAAAATAACTGTTCTTTTGAAGATAGCCATCAGATATTTTTCCTCGTTTTTTTGTGCTTCATGCGTGCTGCAGCGTCTTTTCGCTCGCTTGGACAAAGTTTGTGCGCAGTTGATTTTGCGAGTTCTTGGTTTGTTGCTACTGTAGTTGAGAATGAGATCTGTGCGGGTTGGCTTCCTGTGTCAGCTCTGGTGATTAATACCCCCGGGGATGATAGACTGCTGTTTGATTCCTTTTCCATAGTGGATTTTATGTCATCGAAGACGTTCTTAATCCGATTGGAGATGATCTCCAGCTCGTTCCTTTTAATGATGACGAGTATGTCGTCTACTTAGCGAACCCACATCACTGCTAAAATCGATGCTTCTATTCTCTGCATCACGGCTTCTGCGATAAGTCCTTATATTAGTGTTTCTTTCATTTGTTCGTAGATTTTTTGAATTGCAAATACGTTGTTAAGCATAAATTGATGAGTCCTAGTAGACTTTGATTTGGAAGTTTTGTATACTTTGGGAGGCTTGTGTCGTTGGTGAGGAGCAGGGATAGAGTTTCTGTAGCTAAGCTTGGTTCTATTGAAGTGAATAAAGCTGTTACCTCGAAAGATATGATCAGTTCATCGTTATCGATTTGAATCTCTAGGGAGGGAATACAACTGAACCCTCAACATACTACTTGGCAAGAGAAATTTCAAAGATATTGAGACATTTGGTGGATTCATCCTGACTACTTCAGTAAGTCTCATTCAATTCCTGTATATAAGCGATAGGTGTAAGGTCAGCAACAAGCAGTCAAGATCGAGGTTAACAGAACAAAGTACGGGGCATACGTGAGAGAGATTCGAGTGCCTAACTTCTATCTGAAAGTTTGTTCTGATGATATTGTTCAGCAGAACAATGAAAGCTCCACAACCAAAACATCCAACTCAGAGAACCAAACTCCGCCTCAAATCATCCACCCTAGCTACAAATTTTTTCCACCATACCTTTGAACCTCAAGGTTTCGTAACGCCCTAAATTACTGATTACGTGGTCATAATAACATACACTTTTCTATACTTGAAATAATTAAATTCACTGCTAGGAAATATCGCTGAACTTCTTAGCTTTGCGTTTAATATCACTTTACTTTTAATTAGTTTTTGCGTTTCATTTCACTTGATATTTCATGCTACATTTGTAAGTCAGTCCTAAGTAGTACATCAAAAGTAGTCAAATAAACATTAGACTATACATTACGGGGTTGTGAAGATTGTTAAGTTACACAATTTTGAAACCATGAATCGATCAATGTTAGACCACCATTAGAAACCTGGAAGCACTGGACGGCCGTTTCGTCCTGGTATGGGACTCCTCAGCAGTGCGCATCCATGACTCCTGCACCCCGCAGGATTCGAACCCAGGACCTTCGGTATTGTGCATCCCATACCAGGACGAAACGGCCGTCCAGTGCTTCCAGGTTTCTAATGGTGGTCTAACATTGATCGATTCATGGTTTCAAAATTAGACTATACGTTCAAAGCATTTTTTACTTAGATAAGTTTAAACAGTTAATTAGTATATCAAGAGCTTTCGCATACTAAACTGTCTCAAAACAACTGACTCGATTATTGTATACTATTCAATTGTCACATCATGCATTAAATTCCACATATAGAGTGGAAATACAAAGCCTTCTATTCACCATATAATTTCCCATTTATAGTAGTATAAGTTTGTTTGCATTGATATATGCAGATTTTAATTCTCATAACCTACATTTATTAAAGTAATGAACAGTAGAAGAGATTTCTAATACATCATTTTCTTTTCATTCTTTATTTACTAGACCAGGTCATACACCTATTACAGTTTCACAAGTGATACGTAACACTTGGAAACGTGATGGATTTCGTGGTTTCTATCGATGGTGTAAGTGCATCATACTTTGGTTCATTAGAAACAGCTTTGAATTTTGTTGTCTATGAAAATTTTAAATCGGAACTACTTTGGCGAGAGCATAAACGTAAACTAACAACATTGAATGATGATTCTATTCCAATGTCGGCAAAATCTATTTCTATCAATGATGATGATAATTATATGCCACAAAAAGCATCGGATTTTCGTGGTTCAAGTGGTGGCAGTAAATTATCTGCTTCAAAAGATATGATTTTGTGTATGATTGCTAGTGCTTGTTCAAAAGCAATTGCTATTACAGCTCTTTATCCTCATGGTAAGTAGTAGTAGTAGTAGCAACATGAATAATAATGATAATAATAGTAATTTTTTGTTTGTATACTTGATTTTCAACGAATCAGTTAACTGACTTATCAGGTGTACCTTGTTTATGAGCTCTAATTTTACCAGGACAGATGAAATTAAAACAGTTCAAGCAAGCTGAATCATGCCGAAGCATGTTGATCGGTGCATTTTTCAGTCAACTAACGTTGACAGGCAAATACGAAGGCCTCTAGAATCGTCTTGTGTAGTAAAGGCCATAGACACACAAATGTAACTTTAACTTAGTTATCTTAGCGTGTTTGTTTTGGTATATTAATACATTCCTGTTCCAGCTGTGTTTCCGTTTGAAAGCTAATCCGATGAAGTAAAGTATCCATAGAATACTAGGTCAGTCAGTCAGTCCGTTGCAACGTAGAACTTTGTACATAGGTACGCACATCAGTTCAGGTTGCTATACTGCATTAGCACAGAGACGCAACTGTCAGTTCAATCCCATAGTGGTAGAGATAGTAAAAGTATTAGTGGTAATGGAGAATATTAGGGATCGAAGATATTATTCAAGAAGTATAGTTCAGTGACATAACTTTAGACAGAGAAAGGTAGAGATGATGAGGAATATGAAGGATTACAATTTCAGCGAACACAAAGAATGGATGCATCTGCGCCATTGCAAACGATTTTCAGCCATGTCGTTTTAGGGTCGCTAACCATTGGTGAATTTCGTCTCGCGGACCCCAACCAGGTAGCCCACATCTACCAACATGACTCAGTCTTCTTGTCAGTGACTTCATGGATTTCTGCCATGTTTCGGTTTGGCCACCGTTAGATTTCTTCCAACCTATTCCTACATCACAAAACATCACTTGACGAGGCAGTTGATAGTTTGGAATTCGTAGCACATGTCCCAACCTCCTCAACTGATGAAGGTTCAATACTTCATCTAACGATACTGTGCAATAAGTGTAACTGGATCAGATAATAAAGACTTAACTGCCAACAGTTCTACTCAGTTGCTAAACCTAATTAGTTGAACTTCAAACCTGCAACCCAGTAATTGGAAGTCAGACGAGTACCTTAGCACCACTACTACAACTATTTACAGAGACATGTTCAAACTCAGATTAATGGATATTTCATCCGATTAGAGTAGTACAGCGCTATAGTTAACTTTTATTGATTATGATTATTAGCATAGATAAAAAGCCCTAGATTTCGGTGGCGTACATTTATTTGTATACTGAATTATACTAATTCCTAATTTCATACTATTTTCAATTTCCGTTTTAGATTTTTATTATATTTAGGCAATTATAGACAACTTTAATCATTGATTAGCAGTTTAATAAATAAAATAATCCTGAAATTATTTCACTTTGAAATTTACTTTACATCTAATTTTTCTCTGTCTTAGTTGATAATTAGCAATATAGGAATGACCTTGAGAGAGAGAAATATAAGGACATTGTTTTTTTAGCAGCAGAACACTCTGTCGATCAATAAACTTAAATTAGCGCTTGTGTACACTTGATTGCGAGGCATACGTAAAATATGCAAAAAAAAAGCTGAAGATTGCCTGCTGTGATGATGATGATGATGATGGTAGACAAGTCAGGTGAAACAGTTACTGAGTCTAACCTTTGGCCATATCACATGATTATTAACCCTGAAGAGTATGTGTTAATACGATAGGTCATTAAAAACTCATAAAATATAACCATGATTCACTTAATAAATAACTTGACAACCACAACAAATATTATATAAACAGTTCCAAAATCTAGTCTATGATTGACTGACTGTAAACAGTTTGACATTGCTTGTAAAGTTTAAGACATTGTGAATGGATTTGACCTAGACCTATGTCACAAGGCCAAATTTTGGTCATGTGATGGTGTTTTTGAAATAAAGAAAATAATCTAGTGGCAGCCAACTGAAAAATGTCTGTACATGTTTCTTTCAAGACCCCTTCCTACCTAGTGTGTTTTATACATGAAAAATAATTATTCGATTCATTTTTTTTAATATTGAAGGGACAATTCGATTCATGCATGGGATTTTACTGTTGATGAGTGTCTGTGACACAGAAAAATGAACAGACTGGTTTATTTTGATATTTTAACAAATTCGTTTACATAATTTCCCATCTTTTCCCCCCACTTAAACAGAAGTAGCTCGAACACGTTTACGTGAAGAAACTGGTCAGTATAAAGGATTTTTTCGTACACTTCATTCAGTTGGCAAAGAAGAAGGTTTAAGTGGTCTATATCGTGGCATGGCAACACATTATATTCGTCAAGTACCTAATTCATGTATTATGATTGGAACTTATGAATTTGTTGTCTTTCTACTACAATCTTGGGATTTAACTAAAGATACCAAAGTATTGTAGTGCCTATTTATTCTTCTTCTTATTTGCAGCACTCTCTTTCCTTTCCATTATTCAATTGTACAGAAAAATAAACAATCAATCAATCATTATTTACTTTTTAAAAATTAAACATATGTGTATAGTAGTTTCATTGAATTTGTTGTGTGTGTGCTCATATGTTTTTTACTCCTCACAATCATATTATTACTTCAGAAAAATACAAAAACAGACAAATAAACAATAGAGTTAGAGAATTATTGAGAGTAATAAAACAGAGCTATTTAGGACTTTCTTTTTATTTTCATTTTTATTCAAATTTACTACTTATTACTACTTATTATTATCATTATGCTATGCTATGCTATGCTGTATACAGAATTACGTTAGTCAATTGTAAGAATTCATTTTAAATGTGCGCAAGCATATTGTGTTCTTTTTTTAAATGCTTATTTCTATTTCTTTTTTCTTGTGAATTTTTCTTCTCTCGCATTGTGCATCCGCTTACTTCTGGTGTTCTATTATATTTAGTTGAATTGTAGATACAATACATGTTAAGACATTGAGAACATTGTACAACTTATTGAAGTGTGTAGATGTTATGTAGTGTTGTATAGTTTCACTACCCTATCTATTATCATCTCTCTGTCTCTTTGTCACCTTTATATCAGCATTATCATCGTCTCTTATCGATTGTTTCATTACTTACTAACCAGGTTTTCTTTCCGTTTTCTATGATAATTGTATACACTACTGATTATTATTGCTATTATTATTATTATTATTATTACTATTACTAGCGTGTTATTATATGTTGGTTGAGCTTCGCTGTTATATTCCTACTATTATATTATATTAGTCTTTTCTTTTTCCCTAATTATTGTACACATGCATTTTCAATGTGGGTTTTATAATAAAATTTGATCAGAAAATTAATAATAATAATCATTCTATCAATGTGACAATCGCGATATCTGTGGGTTTTTTTCTCTCGGTATCAATTGTAAGTTTGTTCAGAAAACTAAATTAAACTAAACACAAGAAAAAGATTGATTGATGACTTCAATGCAAAGAACAGTCAGTCAGATGCAACGTATAACTTTGTTCGTAAGTACATCAGTTCATGTCGCCATACCACATCAGCACAGAGAAGTAATTGTCAATTCAAATCCAATAGTAGAAGAGGTAGTAAGGGAATTAGAAGTAATCGGAGAGGTTAGGATTAGAAGATACTATTCAAGAAGTATGATTCAATGAGAAAAGTTTAGAAAGTCAAAACTAGAGTTGTTGAAGAATCCAGAAGATTGGGATTTGAGAGAACACAAAGAATAAATGCACTGGCGCCATTGCAAACGATTTTGAGCCATGTCATTCAAGGTCTCTAACCATCGATTATTATCATCTCACGGCCATGTTTTGGTTTGGCCGCCCCTAACTTTCTTCCAACCTATTCCTACACTACAAAACATAGCTCGTCGAGGCAGTCGGTGGTTAGGCATACGCAACACATGTCCCAACCACCTCAACTGATGAAGTCTCATTACTTCATCGATTGATCTGCCATTCTTACCTAGCACCCGTTTCCCAATAACAGCATTGCTCACTTTGTTGTCCCACAATATTCGAGCAATGCTTCGAAGACACCTATGATCGAAAACCAGTAACCTCCGAATATCTTCTAATCACACTGGCCATGTTTCACAGCCATTAAGTAAGACGGAGCGAACTACTGCGCAGTAAACTCCTCCTTTAGTCAGCAAACGGATATCTCGTCTACGCCATGAGTAACGTAGGTTGGCAAAAGTCTGTCGAGCGTTCTGTATCGGTGCCAAGATTTCGTCACACACCAGGCCATCAGCACTGATGAAACTCTCCAGATAAGTGAAGCAGTTGAGTATGTTGACCGCTTCACTTATCCTGATGCAACAACGAATGTAATTAACTCGACCAAATCGGCTAATTTTTTGATTACCATTATCTTCTGTATGAAATAAACAACTGAAATGTGCTTGCTAAACAATAATGAAAGTTTCTCAGTTAAACAATCCACCTGCATTGAAGTATACTTATTTTATGAATTGTCAACACTTCTGTTTTTAATAGGAAAGGAGTTTTATTATTATGACTGTGAATATCAAATATCATAATTGAAATGTTGAAATCAAGCTGTTCTAATGTATATATGACAATCGTATAGGGATCTCTCTGTCTCATTAGCAGATATTTAATGTTAAATTACAGTCGATTTTGTTCATATAATAGATGAGTACTTCGTACGTACAAGGAAAAAGTTGTATGTTAATAGCTAATTAGTCATTTGTTTACAGTTGTGGTTTATAGTCAACACAGAATCAGATTACGTTACCAGGTACAAAACTGTGAGTATATTGAGTAGCCTTGCTCTCCATTTTATTCTATGCATGTGAAACATTACCTTTGAAAGTAGATGACATTTGATGTTCAAAGCATCTATTGTATATCATGGAAAAACCGATTAGAGCACGAGGAAATGCCTATTGAAGTCGTAAATCTTCATCGATCTGGACGTAAGTCATGTCAGTCAGTCACAAAGTAGAACTTCTTAGGTAAGTACATCAGTTCAGGTTGCCATACCAGAACACAGACAAGTAATTTTCAGTGCAATTCCAATAGTCGTAGAGGTAGTAGAAGTATTATCAATAACCAGAGATACTAGGGTCCAAAGATATTATTCAAGAATCATAATCTAGTGAAATAAACTTAGAAAGATAAGGTTGATGAGGAATCCATAGGATTAGGATTTGAGAGAACACAGAATCGATGCACCTACGCCATTGCAAACGGTTTCGAGCCATGTCATTCAGGGTCTCTAACCATCGATCACTATCATCTCGCGGGCTCCAACCAGGTAGTCTACATCTACCGACATGAATCAGTTCACTTGTCAATCATCAAAAGGTTAAGTGTTCTTGCTCAAGGCCGAAGTACCCGGGTTCGATCCCCACTCAGGGAGTCGTGGGTGTGCACTGCTGATGAGTTCCATATCAGGACGAAACTCTAATCCATTGCGTCCAAGTTTCCAATAGTAGTCTAACATTGATCAGTACATGATTTCAATGTTAGTCATCATAATTTATGCCTTGATTAGGCTAATTTGATCAGAACTAATGTATAGCGACATGATAAAAGGAATGTAAATGTTTAATAATTTAGTTACTTAATGATATTGATATTTATCAATCAGTAATTAAGTTTGAATAAATTCAATACATAAGTGAGTGTTATAGTCAAATCGGTCGACATGTTTTGCAGAATGAAATTAATCTTTACCCGCATCAGTTTCAGTCTTCTTATTTGAGTCTTACCGAGACCGTAGCTGCTACCTTGACGTGGTGGTCGGGCTTGCCTATCGTGATGACCCAATCGAGCTATACTGGCTGGAACATATGTTCCTGAAGGTTCTACCATGCCAAGCAGGTCGATTGGAGAACGATGAGACTAAAAGCAGCTACTCAAGGTCTAAGGGAGAGGTCCTACTGCTGGCTGTAACGAGGTGTGGCAGCAGTAAGGTGTTTCCCACAGACAACCAGCATCTGCAGCAACGCTGTCTTCTCACAAGGAAGGAAGGAGTTAGAAAATGTTGACCATAAAAATGTTATACCTCACCCTACCTCACGGATATTTGTCTCCGGCGGTAAGGGTATCCATTAAGGGCTTTTGAGAGCAGAGCTAATACTAAAAAATGCTTTCATGAAAAGGCCGTGCGTGACCGGCCTCAAGCAGTTGTCCCTTGGGCTCTGCGGTCGTGCAACCAGGTCTCTAAGACTAACTCTAATCCACCTTTTCAGATTCCTCAAGAAACACCCCTCCATGGTGTGGGCAGTCGGGAAGTGACAACCGCCCTCATACCCGTAACAACACACGAGACGACATTGGTCGAAATCAAATCCTTCTTACATCCCGTAATGTCACGTTGTATCTGTCTGTCTGTCTGTCTATTTGAGTCTTACAAAACACGATGTTTTCTTGTAATGGAATCAGTGTTGATTTTTCTAATTACTGTTATCAGTCACGCGATATAAAAATGCAATAATCCTAGGTAACTCTATAATTATGCAGTAAGGAATATATGTATAATAATGCTAATCTATAAGTTAGTCCTGAGAGTTACTATCTTTTCAATCTTCGTTCCAGAATAACACTAATATTGTTATTCATATTGAAATTTGTACAAAGAATCTATGCTATAAGATGAAATATTACTTCTTGGTTCTATTCTGCTAGTTATTACTGAAAAATATAAAATATCTTGGAAAATCTCATTTTCATTATGATATAAATCATATAAATTAACCCTCTATTGATAAGGGTAATTCCACATTAGTTTTCAGGAGAACGAAAGAGACTACCCACTATGTTAACAGTTCAACGTGAACAGTTCGGCTTAATCTGATGGTGCAACCACCACACGAGTATCTGACACCCTGGTGGACCATTAACACCATTTATATACACTAGTACATATAGAGTGATTATTTCCGATCCGTGATCACGTCGATCAATATACACCGCATGAATCATACCATTTCGACCCATCCTGCTTGCATGACTGTCAAACTCATATTTATTAGCAATGATGATATACAATACAGCACCCCAATGACAATGAGCCTCGGAAATGTTGCAAAACAACAACCAGTATACAGTGAAATCGGCCACCATGCTAACCAATTTTGTATATGGACTGTTAGTACACTTGTCAAAGCAATGACAAACCTGTAGTGTGCCCGATGGCTGCGTGTTTCTTATAGCTCCGTTAATAAATCAGAAGATGAACTCCAAATATCGTATACGTTTATTTGAGGCACACCACAAATCGAATTGAAGAAGCGAATAGGAGAAGGCTATTGAGCCAACTCCAAGAGATAGAGTATGACTAAGAATATATAGTCCGATAAAAATAAGACAGACATATGACAAGCGAAATAGATATGCACACACATGAATACAAGCGACGAATGACTGACAAGGTCAAATGCAAGCGATACAAATCATGTGAGTTCATGGGAATACTAAGAGATTAACATTAAAGCGAAAAGGATGAGTAAGCGCGTAGGCGTAAGCAATGCTCAGTCGTATAAGCTCATAAAAAGCAGATAATAAAAAATAACAATGGTACATATCAGTTGTTGCCTTATACACACATGGCTGCTTCTCAAATTACACTTTACATCACAGGCATGTATACCATACATCCGTGTGTCAGACATGACACAAGGTGTTATGCACGTGTGACATATCACACTTTCCTCTCCTCACACTACTATTGTATCGTATCCAATTCGTCATCTGTTAGTCGTATGACCTATCTCACCCTGCATGTCGTCTGGTTCATCTGTTATCCGTTAGGATACTATGTCGGATCTATAACTTGTATTTAACCAAGTCATTTGTATAGCAACAACTGATATGTACCATTGTTATTTTTTATTATCTGCTTTTTATGAGCTTATACGACTGAGCATTGCTTACGCCTACGCGCTTACTCATCCTTTTCGCTTTAATGTTAATCTCTTAGTATTCCCATGAACTCACATGATTTGTATCGCTTGCATTTGACCTTGTCAGTCATTCGTCGCTTGTATTCATGTGTGTGCATATCTATTTCGCTTGTCATATGTCTGTCTTATTTTTATCGGACTATATATTCTTAGTCATGCTCTATCTCTTGGAGTTGGCTCACTAGCATTCTCCTATTCGCTTCTTCAATTCGATTTGTGGTGTGCCTCAAATAAAACGTATTCATCAACATGGAGTTCACCTTCTGATTTATAAACGGAGCTATAAGAACACGCAGTTATCGGCACACTATAGGTTTGTCATTGCTTTGACAAGTGTACTAACAGTCCATATACAAAATTGGTTAGCATGGTGGCCGATTTCATTGATACTGGTTGCTGTTCTGCAACATTTCCGAGGGTCATTGTCATTGGGGTGCTGTATTGCTGTATATCTATCACCATTGCTAAAAATAATGAGTTTGTGACAATCATGTAAGCGGGATAGGTTGAATTAGTCTGTTCTTCCGGTGCATATTGATTGACGCGACCATGGATCGGAAATAATCACTATATATATGTACTAGTGTATATAAATGGTGTGAATGGTCCACCAGGGTGTCAGGTACGCGTGTGGTGGTTTCGCACCACGTGTTTCAGCCGAACTGTTCACGTTGAAATGTTAACACGTGGGTGGTCAGTCTCCTTAGTTCTCCAGAAAACCTATGTAAAATTACCCTTGCTAATAGAGGATTAATTTATATGATTTATATCATAATGAAAATGAGATTTTCCAAGATATTTTATATTTTTCAGTAATAACTAGCAGAATAGAACCAAGAAGTAATATTTCATCTTATTAACATAGATTGTTTGTACAAATTTCATTATGAATGACAATATTAGTGTTATTCTGGAACGAAGATTGAAAAGATAGTAACTCTCAGGACTAACTTATAGATTACCATTATTATACATATATTCTTACTAATTATAGAGTTACCTAGATTATTGCATTTTTATATCGCGTGACTGATAACAGTAATTAGAAAAATCAACACTGATTCCATTACAAGAAAACATCGTGTTTTGTAAGACTCAAATAGACAGACAGACAGACAGATACAACGTGACATTACGGGATGTAAGAAGGGTTTGATTTTGACCAATTTGGTCTCTCGTGCTGTTATGGGTATGAGGGCGGTTGTCACTTCTCGGCTGCCTACACCGTGGAAGGTTGTTTCTTGAGGAACGTGAAAAGGAAGATAGATTAGTGTTGGTCTTAACGACCTGGGAGCGTGACCGCAGAGCCCAACGGACAACTGCTTCAGGCCGGTCACGCACGGCCTTTTTGTTAAAGGTTTTTTGAGTATTAGCTCCGCTCTTAAAAGCCCTTAGTGGGCACCCTTACCCAAGGAGACGGAAATCCGTGAGGTAGGGTGAGGTGTGACATTTTTTGGGGCGACCTTTTCTAGCCTTTCTTTCCTTGTGAGAAGGCAGCATCGCTGCAGATGCTAGTTGTCCAAGGCTAACACCTTACTGCTGTCACACCCCTCCACAGTCAGTCAGCAGTAGGACTTCGCCCTCAGACCTTGGGTAGGTGCTTTTAGTCTTATCGTTCCCCAATCGACCTGCCTGACATGGTAGAACCTTCAGGAACATGAGTTCCAGCCAGTATAGCTCGATTGGGTCATCACGATAGGCAAGCCCGACCACCACGTCAAGGTAGCAGCTACGGTCTCGGTAAGACTCAAATAAGAAGACTGAAACTGATGCGGGTAAAGATTAATTTCATTCTGCAAAACATGTCGACCTACTTGGCTATAAAACTCATTTATGTATTGAATTTATTCAAACTTAATTACTGATTGATAAATATCAATATCATTAAGTAACTAAATTATTAAACATTTACATTCCTTTTATCATGTCGCTATACATTAGTTCTGATCAAATTAGCCTAATCAAGGCATAAATTATGATGACTAACATTGAAATCATGTACTGATCAATGTTAGACTACTATTGGAAACTTGGACGCAATGGATTAGAGTTTCGTCCTGATATGGAACTCATCAGCAGTGCACACCCACGACTCCCTGAGTGGGGATCGAACCCGGGTACTTCGGCCTTGAGCAAGAACACTTAACCTTTTGATGATTGACAAGTGAACTGATTCATGTCGGTAGATGTAGACTACCTGGTTGGAGCCCGCGAGATGATAGTGATCGATGGTTAGAGACCCTGAATGACATGGCTCGAAACCGTTTGCAATGGCGTAGGTGCATCGATTCTGTGTTCTCTCAAATCCTAATCCTATGGATTCCTCATCAACCTTATCTTTCTAAGTTTATTTCACTAGATTATGATTCTTGAATAATATCTTTGGACCCTAGTATCTCTGGTTATTGTTAATACTTCTACTACCTCTACGACTATTGGAATTGCACTGAAAATTACTTGTCTGTGTTCTGGTATGGCAACCTGAACTGATGTACTTACCTAAGAAGTTCTACTTTGTGACTGACTGACATGACTTACGTCCAGATCGATGAAGATTTACGACTTCAATAGGCATTTCCTCGTGCTCTAATCGGTTTTTCCATGATATACAATAGATGCTTTGAACATCAAATGTCATCTACTTTCAAAGGTAATGTTTCACATGCATAGAATAAAATGGAGAGCAAGGCTACTCAATATACTCACAGTTTTGTACCTGGTAACGTAATCTGATTCTGTGTTGACTATAAACCACAACTGTAAACAAATGACTAATTAGCTATTAACATACAACTTTTTCCTTGTACGTACGAAGTACTCATCTATTATATGAACAAAATCGACTGTAATTTAACATTAAATATCTGCTAATGAGACAGAGAGATCCCTATACGATTGTCATATATACATTAGAACAGCTTGATTTCAACATTTCAATTATGATATTTGATATTCACAGTCATAATAATAAAACTCCTTTCCTATTAAAAACAGAAGTGTTGACAATTCATAAATAAGTATACTTCAATGCAGGTGGATTGTTTAACTGAGAAACTTTCATTATTGTTTAGCAAGCACATTTCAGTTGTTTATTTCATACAGAAGATAATGGTAATCAAAAAATTAGCCGATTTGGTCGAGTTAATTACATTCGTTGTTGCATCAGGATAAGTGAAGCGGTCAACATACTCAACTGCTTCACTTATCTGGAGAGTTTCATCAGTGCTGATGGCCTGGTGTGTGACGAAATCTTGGCACCGATACAGAACGCTCGACAGACTTTTGCCAACCTACGTTACTCATGGCGTAGACGAGATATCCGTTTGCTGAACTAAAGGACGAGTGTACTGCGCAGTGGTTCGCTCCGTCTTACTTTATGGCTGTGAAACATGGCCAGTGAGATAGTATAGATATTCGCAGGTTACTGGTTTTCGATCATAGGTGTCTTCGAAGCATTGCTCGAATATTGTGGGGACAACAAAGTGAGCAATGCTGTTATTGGGAAAACGGGTGCTAGGTAAGAATGGCAGATCAATCGATGAAGTAATGAGACTTCATCAGCATTGAGGCTGGTTGGGACACGTGTTGCGTAGCCTAACCACCGACTGCCTCGACGAGCTATGTTTTGTAGTGTATGGAATAGGTTGGAAGAAAGTTAGGGGCGGCCAACCAAAACATGACAGAAATCCATGAAAGTCATTGACAAGTGGACTGATAATAATAATCGATGGTTATAGACCTTGAATGACATGGCTCAAAACCGTTCTCAATGGCGCCAGTGCATTTATTCTTTGTGTTCTCTCAAATCCCAATCTTCTGGATTCTTCAACAGTTTTGACTTTCTAAACTTTTCTCACTGAATCATGCTTCTTGAATAGTATCTTCTAATCCTAACCTCTCCGATTACTTCTAATTCCCTTACTACCTCTTCTACTATTGGATTTGAATTGACAATTACTTCTCTGTGCTGATGTGGTATGGCGACATGAACTGATGTACTTACGTGCGAAGTTATACGTTGCATCTGACTGACTTGTTCTTTGCATCGAAGTCATAGATCAATCTGTTTAATTTAGTTTTCTGAACAAACTTACAATTGATACCAAGAGAGAGAAAATAAACCCACAGATATCGCGATTGTCACATTGATATAATGATAATTATTATTATTATTATTATTAATTTTCTGATCAAATTTTATTATAAAACCCACATTGAAAATGCATGTGTACAATAATTAGGGAAAAAGAAAAGACTAATATAATATAATAGTAGGAATATAACAGCGAAGCTCAACCAACATATAATAACACGTTAGTCATAGTAATAATAATAATAATAATAGCAATAATAATCAGTAGTGTATACAATTATCATAGAAAACGGAAAGAAAACCTGGTTAGTAAGTAATGAAACAATCGAGAAGAAACAATGATAATGCTGATATAAAGGTGACGAAGAGAGATGATGATGATGATTGATAGGGTGGTAAAACTATACAACACTACATAACATCTATACACTTCAATAAGTTGTACAATTTTTTTCTCAATGTTTTAACATGTATTGTATCTACAATTCAACTAAGTATTATAGAACACCAGAAGTAAGCGGATGCACAATGCAAGAGAAGAAAAATTAACAAGAAAAAAGAAATAGAAATAAGCATTTTAAAAAAAGAACACAATATGCTCGCGCACATTTAAAATGAATTCTTACAATTGACTAACGTAATTCTGTATACAACATAGCATAGCATAGCACAGCATAATGATAATAATAAGTAGTAATAAGTAGTAAATTTGAATAAAAATGAAAAAAAAAAAAGAAAGTCCTAAATAGCTCTGTTTTATTACTCTCAATAATTTTGTCTGTTTGTATTTTTCTGAAGTAATAATATGATTGTGAGGAGTAAAAAATATATGAGCACACACACAACAAATTCAATGAAACTACTATACACATATGTTTAATTTTTAAAAAGTAAATAATGATTGATTGATTTTATTTTTTTTCTGTACAATTGAATAAGGGAAAGGAAAGGAAAGAGAGTGCTGCAAATAAGAAGAAGAATAAAGAGGCACTACAATACTTTGGTATCTTTAGTTAAATCCCAAGATTGTAGTAGAAAGACAACAAATTCATAAGTCCCAATCATTATACATGAATTAGGTACTTGACGAATATAATGTGTTGCCATACCACGATATAGACCACTTAAACCTTCTTCTTTGCCAACTGAATGAAGTGTACGAAAAAATCCTTTATACTGACCAGTTTCTTCACGTAAACGTGTTCGAGCTACTTCTGTTTAAGGGGGGAAAAGATGGGAAATTATTGTAAACGAATTTGTTAAAATAATATATCAAAAAATTAAAACCAGTCTATTCATTTTTCTGTGTCACAGACACTCATCAACAGTAAAATCCCATGCATGAATCGAATTGTCCCGTCAATATTAAAAAAAATGAATCGAATAATTATTTCTCATGTATTAAAAAAACACACTAGGTAGGGAGGGGTCTTGAAAGAAACATGTACAGACATTTTTCAGTTGGCTGCCAGTAGATTATTTTCTTTATTTCAAAAACACCATCACATGACCAAAATTTGGCCTTGTGACATAGGTCTAGGTCACATCCATTCACAATGTCTCAAACTTTACAAGTAATGTCAAACTGTTTACAGTCAGTAAGTCATAGACTAGATTTTGGAACTGTATATATAATATTTGTTGTGGTTGTCAAGTTATTTATTCAGTGAATCATGGTTATATATTATGAGTTTTTAATGACCTATCGTATTAACACATACTCTTCAGGGTTAATAATCATGTGATATGGTCAAAGGTTAGACTCAGTAACTGTTTCACCTGACTTGTCTACCATCATCATCATCATCATTACAGCAGGCAATCTTCAGCTTTATTTTGCATATTTTACGTATGCCTCGCAATCAAGTGTACACAAGCGTTAATTTAAGTTTATTGATCGACAGAGTGTTCTGCTGCTAAAAAAACAAACAATGTCCTTATATTTCTCTCTCTCAAGGTCATTCCTATATATTGCTAATTATCAACTAAGACAGTGAAAAAAAATTAGATGTAAAATAAATTTCAAAGTGAAACAATTTCAGGATTATTTTATTTATTAAGCTGCTAATCAATGATTAAAGTTGTCTATAATTGCCTAAATATAATAAAAAATCTAAAACGGAAATTGAAAATAGTATGAAATTAGGAATTAGTATAATTCAGTAAACAAATAAATGTACGCCACCGTAATCTAGGGCTTTTTATCCATGCTAATAATCATAATCAATAAAAGTTAACTGTAGCTCTGTACTACTCTAATCGGATGAAATATCCATTAATCTGAGTTTGAACATGGTCTCTGTAAATAGTTGTAGTGGTGGTGGTGCTGAGGTACTCACTCAATCGTCTGACTTCCAACTACTGGGTTGCAAGTTTGAAGTTCAACTAATTAGGTTTAGCAACTGGGTAGAACTGTTGGCAGTTAAGTATTTATTATCTGATCCAGTTACATTTATTGCACAGTATTCTTAGATGAAGTATTGAAACTTAATCAGTTGAGGTGGTTGGGACATGTGCTACGAATTCTAAACTACCTACTGTCTCGTCAAGCTATGTTTTATGGTGTAGGAATAGGTTGGAAGAAATCTGCCGGTGGCCAAACCGAAACAGGGCAGAAATTGATGAAGTCACTGACAAGTTGACTAAGTCATGTTGGTAGCTACTTGGTTGGGGTCCGCGAGATGAAAGTCACCGATGGTTAGAGACCTTGAATGATGTGGCTCAAATCCGTTTGCAATGTCGCAAATGCATCCACTCTTTGTGTTCTCTCATATCCTAATCTTCTGGATTCGTCAACACCTCTATCTTTGCCTTTCTAACCTTATCTCATTGAATTATACTTTTTGAATGTTATCTTCGAGCCCTAATTTTCTCAATTACCGCTAATACTTCTACTATCTCTACTACTATGGGATTGAACTGACAGTTGCGTCTCTGTGCTAATGCAGTATTAGCAACCTGAACTGATGTGCGTACCTACGTACAAAGTTCTACGTTGTAACTGACTGACTGACTAACTGACCTAGTATTCTATGGATACTTTACTTCATCGGATTAGCTCTCAAACGGAAACACAGCTGGAACAGGCATGTATTAATATACCAAAACAAACACGCTAAGTTAACTAAGTTAAAGTTACATTTTGTGCATCTACGGCCTTTACTACACAGGATAATAGTTGGCTGAAAAATGCACTACTGATCAACATGCTTCGGCATGATTCATCTGCCCTGCTAAAATTAGAGCTCATAAACAAGGTACACCTGGTAAGTCAGTTAATTGATTCGTTGAAAATCAAGTATACAAACAAAAATTACTATTACTATTCATGTTACTACTACTACTACTACTACTACTTACCATGAGGATAAAGAGCTGTAATAGCAATTGCTTTTGAACAAGCACTAGCAATCATACACAAAATCATATCTTTTGAAGCAGATAATTTACTGCCACCACTTGAACCACGAAAATCTGATGCTTTTTGTGGCATATAATTATCATCATCATTGATAGAAATAGATTTTGCCGACATTGGAACAGAATCATCGCTAAGTGTTGTTAGTTTACGTTTATGCTCTCGCCAAAGTAGTTCCGATTTAAAATTTTCATAGACAACAAAATTCAAAGCTGTTTCTAATGAACCAAAGTATGATGCACTTACACCACGATAGAAACCACGGAATCCATCACGTTTCCAAGTGTTACGTATTACTTGTGAAACTGTAATAGGTGTATGACCTGGCCTATAAATAAAGAATGAAAAAAAATATATATGATGTATTAGAAATGTTATATCTGTTCTACTGTTCATTACTTTAATAAATGTAGGTTATGAGAATTAAAATCTCCATATATCACTGCAAACAAACTTATACTACTATAAACGGGAAATTCTTTGGTGAACAGAATTTAATGCATAATTTGACAATTGAATAGTAGTATACAATAATCGAGTCAGTTGTTTTCAGACACTTTAGTATGCGACAGCTCTTGATATACTAATCAACTGTTTAAACTTATCTAAGTAAAAAATGCTTTGAACATACAGTCTAATTTTGAAACCATCAATCAATCAATGTTAGACCACCATTAGAAACCTGGAAGCACTGGACGGCCGTTTCGTCCTGGTATGGGACACACAATACCGAAGGTCCTTGGTTCGGATCCTGCGGGGTGCAGGAGTCGTGGATGCGCACTGCTGAGGAGTCCCATACCAGGACGAAACGGCTGTCCAGTGCTTCCAGGTTTCTAATGGTGTTCTAACATTGATCGATTGATGGTTTCAAAATTGTGTAACTTAACAATCTTCACAACCCCGTAATGTATAGTTTAATGTTTATTTGACTACTTTTGATATACTACTTAGAACTGACTTATAAATGTAGCATGAAATGTAAAGTGAAATGAAACGCAAAAACTAATTAGAAGTAAAGTGATATTAAATGCAAAGCTGAGAAGTTCAGCGATATTTCCTGGCAGTAAATTTAATTATCTGAAGTATAGAAAAGTGTATGTTATTAGGACCACGTAATCAGTAATTCAGGGCGTTACAAACCTTGAGGTCCAAAGGTATGGTGGAAAAAATTTGTAGCTAGGGTGGATGATTGAGGCGGAGTTTTGTTCTCTGAGTTGGATGTTTCGGTTGTGGAGCTTTCATTGTTCTTCTGAACAACATCATCAGCACAAACTTCAGATAGAAGTTAAGCATTCGAATCTTTCCACGTATGACCCGTACTTTGTTCTGTGAACCTCGATCTTGACTGCTTGTTATCGACCTTACACCTGTCGTTTATACAGGAATTGAATGAGACTTACTGAAGTAGTCAGATGAATCCACCAAATGTCTCAATATGTTTGAACTTTCTCTTGCCAAGTAGTATGTTGGGGGTTCAGTTACATCCCTCCCTGGAGATTCAAATCGATAACAATGAACTGATCATATCTTTCGAGGTAACAGCTTTATTCACTCCAATAGAACCAAGCTTAGCTAAAGAAACTTTATCCCTGCTCTTCAGCAACGACACAAATCTCCCAAAGTACACGAAACTTGAGAGTCAAAGTCTACTAGAACTCATCAATTTATGCTTAACAACATATTTCCAATTCAACAAATCTACGAACAAACGAAAGAAACACTAATATCAAGACTTATCGCAGAAGACGTGATGCAGAGACTAGAAGTATAGATTTTACCAGTGAGTGAGTTCACTATGTAGACGACATATTTGTCATTATTAAAAGGAACGAGATGGAGAACATTTAAAATCGAGTCAACAATGTCTTTGATGACATAAAATTTACAATGGAAAAGGAATCTAACAGCAGTCCATCATCCCCGGGGGTATTAATCACCAGAGCTGACACAGGAAGCCAACCCGCACAGATCTCATCCTCAACTACAGTAGCAACAAACCAAGAACTCACAAAATCAACTGCGCACAAACTTTGTCCAAGCGAGCGAAAAGACGCTGCAGCACGCATGAAGCACAAAAAAACGAGGAAAAATATCTGATGGCTATCTTCAAAAGAACAGTTATTTTCGTAACTTCATCAAAAAACATCGACTGAAACCATCAACAGCAGCGAAATCAAGTACATGAACCAACAAACAGATCATTCTATCATACATAAAAGACATCGGGACTTACAGCAAGTCTACTGCGACCATTTGGAATAGGCGTAGCACACAAACCAACAGAATCACTTTAATCAATCCTATGTAGACCAAAGGACAAAATGACAAAGGAAGAAAAACCAAGTATCATCTACAAAATAAATTGCTCAGGTTGTAAGAAACACTACATAGGACAAAGTGGATGTCTTCTTCAGCTTCGTTTACGTGAACACCAATTGGGAGTCAAACGCCAAGACATTTCTTCCCTTATATCAATGCATACGGATAACTATGGACATACGTTCGTTGGAATATTTGATAGGGGGAGTACAAAGAACACTACAGAATATTTAGAAGCTTGGCACTCAGGTCATTCAGCAATCAACAAACAGATCAAAAGGGGCAATCGATCAAAATAAAGGTGCAAACAACGACAGGTATAAGGTCAATGACAAACAATCAAGATCGAAGTTCACAAAACAAAGTACGGGTCATACGTGGAGAGATTTAAATGCTTAATTTCTATCTGAAGTTTGTGCTGATGATGTTGTTCAGTAGAACAATGAAAGCTCCACAACCAAAACATCCAACTCAGAGAACCAAACTCCACCACAAGCATAGTGCAGAATTATCGGAGGCGTAGTACAGAACGACTCTGGTGCTTAAGTGTTATTTTATTACTCCAGAGAACAGATAATGGCAGATATATGCTTAGATTAGCACCGCTTTAAGCAAGTACCAGCTTTGTATGTCGCCATATTCGACACCAAATCAATATTAAACGGAAAGATTTCATATAGTAATTAGTCAGCGGTAGCCAGTCGATTTTAAAAACAGAAATAGAAACTGTCAGCGAATTGTAGTGAAAAATTGAGGAAAGTCAATGGATTTCCACAGATTTGAAATTTCGCTGGAGAGACTCAACCTGATCAGCTATATGCACGAGGACAAACAGTTGATCAGTAAATAAACCAAAAAAAACAAACAAGACAGTTAAAAAACAACACTGGACACATAATTACATGTAAGAAAGAAACTGCATTTAAAATGATCCCACTTAGTGAAACTATCAGTAGTCTCACCATCAGGCCAGGAAACGAGAACGATGGTCCAAAAGTCTTTGACCAATCCCCAAGTACTTCTTAGTTTTCCGCCGCCCACCAACATCCATGATATTACCCAGTGTCCTATCATGGCTAGTACATGAACAGGCTAGGAAAAGAGGCCAAATTAAGCCATGAAGTTTATCGATACGATCACTAATTGTTATCTAAGCCTTTGTGGGACTTGTTTTTCTGTTTTGTTTTTATTTTTTACTTATTTAAACACATAAATATTGGTACAAAGAGACATCAAAATAAAAAAGCGCCACACATGTCATTGGATCTGAATGAGCTGGGATACTGTTCGTGCCCAAACCGAAGCAGGATCACTTTCTGAGTCTTTAGTCTAGACGTCTAATCCGCAAAACAGTGGAGCAACGTTAGTAAATACGAGACCATAGTAACCAGTGATTAAGACTAGGTACATACACTATTTGTTCTATCAGGATCCCAAAGTTCATATACCACACCAGTTTGGAGTCACGGTTCTCCAACTCTTCTGGTTGGACCCTGCGCACCCACCAATCCAGTTTTGGCACCGGACATGTTTTTCGTCCTCCCGACTTCATAGACAAAAACCCCGCAGCGAGTAAGAGTTATCTAGTAGTAACTATACACGCGTACCTATGTGACAGCATATCTATGGGAAAAGCGAACTCTTTCCACTCACGAGCTTACCACGGCATTTGGAGGATTGTTATTAAGAACCCATGAGATAACTGCAACATTAAACGACCTGACTCAAATTTCACTGTAGTGATGCAAACAAATTGGTATTCTAAGTCGTTATCAGAGTTTATTGGATCATATTTTCTGTTTAGGTTCTCACAACCATCGGAGTAATCTTTATTTTCGCTTTTTCTCCTGTTGATTCCGTCTGACTATGTTACCAGGAGGTAGCCCAACTCGAACCAACACTTCTGCTAAATCCTACATCAGTTACGCGTAGTTATCAATTCATGTCCGAAGTACGTTGGCGATTTGATAACAAGAAATTATTTCAGAATGGGACAGTGCATAGACATCATAAACCCAAGCATAAATCTAAAAACTGATAAAATGGAAGATGTTTGATTTGCATTTGCAATCCTAAACAGAATGCTAAACTAGTAGATAATAGGACCAATACACCAAACCCAAGGCTGGAGGACACTAGAAATCACGATATTCGATTACGTGATGCACACGAATCAATTATCTAACTAATAATTAGGGAAACCAACTGTGGATTAGAATCAGAATTTAGTCACACAAAGTACAAAACAGTTAACAATGGAATCGATTTTTACATATAAAAGTCTGTTATATTTACTACGATCAGGTAAGTCCATCTTTGAGCATTAGTCAATCATATCCTACCATCTCTGATACATCAGTCAGTCAGATGCAACGTAGAACTTCGTACGTAAGTACATCAGTTCATGTTGCCATACCACATCAACACAGAGATGTAATTGTCAATTCAAATCCAATAGTAGTAGATGTAGTAAGGGTATTAGAAGTAATCGAAGAGGTTAGGATTAGAAGATATTATTCACGAAGTATGATTCAGTGAGAAAAGTTTAGAAAGTCAAAACTAGAGGTGTTGAAGAATCCAGAAGATTAGGATTTGAGAGAACACAAAAAATAAATGAACCAACGCCATTGGGAACGATTTTGAGCCATGTCAGACACATTGTTTTAAATTAAAGATACAATAACTATTGATATTGGATAAAATAGACTTAAGATGATGAGAAGACTACAAAAATAAAGCTAATAAAAATACAAAATGAACAAGCACTGAAGTACTTCAACTGATAACCCATAGTTATAATTCACTTAGTTGGCGTAAAAATGACTGATCACATCATATCCATGGGCATATATTGTTGTTGGAAAGATACCAAGAAAATGGTTACAAGATTATCACTTTTAAATAATTCAGAAAAATACCTAAACATGACTATTAGTAAGATATATGAACCTGCGACCTTGAGATGAGAATTCAGTTACAATTCTAAATACAAACTTAATTCACTTTAACTCTCACTTGAAAAAAAATTGACCAAGAAACAATTTAATGCTTGAAAAAGTAAGAAATTACATTTACTGCAAGCAAATGTAACACATCTCTCTTACGTACTGTAAATTCTGATCAAAAATGAATTAATGCAAAATGTACAATACCAATACATCATCATCATCAGCAGTAGCAGCCGAAAGCAGCACAAGCTATTGTCAGTCAGCTGCAACGTAGAACTTTGGACGTAAGTACATCAGTTCATGTTGCCATACCACATTAGCACAGAGAAGTAATTGTCAATTCAAATCCAATAGTAGAAGAGTTAGTAAAGGTTTAAGAAGTAATCGGAAAGGTTAGGATTAGAAGATATTATTCAAGAAGTATGATTAAATGAGAAAAGTTTAGAAAGTCAAAACTTGAGGTGTTGAAGAATCCAGAAGATTATGATTTGAGAGAACACAAAGAATAAATGCACCAGCGCCATTGAGAACGATTTTGAGCCATGACATCCAATGTCTCTAACCATTGATTATTATCATCACGCGGACCCCAACCAGGTAGTCGACAACTACCGACATGGCTAAGTCCACTCGTCAGTGACTTCATAGATTTCTCCCATGTTTTGGTTCGGCCGCCCCTAACTTTCTTCCAACCTACACTACAAAACAAAGCTCGTCGAGGCAGTCGGTGGTAAAGTATACGCAACACATGTCCCAACCACCTCAACTGATGAAGTTTCACCACTTCATCTATTGATCTGCCATTGTTACCTAGCATCTGATTCCTAATAATAGCGTTGCTCACTCGGGTGTCCCACGATATACGAGCAATGCTTCGAAGACACCTATGATCGAAAACCAGTAACCTACGAATATCTTCTACTCATACTGGTTATGTTTCGCATCCATATAGTAGGACGGAGCAAACTACTGCACAGTACACTCGTCCTTTAGTCAGCAAACGGATATCTCGTCTACGCCATAAGTGACGCAGGTTGGCAAAAGCCAATCGAGCCTTCTGTATCGGTGCCAAGATTTCGTCACACACACCAGGCCATCAGCACTGATGAGACTCCCCAGATAAGTGAAGCGGTCTACACGTTCGACTACTTCACTCCCTATCACTAGTTCAGGTGCCGATGAAACCCAATCTTGAAGCAACATTTTGCATTTCGAGGGGAAAGAAAATTGGAACCAAAAAAAAATGGGGGGGGGGCGATATCTCACTAAGAGATAAATAAAGTGATATTGGTTAAGCTTTATTATTCCAATGAAGATAGGTTCTTTTTATTGTTTTGTGAAATAAGTAAATGTCTTAGTGTATATCGTCGTTGTGACATGATTCAAAATCAATGAGACTTTTCACAAAAAGAAACACGCTTAACTGATTTTAATAGAAGTAACTAAATTCACATAATAACACCACTGATTATATATAGAAAATAAGATGTCAACGCTTTGACTCAGATGTTTGCAACTTTTCAATATGAGAGCAGATATTCAGTCAGTCAGTCAGTTGCAACGTAGAACTTCGTACGTATGTATATAAGTTCATGTTGCCATACCCACATTAGCGCAGAGATGCAAATGTCTAATCAACTCCATAGTGATAGAGATAGTAGACGTATTAGTGGTAATAAAGAAGACTAGGGTTTGAAGATACTATTCAAGAAGTATAATTCAGTGGGATAAGGTTAGAAAGAACAAGGTAGAGGTGTTGAAGAATCCAGAAGATTAGGATTTGAGAGAACACAAAGAATAAATGCACCGCCGCCATAGCAAACGATTCTGAGCAATGTCGTTCAAGGTCTCTAACCATTGGTGACTTTCATCTCAAGGACCCCAACCAGGTAGTCTACATCTACCAACATGGTTCAGTTCAGCAGTCAGTGACTTTATAGATTTATACCATGTTTTGGTTTAGCCGCCCCTACCTTTCTTTCAACCTACTCCTACACCACAAACCATAGCTCGTCAAGGCAGTCGGTGGTTATTCAGGATGATAAACCAAATGAAATTTAAGAAATTGCTTATATCACAACGCATTATGCTATACGATTTAAATGTCTTGGTTTGAAAATAGTTAAATGTGTTGACGATCTCACTCATCTTAAAGGTCTCACCAGCTCTAATTAGTTAATATTAGACAAAACCACGGTACAAATTCAGAAAGCTCAACTAGCCTTTATTAACTCATGTCACTTGTAGTGTAGGCAAGATTCTCGCTTATCATAAGAATCGTTCGCAACTTTACAGACCTATTCATTTTTTTTATCTTCAATTATAGTATCCTTTTACATAAATAACTTTTTAACTTATCCTCTTGAACTATATTCCTAACGCTTATTCTCTCACGGTCAAGCCCACCAAATTGATTCCTGCCTGTTTCGCTAGTTATTTTTTGAATCTGATCTTGTCGCACCGATAGAGTATAGCAACTTGAACCAACGCATATTTGTGCTAGGCTCTAAGTTAATGATGACCAAGTGACTTATAAACTTGAACAATTTATAAACAGCAATATAATTAAATTAAAAGTTGGGACTTCGTTATGGGCATTGTTTACAATTCACAATGATTCCTTTCATCTAGTTAGTCAGTCACAAACAACGTGGAACCTGATGTAGATATGCCGAGAACTAACACAGACGAATAACGAGATATCAATATTAATGAGACAAAAAGATACATTGATTAGTTGTAAATAACTGGGAAAAGTGAATCTATCTAACGTTATTCAACTGTATTTTATTAATCTTGTCAATACACAAAGCAGTTTAGATAGTTTAGACAGGTAGGGTATAGACAAGACCATCTTTTTTCAAAACCCTTATAATGTGAATTTATCTACTCTACTCCAGCCATATTTTCTACGCTTGATGTTTCTTCTGTAATTCATCTAGTTAATTTCATGTTTGTGGTTGTTTGGTATGATAACTAAAATCGTTGCCCGTCTGTCAGTTGTAACTGACTGAATGACCAGGTCTTATATTGATTATAATTGAATGATTGAAGCCAGTTTTCCTGCACTACATAAAAAGATTTTACAACCAAACATGAAGTCTATAACTGACAAATCTATTATTCTACTTATAAAAACAGAAAGGGAACAAAATGATCAAGTATCAATGATTAAAATTCCCAAGTATAATTTGTTAATAATACAAAGCATTGTCTATACTCGCCATAATTAAGTAGTCAAATTCACAATTCACACGCATAGAAATGTGTACAACAGCTAACGTATGATTTCTTGTGAAAGTTACTGAACAGGTGTGATTATTAGTAAGTGAGTAAGTAGTAGTGGATCACTGGTCTTAATCTTTGGAAATTTAGATTGATTTCAGGAACCGAAATCTCCTACTATAACTAAGCAGAATGTAAATAAATGGGTACATAAAACTGTTGAGATTCATGTTAACTATGCTTCTTTATAACTTTCATTCGCTGTTTTTAAATGGACTGTATCTCTAGGAGAGTTATGATTGAAGTTAAATGAAAACTTGTATCAACAGGGGATTCAAACTCGGGGATTCAGCTATTTAATTTGGGGATAGAATTCGATCACAAATCGATATCAAGATGAGAAATTACTAAAAACTAAGTAATCATTCACTATACTTTTGTATTACTCAGCGGTGTGAACTGTTAATTTCGTACGAGACTGAATCTAGAATTTCTAAACTCTGTGTTGAGCACGATATTACTAAGCACACTACTGAGGAGTTCGAAATCGGGCACTAGATCTATCGTTTTAAATGATTTTCCTAACTGATTCTCAATTCGCAACATAAATATTACTTTGACAGGTTACTCAAATCACTATATAAATGAATTCAAATGCAGTGATCTTAGGACAAATGAATACAAATGAACATGTCTTGATATAAAGTATCATTGGTGTAGACAATAAACTGGTCTACAAGAAACTGTAGGAAAAATAAACAAATTAAGCATCCTATCGCTTTCTTAATGAATAATAAGCATAATAGGTGTTTCATATTTACAATGAATACTGATGATTCCACCTATTCCTGTTACTCAAAACACAACAGGAAAATGAATAAGGTGATTTTTTATCAATTTTTATCAATAACATTAAACAACAAATATATAATTTCAACTTGCCGTGAATCTAATTGAAGTCTTGTTTTTACAAACCAAATAGGATTGGTTAAAGAAGAAGCGGTTATACCTGTAAAAGTAATTAATACCAATAGAAAGAAGATTTAGTAATTAGTCAGTGAATCTAAAAAATATTAATGTTAAACTAATTGTGAAAAGAAAAGAAAATAGAGAAAATATGTGAACAAGAAAAAAAAAGGACTTTGAAAATTGAACTGACAGCTGACAGGATATATCATCCCAAACAGGTATCATGAACAAATCACTGGAGTAATAATGAACCCAAACAACGATCAATAAACAATATGCAGAGATGTGATGATAAATTAAAACGAGAAAATGGAAAGTGAATAAGACAATTTCAGAATCACTTCAAAAAAATAAGAAATGAATCTACATGCATCATTGAGTTCAACTTTGAGCAATTTCAAATAATGTACCTAAACATAACATTTGAAACACTAATGTTAATAAGTTTTCTCTGATCCATAATTTAAATAAGGAGAGTTTTGTATTTTACTGTGTAGACCTTATTCTATTAGTCTGATCAGATCAATGTGACTAATCTCTACGTTTAACTTAGTTAAAAGGGTAAATTTAATCACAGTGTAATTAATATCCTTCTTTTTTCTGACCTTTAATCCACCATCACGTTGAAGTGAACTTTAAGTGCAGAGGTAGCAATTAAAGCTTAGATCATGAACGAAATCCTAGCTGCTTGGTTGATTTTAAATGTGATTCGACTGAAGTAGCCATTGATATATATATATATATATATATATATATATATATATATATATATGCATTACGGGGTTGTGAAGATTGTTAAGTTACACATTTTTGAAAACATGAATCGATCAATGTTAGACAACCATTAGAAACCTGGAAGCACTGGACGGCCGTTTCGTCCTGGTATGGGACTCCTTATGGTTTCAAAAATGCGTAACTTAACAACCTTCACAACCACGTAATTCAAATTACCTGTGCTCACTAGTGACTAGCTTTTTGACGAATCTTCTCCGAGTTCTAGTGGGAAGACATGACTAGTGAAGTTCAACCAGTAACTACCGAAGACTGTGTATGAGGTTGCACAACTCCGTGAATTGATCAAGTTAGACATTAACGCCGTTAGGTACCGGCTCAGTGGTCCGATGGAAAGGCGTTCGCCTACAATACCGAAGGTCCTGGGTTCGAATCCTGTAGGGTGCAGGAGTCGTGGGTACGCAATGCCGAGGAGTCCCATACCAGGACGAAACGGCCGCCAGTGCTTCCAGGTTTCTAATGGTGGTCTAACATTGATCGGTTCATCGTTTCAAAAAAATAAATACATATATGTATATATGGGTCACTTACTGAGTACAGGGTTATTTACGTAGTTTTGAGTCACGCCAAATATTAATAGCGATGTAACCTGACTGCCCAAACCGAAATAGTTAGAGTTATGCCTAAACACTGAAAACGTTTTTGCTTAAACCCAATTACAACAGAGTTGTTGCTCCACAAAGAACTACTCGCTTGACAAGATTTAATGGGTTGTCAGTACCAACCTATTTCATACACTATCAAAATTTAATGAAGAAATAGAAAATGTGTTAAAAAAAAACACTTACTTCCAATTCCAGCAGCACATAAATAAACAAGTGAAGAACCAGATTGGAAATATTTTTCAAAGAATAACTGTCCGTTATGATATGCACAAAAGTATATACCTCTATTGAAAAAAATCAAACATTAATTACGTCAGTCGTCTGAAAATTGTAGTAATGCATTAATTAACTCTTTTATCACGTGTCGGAAGAATAAATATAAGCTGTTAATCAATAGGACTAAATAGAAGGCACTTTTTATGGACGAATGGATTTATTCTTCTGTAACCACGATAAAGGTCGATCGCTTCGATTTCTCATGTGGTTAGAAACCCTACTAAATCCTGAAATATGGTAAATGTACACCTTAACAACTTAAATAGGACTTGGTTTATATCATGTAAAACAAATAGTTCACAAGATGCAACTTGATGCTTGTATGAACATTTTTAGTGGGAGTAAATAGTGCGAAACCAGACCCGATTATACAGCTTAGAATTGCCTACGAATAAACTTGATTATGAAAGCATTATAAGATTCGAATCAAGACTTTTTACTATTATCGAACAAAGCTCACAATTAGGCATAATTTGCGTTCACATTTCTGTATCTATTGGTCAGTTTTGCTGTGAAAAGTCAAGATTAATTTGATCTCAGGAGTTTTGGTAAAAATAGATATTTCGCTAAACGAGTCTGCAAAGTAAATCTAACTAGTTATATATAAGAAATATTTGTAAGACCTATAAAAGCTAACCAATGCTATTATTTAACTCTCTCAACCATAGATACATGTGCTTATCAATGACTGAAGTTCCGTGATAATCAATAACCTTACTACCGAATAAATGAGAAGGGACTTTACAGATTATGAATAAATTCCCGAAGACAAGGTCGATTTTCAAATCAAGTAGACACAACAAACAACTTTTTAAGGATCTTATAGAACACTCATACTTACCGTGTTGGCATCACTCCAACAAGGGTAGGGACGAGACCTTTAAAAAGAGCTGTAGGTCCTTCATAACGGCAAATATCAATTAACGAACGAAGAATGACAGACCGCCGAAGTCCGCGGTGTTTGACTTTTGAGGAATCAAAAGATGTACTGGAAACGTCAAGTACTGAGGGGTTTGATGAACTGATATGTGAAGTTATTGATTCGTGATTGGGATTAAGTTTTCGAACAGATTTAGAATCAGATTGTTTTAAACCATAGAACATGCACCGTATGAGAGAAAGACGGTGGCTATGATTTTGTACGTCTTTAGGCTTGGATGAAGAAAGTACAATGCCCTTAGAAGACTGTAGACGAACTTTTACAACTTCTAATGGGCAAGTTAAGACTGCTCCCAATGTTCCCCCGATGGGTTATAATATAGTATACGTTAACTGAAGTACTGATAAACTGCTGATTATGGGGTCTCACTTCATGAAAGACTCAAGTTGCCCACTGCATCATTTTTATACCTTATATATCTAGTATTAATTACTTTTCAGGTGTAAGCACGTTCTACCCCTAAAAGTATATATCCACTATGTTATACAAACAACTGTTGGTCCTGGCTAGTAGTAGAACCAACGAATGTCCATGTTATCTATTATAGGATATGTGGCCTTGGAATGTAATTAAGTTGTTCGAGTTTGTATTAGGTAGCCGTCGGTACAGTACGGTCACCGGTCGGTAGATCGATCTATATACGTTGGATGGATATATAGTGTTATTAGAACATTGGGGAGTCCTAAGGTCTTAACTTGCGCAATTGAGAAGTTATTGTAAGGGCTTGGTTACTTTCTTTCTAGACTTCACATAGTCGAAGCCTTCTTTATAAACTATCGAGACGAACTGGGAGAAATGCAAAAGTGTTCGATTTGTCACTAGGTACGCTTGAACTATTACGGGTTCACCTTAGTCGATAAACGCGAACGAGACAATGAACCAGCGTCCAGGTAGGCTCCCCTGATCCGAAGTCTTACTAAGTGTAGAAAGTATATTCTACAAACACCTTGCAAGCACAATGTAATAAAGCAGACAAATCTCGTTTATTTATACATCATAGAAACGTCCTTGGGACAGTCACAAAAATAGCACACTAAAATACACAGCAGCCAATCACAGCAAGGGATTTCCCCGGTGGGAAATAAAATCTCAAGGTCATACGACCAGCCCATGCTTGCGAACGCGAAATCAAAAATAAGGCATTTATCCCTAACAAAAAGTAACTAGTCTATCGCATAGAACACTAGTCTCTGATCCTATTCTACGAAACTACATGAAAGAAATATTTGGAGTTTGGATAGCCATAAAAAATTTTGGAGAACGAAACTAACAAATTTAACTAACAGATAAGAGTAGTTCTCTTTTCAGTGAATTCATTTTCAAAGCTGCTCAATCAAAAGGTGTATTGTCTTTTTACACATGTTGATAATCTCAATAAAATTTTCCCAAACATGCTAACAGTGAGACAAATTAGATATAAAGGCGCATAAAGGATTATTTTGATTGAGGGAATCAATAATAATAATAATAATAATAATAATAATAATGATAATATTGGTGTTGCTGTTGTTGACAGCTTGAATATTGAATGTGTAGATAGATTGAATAAATATTAACTAGTAAAGGGAAGGCTCAGTGTGATAAGATAAAGTGTTTGCAGTGAGATGAAGACAGAAATGAAACAGATGGTTGTGAGTAAAAAGAGATCAGTAATCGAAAAATCATTAGATCAAAACGGAGTCTACATTCAAAATCATCTATAATGTAAGTAGAAAGATGGAAATGTCATTTGGCTAACGAAGCATTTATTTCATATCTGGAAAAACAAGTGAATAGGTGTATAAAAGAAACTGGAATAATCATTTCTTCTACCATGGTCTTCATCACCTCGTGACCGTTTTTTATCTTCCTCTCTTCACACATAACCATCTGTTTCCTTTCTATCTTGATCTCAGCACAAACATTTTATCTTATCACTCTGGGAATTTCCTTTTTCCGGTTAATATTTATTTAATCTATCTACACATTCAATATTCAAGCTGTCATTAACAATATTAGTGTTTTTATTATTAATTTCCTCAATCAAAATAACCCTTTATGCCTTTATCTGATTTGTCTCGCTGTCAGCATGTTTAGGAAAATTTTTATTATTAACATTATTGTGATTATCACCATTTGAAAAAAACAATATACTTTTTGATTGTGCAGCTTTGAAAATGAATTCACAGAAAGGAAAACTACTGATTGCTGAAGTGATCTTTATTATGTTGTCTCAACAGTGATATTCCGTTTACTTAATCCGATTACACATTGAAATCATCAATCAATCATTGTTGGACCATGGTTAGAAATTTGGAAGCACCGCTTGGCTGTTTCGTCCTGATATGGGACTCGTTAGCACTGCGCGTCCATGACTCCTGCACCTAGTAGGAGTCGAACCTAAGACCATTGGTCTTTTGTGCAAAAGCGCCTAACCTCTGGATCACTGGGCTATTAATGTCTAACTCTGATTAATCTAGAGATTTTATTGATAAGTCCCATACTAGGACGAAACGGCCGTCTTTTAGTGCTTCTGGGTTTCCATTGATGGTCTAACAATGATTGATTGATGATTTCAGTGTGTAAAAACGCTGATCTTCATAACTCGAACTGAAAAAAATTAATCCTATTAACTTTTAATAGTCAAAGAACTTTTAGCTGTAATTCATATTTCATTGATCTGTAAAGTACTATTCACTTGATAAAACGATGATTATTTTATTATTAATATATAAAAAAGATCAATGAATACTAATCAAATTATTTTTTAAAAAGGATCATTTCACTCAGCACAAAGAGCATGATTTCATTGATTCACTTTTTTTTGTCATGTGACACATGAATAACCAGTCTATATAAAAATATAAATAACGACAAATATTTGAACAATGAACAATGAAATAGTGGTGACCTTAACTTAACCGCTTTAATATGTAATTTTAAAGAATGCAATATTTGTAAAATGAGATAGGATATGTATGGTGTATCTGTTCTCTAATGTTCAATTCATTTACTGACGGAATGCTTTACATAAGAGCATAATTTTCATTAATGATTTCTCAATTAGAGTTATGGAGATGAGTGTTTGTTGCATATTAAAATGATCAGTCAGTCAGTCATTGTTAGACCATCATTGGAAACCTTGAAGCATTGGACGGCCGTTTCGTTCTGGTATGAGGCTACTCATCAGCAGTGGGCATCCACAACTGCTGCACTTCGCAGGATTTGAACCCAGGACTTTTGGTTACGAGCGTGAACGTCTGACCTCTGGACCGCTGGGTCGGCGGCATCCAATGGTGTTAATGATTTCATTGAAACATGTAACTTTCATTTTATTTGCATTTTTGTTTCATCCAGCAATTTGTCATGTGTAACTCTTTGCCATTCTGTGGGAGAGAACAAACCAGATTCCAATGGAGGAGGAAATCAGGAAGAAGCGGTGGAAGTGGATAGGACACACACTACGAAAAGCACCCAACTGCGTCACGAGACAAGCCCTCACATGGAACCCTCAATGTGAAAGGAAAAGAGGAAGGCCAAAGAATACATTACGCCGAGAAATAGAGAAAGACATGAGAGGAATGAACAAACATTGGACAGAACTGGAGAGGAAAGCCCAGGACAGAGTTGGTTGGAGAAAACTGGTGTGCGGCCTATGCTCCATTGTGGGTAACAGGCGTAAGTAAGTAAGTAAGTAAGTAACTCTTTGCCATTAGTGAAACGAATTCATTCTAGATCTTCCACTGTGTATGAATTAATATACCAGTATAGTTTTGAAACTTTTTGAATTCACTTTCATCCTTTACTCACTGCATTGATGTTTACTTCTCCACTGTAAAATGTCTTAAATTTGTTTACATTTTATAAGTATATATTTCATTCTATAGATGAGAAGACTATAAGAACTTAAAATGTTTATTGATCCCTGGTTAATTAAACTAACCGAACTGCTAATATCTAACCTAAACAGTAAATCAGTTAAATTATTTGGGACATGTATAATGGTAGACATATTGTAGTAATGAATGCTTTTATTATTCTATGTTTCTATTTCATTTTCTTTTGGTTTTAGATGACTAAAATCAATTCGTCATGGCAATGCAAATGACCTGAAATGTACTTTTTGTACACTAACAAAATGTTCACTTCACAATAAAAAAAGGTGTTAATGGTTTTAAAATGACATCGATGTGAAAAAAAGGAATTTTACCTAAGCAATTTTTTTGAATTAACGTACTTTAAATAATCTAATATCACTTTATTTGTCCTCTACATTTTGCATTTCTATTTATTTCAAGTTGATCATGTCTGTAAACTGACATTTGATCTGTAATTCAAGTTTTTAAAATACATTGTTATCATTATTATTATAAGCCACAATGGAATGCTCACAGAAGACATACAGTTAGTTTAAGATGACTGAAATGATATCCGCTGTGAAATGCATCTGGACCTCCTAGACTTTGCAGATAATCTGTCTCTTCTATCACATACGCAACAACAAATGCAAGAGAAAACGACCAGTACAGCAGCAGCCTGAACAACAGTAGGTCTCAACAAACATAAGGGGAAAAGCAATATTCTTCAACACTAAACAACATGCACCAACGAAATCATACTCGTCCGAGAAGCTTTGGGAGATGTAAGAATCTTTACCTATCTGGGTAGCCTCATTGATGAGCAGGGTAGATCTGATACAGATGTGAATGCTCGGGTCGGAAAGCAAGGGCAGAATTTCTACAGCTAAAGAACACCTGGAAATCAAAACAACTATTAACGAACACCAAAGTCATAATTTTCAATACAAATGCCAAGATAGTTCTACTGTATGAAGCGGAAACTTGGAAAAATACCAAAGTGATCAATTATCCTGAAGATACAAGTATTTATTAACAGTTGTCTACGCAAAATACTTCGAAGCCGTTGACCAGACAATATCAGCAATAACCTATTGCGGAAAAGAACAAACCAGATTCCAGTGGAGGAGGAAATCAGGAAGAACAGCTGTAAGTGGATAGGATACACACTACGAAAAGCACCTAACTGTGTCACAAGACAAGCCATCACATGGAACCCTCAAGGCAAAAGGAAAATTGGAAGGCCAAAGAACACATTACTCCGACAAATAGAGAAAGACATGAGAAGAATGAAAAAAAATTGGACAGAACTGGAGAGGGAAGCCCAGGACAGAGTTGGTTGGAGAAAACTGGTTGGCGGCCTATGCTCCGGTAGGGGTAACAGGCGAAAAAGAAATGAAAAATGTGAAATTACACTTTTATATCCAATATTCACTTACTAAATGAACGGAAAAATGACTGTAAGTTGATAGACATGAAAAATTATGCGAAAAACTCTAACCTCTTTGTTTTAAGTTATAATCATTCATGACAAGCGGATATAATATTGAGGCCTGTTCAAAACTCCATTTCATTCTACTTTCTAGTTGTACAAATTTTGTGACAAATATCACTACTTTAACTAATTAACAAACACGCTACATTCATTCTGCAGTCTTGTTTCTTTAAGAAAAGCTTATAACCTATTGCGATTCTAAATACTAGTAAATCTAATTGGAAATATCTCAATTGTGAGTATATTTCTCTTTATACCTACCTAAGGTTTGAAGGCTCAGGTTATCCATACCATTTACAGCATTCACCAAGTTATTCGTATCTCTTCATTTAGTGAATAAGTACATAATACTCTTTTCCAGGTCTAATGATTAATGTATATATATATTTTTATTCAAGTATGCTGGCGGTGCATTACACTTAACATTTTCAAACTAGACAGTTATGCCATAACTTGAACCGCGTAAATGAACATAATCAACTGCAATACTGCACAATTGATCCTGATGACTCATCACCCACCGTTCGTTATTCAAAGTACAATACTGAATATTACTCACTACTGGTGTTGTGCACGAAAACCCAGGTGAGGACAACAACATATTTAAGCGAATATTACAGAGTTGTTAGGCATATTTACAAAACCTTCCCGTGAATCATTATTTGCAAACTAATCCTTATTTGTTTCAGATTACAGTGTTCTTTCATTTAGACTGTTCAGACTTCAGTTCACTTTAAGTTACCTACAAATCGCCTTCTGTTCTCATTCTTCCCTTCTCGATCTTTTGCTGTCAGACGTTTTATTTCCATTTGATATAATATACTACTTAAGTGAACATAAGTAGCTTACACCACACTGGTATGTAAGACTTTTAAATTCAAATGCGAAAAAAAATTAAAAAAAATAGAAAAAAACTTACGGTGAAATAGGACCTGGTTGAATTGTCCATGATGTTTCGCCAAGACCTTGCCATCGATTAAATGCATAATAACCGCATGTTTCTAAATGTATAATATAAATCATGTATATGATAGTTCGTGCAAGTCGTACAGCATAACCAGCATTTAAACGTTGATCTAATTTTTCAAATGCTTCCCAAAATGCATTTAACTTGATTAAAACATAAACAAAATCATAAAAATTATTATTAAAGAATACATTTCCTATGAAATTTAGTTCAACTAAGCATTAAAATTAGAATCAGTCAATATAAAACAGAATTTATTTATGGTTTGGAATACATACCCATGAACTAAACTAAAGTAGATGGTTTCCTTAGAAAACCGCTCCTGGAGGTTTAATCTACGAGTCAGGGAAACAACGTCAGAAGCTACTACTCATTGATAGTTGCTGGTCGGAAATCAGAGTTTTTGGAAGACACCGAATAAACCATCCGTTTCCGAGACCAGGTTTAAGTGATGAACGTTCACTTTTTAAGAAACATCTCAGTCATGTGAAGTTAGTGGGTACGACTTTCCGTAGTAGAAACTGTTGACGGATATTTCACATACATAATAAATAATTGCTATGAACAAGTGGAGAGAAATTTATAGTCATTGGTCAAAAGAAGAGTTTTAAAGAAAACTATGATCTCTGTTTGTGATTTTTACTTATAAGACTAAAACATCTTTCTGAAATTTAAGTCAATCTTTTTTTTACCTGATTAGATCATAAATCATGATTATTGATCATCTGTTCAAATGTGAGAATATACTGATATTTCACAGAGGAGCTAAAACCTAAATCCATAGTCTCAATAAGTTTTACCAGTTGATAATAATAATAACAATATTGTATTTGCATTACAGGGTTGTGAAGATTGTCAGGCGTTCGTGCACAATATCGAAGTTCCTGGGTTCCAATTCTGCGGGGTACAGGAGTCGTGGATGCGCACTGTCACTAATGAGTCCCATACCAGGACGAAACAGCCGTCTTTCAGTGCTTCCAGGTTTCTAATGGTGTTCTAACATTGATCGATTCATGGTTTCAACAATAATGAATTCTCAGCAGTCAATATTTCAACAAGTTTCTTTTACAAAAACCAACAAAAAAAGTCCAGTTGTTAGGATATTCATCCAATATCCTAAGAGAATTATAGATTAGTCCCCCATGGTTAATTCCCATTGGTCAATTTTATGGTCTTCCTAGATATCAATGTCGTATGTCCCAATGTTGTTCCTTATTGGTTGTCCTGACGATAAATGTCACTTCCAATGCTGCTTCCTATTGGTCGTCTTAACTGTCAATGTCACAGAATTCGATGCTGTTTCATATTCGAGCGAAATGTATATATACGCATTATCTGTAACGTTTTATTTCCACGACTAGGACCAGGGCTCGGTCCCGGATCCCTAGTCCGAGATCCTGATTCTCTTCTGGATTCGGACCTCGTACTTTCTGGATGCTTGTGGAATACAGGTTCCAGTTCATATCACGTCTTCTTATTTTTACTAAATATGGGGGTTGGGATAATCGGATTTGAGTAGCATGTTTTGTCACCGGATCCTCAATCCTCGCTCTCGTTTTCCGACTAGTTCAACTCGTAATAGTTAAAGTATATCAAGTTGACGTGTTTACGTGCAGGCGTAACACAGCAATGTGGTGGTATTTTATTCTCTGAGCTGAATGTTTTGATTGTGGAGCTTTCTTAATTGTTCTCCTGCAGAACAACATCATCATCAGCACAAACTTCAGACAGAAAAAGTCCAAACATTTGAATTTCTCCACCTGAGCTACACACTTTCTCTATCATCTCAATATTGGGAATTTCAATGAAATAATCGTTTTTTTGATATGATGAGAATTGATACAATTTTCTAATTAGGAACATGTTTAGGAATATGAGTTTTTTTCTGACTAGTTCAGTTCTTATCACATGTTTGTCGTATAGTATATTTTTGCTAAATGTGGTATTGTAGAGCTTTGATACCTTTGCTTATGTGTATGGATTCTAATGTACTGTTGTTCTATCAGAAATTATACAGGGAGAAAGATGTGAATGGAATGGATGGTCGTATGAGGTAACACTTACCAGTAGTTTGTAAACTTTTAAATGTCTATCGATCACTTTATTTATTGTGACTTCAAAAGACTCACTACAAACCCTACATTCTCCGTAACATGACGAAATGTTTTCTCAAATGCCCGGGGAAGATTAATGGGGGATAGTAAAAGATAACACGTAATATGTAAGAGTTTACAATGAGTAGAAGTAAATGTCAGATTATGCCAGAATTACATAGCGTCTTTATTTAATTTTGTCAAGCGGAAAGCTTTCTTCGATATCAGTCAGGCGTGAGAAGTCCACGAGCGATCATAAGAAAAACTTACACCAAGATAAACCACTTATGACACTATTTTTATTATAGAATCTCCAGTGGTAAAAACTTCATGCGATTCTAGTAGAGTGTTTAAGTCCTGTTTATGTCTCAGGTTAAACTTAACAGCTTGACATTTCGACAGATTGAATGTGAGACCATCGTAGATAGACCATTGTTCAATAAGCAACAAGAATTCATTCATTCTCAAACAATGTGAAACAGCAGAAATCGGTATACATACAGTTTAGATTATATGCATACTTAACAGAATCATTTTCTACGGAAGATAGAAGATCATACAGAAAAAATGAGAAAATAGCGAAGAACAGCTCCTTGTGACACATCTTTTTGACCAAATAAAGACGTTGAACACTTCCCTCCAAGCACAGGATATTGCTCTCTTCCAGACAGTTAAGAAAATAGCTAGTTGATTATCTATCTGTCCCTGTTAATGCTGAAAAACGTGTATAGTCGTCGTGGTTTTTGTAAAGTCCAAAAAATGCACCTCAAACATACTTCTTATCTTTTTCTAAACTGAACATTATTCTGATACAAGATAACAGCAGCATCTAAGGTATTTTTGTGGATTTGTATGCAAACTCATATGAACTGTTATACTATTTTAATGTAGGCTGAAGTTGCAGTAGCAAAAGTCTTTCTATTGTTTTCAGAAAAGTTGAAGAAATTGCTATAGTTCTAAATCTTACATTCATATCACCAGATACTTTCTTTGAAATTAGAATTATCTTTATTAATCTCCACATTTTCGGGTATAAAATTAATTGAGCAGGATTCATTAAAGATTTTCGTGAATGGATGGATGACACAGAATATTAGTACACTTCTTAAAAAAGAAGGTTTTTAGATTTCATCATGTCCTAAACATTCGGACAAATTAAATGACTACAGACATTTCCGGATATCAGTCCCAGTCAAAACTGGAACACAACTCTTTTTTTCAAACTTGTGGATATCGAAAGTATGACATTAGATGATTAACGTGAAAAAAAATCATTTAATATTGACCGGAAGTAAGTATTCTGTTCAAATAGAAAAACAAATGAATAGCCAAATCAATTTCTTTTTGTTCATGTACGTAAATCAGTATGAAACAGTAACTAAGGTTGACAAAACTACATACAATGCTGAGTTTGAAAGAAAAACAATTTGGTTTTTTGTATCATTTTTACTAATAATACAAACTCAATAACTAATAAGCAAAGAAAACTTTAAACCTAATTTGTTTACAAGCTAGATTATGTTAGATTGAACAAAATGATATTTGTTGTTAGATTTTGAAACTTGTGTCACCCAGTGTCGTAGTTATTAAAAACTGAAAAGACCATCGATTTTGTTCTGTTAGTTATAACTGATAAGTTATAAACCCTCTCTTCAGCGTATAAAATTGTCAGGAAGTTCAAATCGAAGAAACGTTGGTCAACATTCAAGCAATTCACAGAAAATGGGCATGACAAAGAAGTTTTTTAGGAAGTACCAAAATGGACAAACATCTAACTATAGAGGAACAACCTTTTTCCATTTACTTGTATTCAAGAAGGAATAAAACTTCAGATAGAATTGAAATAATAATCTCTAAGGCACTGAAAAGAAGTTTTTATTCAATTTAGTCAGTTTAGATATTTGACACTTAAAGTGATTATACTGAATGGACTGAGTATTGTAAAGTTTTGTTGAAATAAAATGTTCAAACTAAGATCTATAGACGTTTAATGAATAAAAAATACGGTAAGTTGGATATGAAAAGCAATTAAAATAATTAGAAGACAGTAAAGAATAATGATACTCAGCTTCTAGATATCAATGCCATGACAAGACTCATACCTGACCTGTCTATATAGTAGTGGGTAAAACTGTTTTAACAAGCGTAAACTATGATGATAAAATTCCATTTGTTACACAGACTTTTTTCTCATTATTAGCTGTTTATTATCATATTTCTTGTTCATTTCTCGTTATGAAGATTTTCTACTTGTTGGGGACGTAAGATGACCAGAACTCACTTGTTTCAGATCCTAAATTTGGATTTTGTGGTTTCGCACATGGGAAAACCATTGACTGTTATTGGTTGATGAATTATTTTAGTACGCTACTTTTGTGGCTCTCCCAAGGACGTTTCTAAGCTGTATAAATAAACTCGATTGTGTGTGGTTGTGAACCTCATATTTTCTGGGTGCTTGTAGAATGCAATTTTCACGCTATATCAAAACTTGTTGCTGTACTTAGTATCATAGAAGCATTGCTCGTGTATCGTGGGACAATTGAGTAAACAATGCTGCCATCAGGAGAGGAGTAATAGGTAAGGATGGCAGATCAGTAGATGAAGTAGTGAAACTTCATCAGTTGTGGTGGTTGGGACATATGTTACGGATGCCCAAGCACCGACTGCCTCGACGAGCAATGTTTTGTGGTATAGGCTTAGGCGAGTAGAAAGTAAGGGGCGGCCAGACCAAAAATGGCAGAAATCTATGAAGTCACTGACAAGTGGACTGAGTCATGTAAGTAGATGTAGGCTACCTGGTTGGGGTCCGCGAGACGAAAGTCAACAATGATTAGAGACCTAGAACGAAATGGCTCAAAATCGTTTGCAGCGGCTTAGGTGTTCCCTGAAATCCTAATCTTCTGGATCCGTTAACACCTCTACCTTTATCTTTCTAAACGTATCTCACTGAATTATACTTCTTGAATAATATCTTCAAATCTTAATCTTCCCCATTACCAGTATTACTTCTACTATCTCTATCACTATGGGGTTTGAATTGACAATAGCGTCTCTGTGCTAATGTAGCGTTGAAACCTGAACTGATGTACTTACGTACGAAGTCCTACGTTGTAAATGACTGACTGACCGACTTAGTGGGGCATTGGGATGCTCGGATCAAAGTAGCCTATCGTGTCACTGTGTAGTGCCTCCACATATATTCCAGTTCTCTTACATCTAACTTGATTAAGCCTTTTGATTAATTTATGTAACCAAGCTATTGGCATAGCAACAACTCATATGTACCGTTGGTATTTTTTATTATCTGCTTTGTATGAGCTTGTACGACTGAGCATTGCTTACGCTTACGCACTTACTCATCCTTTTCGCTTTAATGTTAATCTCGTAATATTCCCATGAACTCACATGATTTGTATCGCTTGTCATTTGACCTTGTCAATCATTCGTCGCTTTTATTCATGTGTGTGCATACCTATTTCGCTTGTCATATGTCTGTCTTATTCTTATCTGACTATATATTCTTAGTCATACTCTATCTCTTTGAGTTGGCTCAACAGCCTTCTCCTATTCGCTTCACTCATTCGTTCGCATTGTAATCCAAGGAGTTGGCTCACTAGCCTTCTCCTATTCGCTTCTTCAATTCGCTATGTGGTGTGCCTCAAATAAACGTATACGATATTTGGAGTTCATCTTCTGATTTATAAATCGAGCTTAAGAACACGCATTAAGCCGGCACACCTCAACTGGACCATTTGTCTTCGCTCTCGTTTACGGACTAAGTTGAACTCTTAGTAGTTCAAGCGTATCAATTGACGAGCGTAACACTATTCCATTTTAAAAATTAAATAAAATATGTTGTCTCTTTTTATAAACGATATTATTCTTTCTAGCTTTGGAAAGTGGAACTTGAAAGTGAACTATGTAAATTTATTTGTCCTTGTTCTACTCAAATCAATATAACCTATTCATTTAACCGGATCAAATAAAGCCTTCCATATATCCAAAATACTTTCGATCAATTTTTATCCATGAATACCCAAACCATTTGATGCTGAATATCATACATCGATGATCGATCGATAATATTCTAACGCCTTGATGATATCGATTACAACTACTTATTGACTGATTTAATCTAGTGGTAGTTATTTTTTGTAAAAAAAATCAATATTAACTCACCTTGACCAAACGTAAAACACGAAAACGTGCCATATCTTTTTCATAAAGCAATGAAAGTAAATCCAATGGTATGATTGATACAATATCAATCTAAATGAAGGCAGTAAAATCAAGACAAGTTGAATTTAATTGTTTAATGAATGTGAATTGTTTATTCGTTTACATTTACGACAAGGAATAAATGAAAGAGTTTAGAAAAGTGGGATCAATCTGGAAGTGCATTAATTTTCTAATAAATATAAGGAAGATTTTATTTTAGTTACGTGTGGTATACAAAAATATAAATGCCAATTATTTACCTATTGATTTGTTCATCAAATTACCTTTTACCTAGACCTCTGTTTTGTATTTAAACATTTTATACTACTAATGAGTAGCTGAATGAAAATAGCACAAAATGTTATTTGTTAAACACAAGCAGATGAAACAATTTAGGAACGATTGATCTATTCACAGAGATATTTCTAAAGTGAATAATATTTGATGAAAATCTAACTGATAAGAATAACATGGTCCATTGGAGTAGAAGGACTATCTACTTAGCTGAACAAATATCATGATGCATTTACTCACTAATTTTCTCGGGAGTTAGCTAAACAACCACTGAAGTACTATCCTGTGAAATACTGGCGCTCCAGTGCTGACTGGTTTTCAACAGCTTTTCAACTAAGATCAGTCCATAAAATAAACAGTACAGTTTTCTAATTTTTGACCTGATAACTGTTCAAAAACCCATGGACTTCTCTAAAACTTTGATTTTCTGACGTGAAGTCGATTACTAAAAAATTTAAGGGAAATCCTTTTCAAATATGTCACAAATTTTTATTGATCCGTCCTCTGAAAAATTAAAAATGATTAAGAAATGAAGTTTACACATAAGGTACCTTATAGGATGAAGGAGAAGACTATGAGGGTAAACTTGGTTGCAGGAGTTTACGGTTAAAAATAGGGATAAAATTAGTTCGATTGTTAGAAAAATGCTTTATATATGTATCTGAATATTCACGAAGTAGATAGAAATAGAATCGAATTCATTGTATAATTGTGTATTATTCTATAGTAATCTAATCAAACTTATGATACTGAATAAAGCGATCGTCATTGTTATTAATTACGTATTATTCTAGTAATAATAATAAAAATTATCACTACTATTAAACAAATGTTTTCATAATTAGTTTCTCACAATGCATGGCTATTCTAAAAGGCTGCCATGGAAGTTTACTGGCTGAAATTAACATTTTATGAATGATCTATAAGAACCAATAATCAAATAATATCGTCATTATAGGGTTGTAAAGATTGTTGAGTTTCATTGAAATCGTAGACCGACTAATGTTAGACCACTATCGGACACTTGAAACACTGGATGGCCGTTCCATTCTAGTATAGGACCAACCAGCAGTGAACATTCACGACGCTGCCAGCGGAAGACGAAATCAGGTCCTTCGGCCCTTCATGCTCGAACTCCTAATCTCTTGGCCACTGAGCCATCATCTAAATTTTTGATGTCTAATTTGAGTTGAACCACGCTACTTAGCGACCCCGTTCATTGTATTTGGGGTGGGGGAACTGCCTCAAACGCAATACGATAGAAGTCCACTAGACACGGCTTCTCACTAGAACTTCAAGAATCCACACGCGGTGCCGGTCACTAGTGAACGAATAGCATACACTGCTGATAAGTGCCATATTGGGAAGAAACGGCAGTCTAGGGCCTTTAGATTTCTAATAATGGTTGAATATTGGTCGAACCGTGGTCTTAATGAACATCAGATGATTACTATAGTAAATAAATTTTCACTTTCATTAATAAAAACAAGATATCACATTGTGGTGGTGGTGTTTGGTTCTCTGAGCTGGTTGTGGTTTTGATTGTGGAGCTTTCATTGTTCTCCTACTGAACACACCATCATCAGCACAAACTTCAGATAGCAGAAGTGAAGCATTAGTATGCTTGAGGCTATTACGAGTTTACCTTAGTCGATAAACGCGAACGAGACAATGAACCAGCGTCCAGGTAGGCTACATTGAATCTGAGGCTGAAGTAAAAAGGCTTTGTAAGCGTAGAAAGTATATTCTACAAACACTCAGAAATCACAGTACCATCAAGCACACAACTCTCGTTAATTTATACAACACAGAAACGTCCTTGAGACAGTAAAGAATATAGCACACTAAAATACACAGCAGCCAATCACAGCCATGGATTTTCCTGGTGGGACTGAAATCTCAGGGTCAACTGATCAGCCCATACTCGCAAACGTGAAAACCAAAATACGGCATTATCAAGCGGATTTTGGGGATCAAACATCGCCGACACCAACCTCGATCTTGATTGGTTGTTGTTGACCTTAAACCTGTCGTTGTTTGCAACTTTGTTTTGATTGCATCACCCTTTTGATCAGAAAATCAAACACCATCACCACAATCATCCATCTGAGCTACAAATCTTCTCCATCATCTCAAGATATCACATTACTTAATGTTTAATCCGTATATCTAGCTAATGGGAAGACTGGAATGACTAGCGACTTTACTAGACAATTCTTATTGATGCCTTCAAATTTCCAGAAAAACAATTTTTATCTCAATATTTATTATCAATATTGTTTAAAACAAATTTATTTATTTATACATACATAATCCATAGAGAAAAAAATAATTAGAAATCAATTGAACTTACTTTAAATTGTAAACTTTTAAAATAATGTAATGCACATGATTTAAAATCAGTCTAGAAATAAAGAAAAGTATAAAATAAATCAATCTCAAAAACCTACTTTAATGATACCATGATCAAGAAATTCTATACGTGGTCTTAATATTACAATATCCAACAGATATAATATATCCATTAATGAATTTAGTGTATACCATAGTGTCATATTCTCTTCACCATCATAAATATTGAATGCTTCACGTAATGGTATAGTAATATAATTGTATAAAACTGCTAGTAATAAGATACCTAACCATAATAAATAAATATTACCTATGGATAAAGAGACAAAAAACAAAACAAAACAATACAGGAAATATATTGTGGAGTTGTTGTGAAGATTGTTAAGTTACGCATTTTTGAAACCATGAATCGATCAGTAATGTTAGACCACCATTAGAAGAAACCTGGAAGCACTGCAGAAGACGGCCGTTTCGTCCTGGTATTGGGCGGACTCATCAACAGTGGCAGTGCGCATCCATGGTGTTCATGTCTAACACTGGCTCAATTGGCCTAACGGTTAGGGTGTTCACGAACAAGATTGAAGGTCCTGGGTTCGAATCCTGCGGGGTGCAGAAGTCGTGGATGCGCACTGCCACTGATAAGTCAGTCCCATACCAGGACGAAATGGCCGTCTTTCAGTGCTTCCAGGTTTCTTCTAATGGTGGTCTAACATTGATCGATTCATGGTTTCAAATAATACATAAAATTTTAGAAAAATATATTTAAATAGTTTGAAAATAACAATTTTGAAGAAACTGTACATCTACTTTATTCATTGTTGGTTAATAAATCAGTTACAATGTAAAGAAAATCACAAAATGAATGAACTACAATTAACTAATAGGAAGAATTATTACGAGTTCACCTTCTTAGTCAGTGAACTAGAGTGAGGATTGATGATCTGGCGACAAGATAGGCTACTCTAATCTGAATGTCCCAAACCCCAGTTGAGTAGTAGAAGAAGAAGACTGGTTATGAAGTAGAACGTGAATTCTACAAGCACCCAGAAAGTACGAGGTCGGGATCCGGAAGAAGCTAAAGATCACTGTAGGGTTCGTCACTAGGTACGCTTAAAGCTATAATGAGTTCACCTTAGTCGATAAACGCTAACGAGACAATTACCAGCGTTTAGGTAGGCTACCTTCAATCCCAAGCTGAAGATAAAAGGCTTTGTAAGCGTAGAAAGTATATTCTACAAACACCCAGCAATCACAATACAATCAAGCACACAACTCTCGTTTATTTATACATCATAGAGACGTCCTTGGGACAGTCACAAAAATAGCACACCAAAATACACAGCAGCCAATCACAGCCATGGATTTTCCTGGTGGGAAATGAAATCTCAAGGTCAACTGATCAGTCCATGCTCGCAAACGTGAAATCCAAAATAAGGCATTTATCAAGCGAGTTCTGGGCATCTAACATCCCTAACAATCACGAACTAAGGATCCGGGTCCTAAAATGTTCCAGATAAAGTATGTTTATACATTTAGGTCAAACAGGAAACAACATTGAAGTAGGTGACAGTGACAGTTAGGACGACCATAGTATTGATCAGTAGGTGATGGACTCACAAAATAATTCTCTTAGTACATTTGATGAATATCGCAACAGTTTATCAAATTAATTATTGTTCTGTAATAATTAATATTATGTTTGAAGTTCTGAGATTTAGTATGAGCGGAACCCAACAGTTTCCGTAATCCTCTTATTGTAATTAGCAATCATGTTGATATTTGTCCCTGATTTCTTGAGGTGAGTTCTACTGATGAGCCAATCTAGTTTACAGGAATGGGTTATCTAGTTAACCTTGAGACTAGTGATGCGTGAGTCTGTTTATGACTAAACGGCCTTCGGTACAAGAAAGTAATTATATCACCGGATAGGATGACAAGCGAGAAATAGAAAGCACCCCTCGATTTATTCCTGATTCGACTAACGAAAAATTTATGCTCAGCAAGATCGCAAAGCACAACGAATAAGATAGATACGATTATGTCCAAACTAGGCATTTAGGACAGGAAAATTGATTACAAAGGGTTACGCTACGAAGTTACAATAATTTCGGAATAAACTAAATTATGTCAGTGAATCGCACACCAAATGGGGAAGCTTAAAATCTATAGGATAAGACAGGAAGAAAAATAAATATTAGTATCTTAAGGACTTGAAATTGGGTGCAACAATGTTTCCAAAATAAGTTTCCACTGTTTTTCACTATCCCTTTATTTCCCTCTTCGCATCAACTCAGAATTTTTGAATGATATATGTTATGATGTGCTGTGTCTTAGATGATCAGAATGTGATATGCGCTGACCATCCAAACTGACTACAAGAGTGGGAGATGAAGTCCACTTCTTGACCAATGATATACATTCGTCCATTTTTTTCATGGTCATCAAATGGCCTTGTCATCTAGCCACTGCTGATTGGCTCACTATATCATTATTCAAAGCAATAGGATACATACAAATATCGTTTGTTATTTATGAAAACTCATAAAACGTAGATATTTTTGACGAATTCTACATCATTCAACTAAAATCATCAACCTTCCATCGTTCAGGTAATCAAAAATAACTTCATGCTTGTTGATTTATTTTGGATGAATAAAAATAAAAGGTTTTATAATAATCATTCCACTATGGGATTGTGAAGTTACTATGAAATCATGAATCCATCAATGTTAGACTTGTTATGTTCGTCACTAGGTACGCTTGAAGCTATTACGAGTTCACCTTAATCGATAAACGAGAACGAGACATTCAACCAGCGTCCAGGTAGGCTACCTTGATCCGTAACGGCTAAAGAGAAGTCTCGGTATAGCGTAGAAAGCATATTCTACAAACACCCAGAAAGCACAATGCAATCAAGCACACAACTCTCGTTTATTTATACATCATAGAAACCTACTTGGGACAGTTACGAAAATAACACACTAAAATAAACAGCAGTCAATCACAGCCATGGATTTTCCTGGTGGGAAATGAAATCTCAAGGTCATCTGATCAGCTCATGCTGGCAAACGTGAAATCCAAAATAAGGCATTTAACAAGCAAGTTTTGGGGATCTAACATCCCCAACAAGATCATCATTAATTACCTGAAAGCACTAGACGGCTGTTTCTCCCTGGTATGGGAATCATCAGCAGTGTGCATCTACAACTCCCATCCAGTGCATCCATGTTTGAAACGGTGTTCTAACATTGTTCAATTTATGATTTAAAACTATCATTCATCACATCTTGTCACCACAGCTTCAAGATTTGAAAAAATATATCAGACAACATTAGGGAAAATATAAAAAATTTCAAAAATATTAAAAACAACTTAATAGAAACTCACTGTATGGTGATATAGTTGCACCGAATACATCTTTTAATCCTATCAACCATGCTGGTAATGGAATTGATATTTGTTTAAGTGTAACATATTCTTCACCAATAATTTCAGCTACGAAAAATTGAATTGAACATCTATCATTATTATATAATTATTTATAATGTCATACAATAAATATTGTCAGATTGATAAACTATTTTAACGCAGAACTAGATTCTTTTCAATTATGAAATATTCAACAGAATAAGATATCTATTTAACTACTTTTGTGGTGTGAGCTACTTATAAGTAGTATATGACGTGAGTGTCAACGTAATGTCTGGCAGCGGGAGATGAGGAAAGATCAAGAAAGGAAGAGTTAGAAAACAATGGAATGAATGTATGAAACGCATGAATAGTGACAATGGATTGATGTTTGGCAACAGGAACAGTCCAGTTCGATATGATGAACTGATATTTTGCAAATGAACAATTTACGATATGGTTTTCCGATTTTACTTAGTAACTCTGTAATTATCGCTAAATACAATTCGGTTGCCCCACCTGTATTCTCATTCACTACACTTATACCATGTTTGTATGGTGTTTATATGTTGAGTTCGTTAGATCACCAGAACTCACTTGATTAAGGTCCGAATTTTGGATTTTATTATGCTCTAGCGTATTGGCTAATCGGCTGACCTTGAAATTGCATTTCCCACTCGGAAAATCTTTGTCATTGGTTGATGGATTATTTTAGTACGCTATTTTTGTGCCTCTCCTAAGGACGTTTCTATCATGTATAAAAAAACTCGATTGTGTATGCTTGTGAACCTCATATTTTATGGGTGTTTGTGGCATACACTTTCTACATCTTGTCAAGATTTCTTCTACTTAGTGGAGCCTTGGGACACTGGGATTAGAGTAGCCTATTGTGTCGCTGGATCATTTGTCTTCGTTCTCGTTTACCGACTAAGGTGAACTCGTATTAGTTTTAAACATATCAATTGACAAGCATAACAGTTTACAATTTCCAAACTAACTATTTACGAAAAGAATAAACTGAATAATGATGTGGTTAAGGATTTTTTTAAGAATTCGATTATTTAAACACATTGATACAGAGCAGTGATATTCTTCAATAGTTGTTCACATTTGATAATTGATAGTTTTTATTTTAACCTTGAAGAAAACAAGGTTCAATAGTTAATTTATAACAAATGTTTTGATGTTTTATTGGAACAATATAAACATGAGTATAAAATGAAGCATAAATATTTATGCACCACAGAAATTATTGAATATGTGAGTTGAGATACTGTTTGGATACTCACACCAAAGAAGGCGGTTTTCTAAGAGGGCCGCACCCTGAACCTTTGGCCCGAAAGTTCAGTTCACAATGCAGTGGAGCGACGTAAGGAAATGCGATTGAATGGTAGCCGGTAACTAACAATAGGGTTATACACCATTCATACGGTCAAAATTTCGGAGCCTATGTACATCAGTGTTTTGGAATAAGGGTTTCCCAACTGTCATAAATAGATCCTCCATACCAAACAATCTGGTTAGGTAGCCGAACATGTTTATCATCCTCTTGCCATGAGAATGCAGTGGGTAGAACCTCTCTGTCAGCGGCTATATTTGTATGGCTAGATGAGAACATTAGGAAAGGAAGAGAGGACTCTTTCCACTCTCGACCATACCAGGACATTTAGGGGCTATGAAAAAAGTGATAGTATAATAGTCGATGATGAACCACTTTGTCGGAATTTTTTAAAAATATTTTGAGGTTATAATTTATGCACGGATTCATTTATTCATGTTTGACCAGTAGAATAAAAATGAATTGAGACTATTAACTTACTAATAGAAATGGTATTTATATAAGAAAGTTAAAATCAAAATTTAGAGATACTTAACATTAATACAAACATTAAAAACTGGAGTTCATCTCTTCAGAAATGCTGACTTAGCGAAACAACTAACTATTGTTTTCAAATTGGTTTAAGACAAGCATTCATCATTCACCAAACTTATTTCAAGTATGTTACTCCGCTAGTTATGCTACACAACCTTAATTACATTTTCAGAGTCTAAGTATAAATAGTAATATGATTACTATTTGAGGTAATGTCACACTACATATATATATATATATATATATATATATATATATATATATATATTTAATACGATCGTCATGGCAGTTCTCTTGTATGGAGAGGAAAGGTGGAGAACTTCGAAAGCCATCATCCATAAGATACAGGTGATTATCAACGGTTGTGTATGTAAGATACTTCAGATCTGTTCACTAGACACTATCAACAACAACAAACTGTGTGAGTGAACAAAGAAGATTCTAGCTGTGGAATAAATCAGGAAGAAGCGCTGGAAGTGGATAGGACAAACATTCAGGAAAATACCCAACTGTGTCACAAGACGAGCCTTCGCCTGGGATCCTCAAGGTTAGAGAAAAAGAGGAAGACAGAAAAACACATTAGGCCGTGAAATAGAGAGAGACATCAGAAGAATGGAGAACACTTAGATAGAACTAGAAAGGAAGTCCCATGAAAGAGGTTGGAAAATGCTGGTTGGCGGCCTTCGCTTCACAGAGAGTAACAGACGTAAGTATACATGGTCAACCAACATGACTTCAGCACATGAACGTAAGCTGCTTTTACACAACACAAGGATTCTCACGACTGCCATTTACATGATCACCCTTGACCTAGAGGATACGAAAATATCTTCTAGATTGTCATCCAAGCAAGTCTGACATCCAATCTGCGCACGCACGGTCAGTCACCCCCGTACGGTTTCTAATGGATCAACTCAATTCTTCCAACCAGTTCACTACCCGCAACCCCCAGTCGACAAGGGCAGCAAAGCGGGCTTACACAGCTAGACCTGGCAGCCTGTACGGGTTGCCGAGCTACCAAGCAGTGCACTAACCAGCAGGTCTTCCAACCGACTGGCCTCCAAATGCCTTGCGATGATACAATTGACTAGAGCCTTCTAGACCGTATATGAAGCCAAGGATTAAGTTTGTCCCACAAGGTCAGCCAGAACATACAACCTCTCATGAGGAAAATATATACATAGTTATTAATTAAAACAGTCCCAAACTATTTCATAGAAGTGAAAAGTTATACTTCCACTCAATACATCTCAATTTTTTTTAAATGATGGTGGATTTCGAACCGAGTGTTTAGCAAATGATTGTAAGTAGTAGACTATTCTATACCATTAATCCGTATAAATATATAAATGTATGTACAACAACCTCATTTTGTATTTAGTATAAATATATATATATATTCCAAAGTAATCAGTATATTCGCATACATCGTTCAGTTTCTGGTTCAGTTGTTTTGGTCACTTTAACTCCCTTCTGTTGTTGTTGTTTCGCAGTATCCTCTGGATTTTGTATACTGAAACATGGTAAATCAGGTTTTGATATAAAATATTTTCTATTTGATGGTATACATGCTAAACATAAAGGTTGACGTATGATTAATTTTCGATTAGGATATCTTTTCCACCATCCAGCTGGTTTTTCTTCAGGAATTTCGGCCATTTTGAATTCGCCATCCAGCTGAAGTTCTTTTTCATCGGATTTTGTTGGGTCTGTACCTGCAGTTAGTCGATTTGTAATTGACCAGTTCAAAAAAGAGAACATAAGTGATAGAAAAGGTTAACGTTGATTAATATCAAAAAATATCACAGAGAAGCTCAGTGAAGTCAATGATACTGAACAGTTTACATCATGGTCTAGACTTAGTAAAACAACCAACAACAAAAATGCACCGAACAATTGTTCCCTCTTTGTCTGAAACTGCCGACCAGTGGCCAAACCCAGAACTTTTAGGTCTTAAGTAGAGAACTCAACTCTAAGACCGATGTTGCTGTATCAAATCGTTCACTTTTTATCATACCAATTTTCTGAGAAAACGACTTCGAATGAAATTTCTGGATAACTGTTTCTCATCCAACTTGGATGAATTCCACTAGCCACCAGTTGTCTTAACTAGAGTTAGTTCATGATGTACATAGCACATTTCAACACACTTTACAAGCTCCTCACATTAAAACTGAAAACTGACTAAGCTTTATTGTTTGAAGTCGACTACTGTTAGACAATTAGTGTAGACTAAGAAGTACTGAGTGTCTGGTTTATTTTAACGACAGGATTCTTACCAGTATTCACTGAAATTTCCTCAATGAACAAACACAAGAGCTTGTGAAAAACAAGTTACCTTTAGGCTAACCCCGTTTGTGCAATGGCAGTAATAAAATGCCATATACAGTTTTGGTAGATGAATTAACGTAATTCATTCACTTAAGCAGATAGACACGAGAATACGAAGCGTAAAAGCCAAGCGAGGCGAGTGAGCCAACTCAGTGTGATAAGGCCATGACTAAGAACTTATGCATTTTTGAAACCATGAATCGATCAATGTTAGATCACCATTAGAAACCTGGAAGCACTGGAAAGCCATTTCGTCTTGGTATGGAACTCATCGGCAGAGCGCATCCAAGACTCCTGCACCCCATAGGATTCGAACCCAGGACCTTCGGTATTGTGCACGAACGCCTAACCTCCGGGCCACTGAGCCAGTATCTAACGGTGTTTTCCCCGAGTTTTAGTGGGAAGTCGCGGCCAGTGAAGTGCAACTTGTTCGGCTGCAGACAGTAACTACCGAAGACTGTGAATGAGGTTGCGCAACTTCGTGAATTGATCAAGTTAAACATTAACGCCACTGGATGCCAACCCAGTGGTCCAGAGGTTAGGCGTTCGCGCACAATACCGAAGGTCCTGGGTTCGAATCCTATGGGGTGCAGGAGCGCTCTGCTGATGAGTCTCATACCAGGACGAAGCGGCCGTCCAGTGCTTCCAGGTTTCTAATGTTGGTCTAACATTGATCGATTCATGGTTTCAAAAATGGGTAACTTAACAATCTTCACAACCCCGTAATGTAATAATTTATAGTCAGACAAAAATAAGCTAGACATGTGATAAGCGAAGTATGAACGTAAGTAGTCTCATAAAAGCAACCAAGATTATGAGCGAATAATTGATAACGTCGAAAGACGTATGACTGGTGATTCACACAGAAAAGTTTAATTAGTTTACCCGAAAGCTAGGACAAGTCCTGTCGACTTGACATATTTGTACACACACACTATAAGATGTTATATGAAGGAGTTTTAATCACGTTCTACTGTGGCGAACAGTGGAATTCAAACTAGAGATTTTAACATATTTGGAACCTATCTGTTTCATTAACCCAACTTCACTGTAGCATTTTACTAATGTCACGATATCTCAACAATCCTCTTATGATGTGCATACTGGTCTGTTGCATTCTTTGACATTAATAACAGGCAATTACGAGCCTTTACAAAGTCGTACAGACATAGCATTTATATTTTATCAAATGGGATTTTCATGTCACTGAAATTTGTGTTTGAAGCGATCAATATAAAAATGTATAAATTGAGTTTCATACATTTTAAATTGTATCAAAAGCCGGTCAGATAAGTGTAATTGTCTCTCTCAAATAATACTCAATTCAAGTAACCAATTAAAGACTACTAAATGACTAAATACGATCTTGAATGATAGAATACAGTGTTCATAAATTTTATTCAAATCCATACAGTTTGATATTTTTTCTCGTTTCGCTTTATGTTAACGAACGCAGAAAGTTATGATCAGAACTAACTTGTAATTACTATAGGTCTGTCCTAGCTAAGAAAGCCTGTTGCCCTATTTGACACAATGTACGTACATTAAAAGCTCCAACATATAGTCTGGAACGGGGTTTCAAGAGACCAGGAATGACGTTTCGTGAACTCACTTCGTCTGCATGAGCTGTGCACTGTGATAAATGAATGTGAGTTAGTCGTGGAGATAAGAGAGTTATTGAGGGGTGTAGGAAGGATTTGATTACGACCAATTTGGTCTCGTGTGCTGTTATGGGTATGAGGGCGGTTGTCACATTCCGGCTGCCCACACCGTGGAAGGTTGTTTCTTGAGGGACCTGAAAAGGAAGATAGATTAGTGTTGGTCTTGGAGACCTGGCAGCGTGACCGCAGATCCCAAGGGATAACTGCTTGAGGCCGGTCACGCACGGCCTTTTTATGAAAGGTTTTTTGAGGATTACCTCCGCTCTTAAAGGCCCTTAGTGGGCACCCTTACAGACGGAGACAAAACTCCGTGAGGTAGGGTGAGGTGTGACATTTTTAGGGTCGACCTTTTCTAACCCTTTCTTCCTTGTGAGAAGGCAGCATCGCTGCAGATGCTGGTTATCCGAATGAAACACCTTACTGTTGTCACACCGCTCTGCAGCCAGCAGTACGATTTCACCCTCAGACCTTGGGTCCGGGGGTCTGTCCAAAAGTATACAAAATCATATCAACAACCGGAAACATCATTTTGAGATGTTGAACTTACAAGTTTCTTTTTCATCGGATTCACTTTCACTGATTTCCACTTTTTCAACATGTTTAGCTTTGATTAATTCAGTACGTTCTGTAAATTTTGTACGTAGTGTACGTAGTTTTTCTACAACTGCTACACTGACTTCTGAATCTGATCGTCTAAAACGGAGAGAGAGTTTAGATAGGAAACAAACAAAATTAGTGAAGTTAGATTCGCATTAATGAAATTTCATCCTGTAATCTCAATTAAAGAACTTAAATAAACTAAAAGATGATAACAGTATCCGTTAAATAAATTAGCAGTTATCTAGACTCCATAGATCAGTGGATAAAGCGTAGAGGTGTTAATCGAAAGGTACTTGTTTCGTGTCCCAGTGTGAACAACATCAGTACTGGGGAAAAAGTTCAATCAGTTAACAAGTTTTTCAAGTTAGATGAAACATGCTTCATGGATATCATTGGCACTGACAAAGTGTCCACTTTAGAATTTATAGTTTCAGTAATCGAGTCGTCTACAACTTAGAACCTGGCACATATGCACATCAGTTGAAGTTGTCATATAACTTAACCACAACAAGATAACTTATTAGTAAAAGCAGTAACATTATTAGAGGTAACAGAAAAGGTTAGATATAAGAGACAGGATTCGACTAGGAATGATGGTTTCACAGAATAGATGGTTTTTTTCGGTTATTAAGAAACTTTGGATCTAAGGTAAAATAAAGAGTTTATGCATCCGTGTCATCCAAATTGACTGACTAATAGTTACTCTAATCCCCCGAACCCCAACTAAGTAGTCTGCTCCTGTCTTCATGGTTCATCCCAACTTTCAATAGCTTCATGGACTGATGCCACAGCTTTTCTTGACTTTCCTTGGTATTCTTCATACCCTACTCCTACAATAACCATCAACTCGCGGTAAGTGGTGGTGCGGCATACGTAGCACATACCCCTAGTCACTTTAGTTTCTTAGAGTGTCTTTAGACAAATGTAAGAAACTGATTGATTCAGTAATTTCAAGTTCAAAGTGCTATCGTTGGAAAAAAATTAAACCGATTCAGAAAAAAATATTTTCTTTCTGACTACGGTGTTCGGTCTGCCTACTTATAAAAATGACCTTAGTTTCTAGCATGATTCCTAGGAACCAGTAACTATGTTACTCTGGAGTGGTGAATACTACTAGCACCATGGCTTATAAGTAGTATGCAGCGTAGTATCTCCTAGGAGGTTCCTACCGGAGAAAAGAGTTTTGGATCAGAATGTATGGCATGATCAGAGTATTTCGAAGACTAGAAGACATGTGAAGGAAGACAGCCAGTAATCCGATTGTTTTGCAAATTGAACTTTGAGGATAAAATGTACACATTTTCCTAGTAAACCATCATTTTCGAACGTTAGGCTGGTAATTTCTTCCTGTAAGTCAAATGTAATTAATGGATTTTATTTGATCAGTTTTTCATTAGGAATGAAGTATTCTTTCTCAATGATATAGACTTATACAAATCCACTTATACAGTAAATTTCTTTTGTGATGTATGGTATCTAAAAACTGATATTGATGCATAACCTTCCTCTAAACACAAGCCCAACTGAGTACTTAAGTGTGGAGGCTGAATGTTAATATATCTGTATCCTTCTGCTGATAGTAGCACTGGGCTTGTATACCAATAGAAATCGATCACTTCCTTTCTAAATTTTGAAAAAATATTTGTAAAGTAAAAACGCCAATAACTATTAATATAAAACATACCTACTGATTGAAAGGTGACAGTTGCTATTATTGACTTGATATTTAACGTAATAAGTTTAGAGTTTGACTAAGTGTTATGGGCTAGTTTTTCCGTATTATTGACTCAAAATATTATTGGCGTTTCTTTTTTAACTCCATAGTGTTATTATTATTATAAGGTTGTAGAGATTACTGAATTTTATTGATATTGCAAATCAATCTAAGTTAAATAATCATTGAAAGCTTGATAGCACTGGTCGGTCGTTTTGTAGCAACATAGGACTCTCAACAGTGTTTTTTCATGACCGCATAAATGGGAACCGAAATCAAGACTTTCCGTCCCGCAGACAAACGCTTAGCCTGCAAACCGCTCAGCTGGTATCTAAAGGTGTACAAATCTAGTATCGACTAATGTGCGATAATGCGCCACAATCTTCTATTGTTTTCTATAGGTGTAACTACCTCAAGTTCAATACCGTTGAAACCTCATGGCTTGTCACTTTAACTTTGAGAATTCTCTATCAAAACTAGTCACTAATGAGTAAGTTGCAGTTGACATTATGGGATTATGAAGATTGTCGACGAAACGGTCATTCAGTTTTGTCAGGCTGTCAATGGTTATCCAACTTTGATCAATTTACGGTTATAGTTAGATATTCATCCCACTCTCATCAGTTTCTATAGATCACTAATATTCAAATCGATATTGAAATGTATGAAACTACTAGACCATTATTCAAAGACAATATATTACTTTATTACTAAATTAATCACCTAAGACGTTACCAATATCAAAGAATACAATTCTTATCCCATGTATATGAATATAAACAAAATGGAAAGTAATACCGGTATTAGAAAAAATCATTATTCATACAGTATCAATGGTAAATATAAACTCTTCATAACTTACGCATTTCGTTGGGGAATCCTAAGGAAAGGTGCATGCCTACTTGTTCTATTAAGTTTACTTTGTGCTTTAGATGAAAAGACAAAAAAAGGGGTCGAAATTACAAAAGATATTCTAATATACATCTAGTGAATTGGAAATGTGTACTTGAAAGGCAAAAAATATCAAATTGACTTCAATAACGATTTCTGACTGATTTATTCTATCCTATTCCTTGCTGTATTGTTTACTTACATGTATGCTAGACTCAGTTGAATTCATAATAAGCCTTTTAATCGAAATGAATTTTTTAATGTTCAGAAACAAACAGTACAACTATCACAAATAAGTCATTATTGTTTAGCTAACACTTTGAATGGTAGATCAAACTGATATACAACAAATGGTCATACTATTTTCTTTTAAATGCAGACTTATCATCTATTTATTGATATTTCATTATCAAGTAATGTAGATTGTTGTCAATTACTGAAATGTGAATCAATCATTGTTACACCACCATTAGAAACCTGAAAGCATTGAAAAGCCGTTTTGTTCTGCTACGGAAATTATCTGCAGTGCTTATCCACGATTCCCGCTACTCACAGAAAAAGAACCCAAGACCTTTGACCTCGCACACGAACGCCTAACCTTTGGACCACTGAGCTGTCATTCAGCAGTGTTAATGTCTAACTCTGATCAATCTAAGGATTTTGCGCGACCTCACCCACTTGTCTCCGGTAGTCACTGCATACAGCCGACAGGGTTGAACTCCACTGGTCGCGTCTTCTCTCTATAACTCCAAGGTTAGGTGTTCGAGTGCAGGAACTAAGGTCCAGGGTTTGAATCCTGCGAGTCGCATAAGTCGTAGATGCTCATTGCTCATGAGTCCCATACCAAGATTCACATTCCAGTATCTGTTGATCGATATATATGGACAATCTCAATTTTTGTAATATTTTCCACATAACTACTATTATCATTCGATATTTGAATGAGAATTTTCAACCATTTTAAACTTTATTGAGTAACCTCGAAATATCTTAACAACCTGTCTTAACTCATTTATTAGGTAGTACTTTCAAACAATATAACTATACTGATCATATTGAGTTTTACATAGCTTGTTTATATAATTCATTAGTATTCTCATAAAGAATTTTAAATTTGTAATTGTATTTACTAGCTCATTATACAAATATGATTCTTTGATGTTGTTTAAGTGAACCAAGAATTTTCATTTAGGCATAAAAAGACAAGATCAATGGACTTATTGTTATCAATTTTATTATAATAAACCTATGTGTTTTACATGAAATTTGTAGAATCATTCTTCTTAGCCTGACGAATGATTTTTATACTTTCTCTATCGTTATGATAACAAAATAACAAATTTATAAAATGCTTCCCGTTCTTTATTGTCTGAGTTTAAAATATATTATTTTATTTCATTGTTAAGCGACGATCTTGATAAAGTCATTTAGACAAAATAATTTGTTATTAGAATATAACTGGAGCATCAAAATTGTAGAGTTATCATAGTTTAAATCAGAAAGAGATTTTAACGAGGCCATCACTGATAACAAGATTCCGGGATAGATGTTTCGTTCTAGCACGGGACTCGTTAGCAGTGAAAATCTCCAACGAAGCACTGGTCTAGAGGTTAAGAATTCACGCATGACCGACGGTTCTGAGTTTTATCTCCTGCAGTTAGATCGTGGATGTTCACTATTGAAGAGTCCTAAACTAGGACGCAATAGTTTTCTAATGCTTTCTGATTTTTAGTGATGGTCTGGTTAAGATCATTCCAGGTTTGAAAATACTATTGGAATGATTAAAGTTTCTCCAAATAGAATGGTGTACTTTGCCTGATTTTTCCATTAAAAAATTGTCTTACAAACTTACGGAAAGCAGCGATGGCTTTTTCCATTGTCTCTCTACCAATTGATTTAATCAAAGGTGATTGCTTCTCCTCATCAATAGAATCTTTAATTTCTTCTGTCATCTTGATAAAAGTAGTCTGTAGTAGTATGTAAAAAAAGTGTGTGAAGTCATTAATTAGGAAGTAATTGTTCAATATATCAACATCAAATTTTTAAATTTTTTTGTCTATCGAAGAGTTGTTGAAATGTTGCTACAGTCTATCTGTGAAATAAGATTATCAGTGTCGATTTTTCTCTTATGATAATTTTCTCTGCTCTGATATTGATAAGTCTGCTAAATACACGCTAGATCTAGTTTCCTACTCGCTCTTAATCTACACGACAAACCTGAACACAGAGTATAGGCACGAAGCTCAAAGCGAAAGAATGGTGATAAGGATGTACTTGACCTCGAAAATAAATCAAAAATACTTTAAGAATACACCGGATTTTTATATGATTTATCTACAGTTAGATTAACAGTCAGATTTTGCAGACATTAAACTGGCAATAATAATCCAATCAATACTACTATGTGAACACAAATTTATCGTACTATATAATTCAGAATCTAAAATTCTCTATAAAATCTGAATACAGGTCACATACGTTTAGAACAAACTCTCTTCCATTTGTCATTCATAATTCAAATAATTCAGCTATTACACAACAAATCAGATTTTACCTCATAAATAATTACACCAGTGATAATACCTTACTCCATTAGTGAAATTATTAAGTATACTCCCTAACTATCCATTCGTATTGATTTTTTATCTGTTGGCTTTCGTAAAAATTTGCATCATGAAATCCTTACTCTAAACCTGTTTATTTATATAAAATGGCATATTAGTTTACATAAGTCTCATCACATAATAATCAAACACGTATGTAACAATAGATCTATCACAGTAATGCTTGTTGTTATTATTTCATGCTCTCAGGCTTCAGTTTTCTCTTTTTCTAGCTTTAGAGGAGTAAAAATGTGCGGTGTAGCGGTTTTGTAATCACTCTTAAATAGTCATTTTTATACATGACGTCCTAGTCTTGCTACAGTGAACATACTGATTCTTAAGTACTGAGTCCGGTGAAAAGTCTATCATTCCGAAACGCTCAGGATATTTTAACTTTACCGTTTATTTTGAGTGTACATATGTATGTTGTCCTTACATTGCTTATTTAAAACACCTGTGTGCTTGCAAGACTGATAACTATGTATACTCTGATAGTATTGATGTCATCAAAAATACTATCGACTATTCTTACGTATTTTATGACTGCATCGTAAGCTTCACGCTATTTAGATAGTTTTTAACAAATTTTTCAATCGAAACGATTTATGAACTAAGCCTTTTCATATAATATACTGTTGTTTGTTTAACACATTAAATTACTCTTTGTATCAACTTAATCGTGCTTATTTATTGACGTGTTTCTGAAATTATTTTTAGTGTATAGCCATATATTACTGAAATTTTTATTAGTAAATAATTAATTTCAGACTATTTTTTAAATTGTTCACAAATTTTCATTTGGATTTGAAATACAAATTTATAGGTGAACAATATTGCATTCAATTTTATTTCCAATAATTGGTTAACAATATTGAGTTTATGACATAGGATTAGAGTTTTGTGAAATTGTCACTGTCACGACTATTTATTGTTTATGTTATTTCATGTAAGTTTTAGTTTGAAACTTTATATTTTCTTAGAAACATACAAGTTTAGAAAGTTTTTCACCAGAAAACAATTTTGTTGTTAAACCCACTGATCTTTTCATAGTTACCATTTCGAAAGATTAATAGACTTTTATAAAATGAAAGGATGATGGAGTTTACTGAATTTCATAGTTTACATCATAGAATAAATTTAGACAACTAAGGGAAAACAGGAATCACTGGAGAGATATTTCATCCTGGTATGGGACTTCTCATCAATCGGTATTCACAACCCTATGAGGGATTTATTCTAGGGACTTCAGGTCTCGGTCTAAGTCTTGAGCCCTTAAAACACTGAATATATAGGTTCAATTAGGCTCAACAAGAAATAAGAGGTTCAATTAGTTTTCTACGCAACAGTATTCCAACGATCCTGGTAAACAGATCTACAAAACACAAAATTGTTGAACACAACTGACCCGTGTTTTTCATTTAAAACCGGTGAACTATCTATTGCCGTTGGTCACTAGTGGTTACCATAAGCGTATTGTAAATTCTCTATAGTTTACACCGCTGGCTGTTCTCAGTTGGAAAACCGAAAATTCATAAAAATGCTGTTTAGCTTCCTCAATCTTGAGCATGAACAAGGCTTTAAAGTTCTTAACGTAAATCTTATTAATGCATTTAGAGTATAACCTCAATAATCTAGAGGTTAAGTGTTCATATGCAAGACTGAATGTCTTAGGTTTAATTCCCGTTTGCGGGCTCAGGGATGGATACTTCTGAGGAGTCCCATACTAGGATGAAAAGACCGTTCATTGGTAATTAAACTTTGATCTGTTAGTGTTTTAAACTAGAAAACTCACTGATCAATAAAATATTTGTAAAGAACTCCTAACACCATGATAAAACTGATTAAGAAAATATTGAAGGAGATAGTATATCAGCATAAGAATCTCTCATACAATTGTTACTTTCACTATTTAGTCATTTAGCAGTATTTTGTTTGTGATACTGATGACCTACATGAAAAGATTTTATTGTCTTTCGAACTAATATCGGTACCTGTTTCATGTAGAAGCGTTTTCCAAGTTATTTGACAAGCATGAAATTAATTTGTTCACGGATGGACTTGTTTTTAATTGGTAATTCGTATTAAAAACATAAAAAACGGCTGTTTTAGAATAATAATGTCAACATAGTATGAACCGGTTTAATACTTGTGAATAAACTGTCAAGTGAAATTCTACAGATGTCCTATAGAACGAGGTTACAAGAACAACTACAGTATTTATGATATCAAATGAACAAATTATCTCTGTAATACAACAGTGCAAAATCAAAAAACGTGCTCACTACTGACTGGTGGGTAAATTCTTGGAGTTCTAGTGAGAAGATGTTTCCAGTGGAGTTCAACCACGTCGAATTTATGCAGCACCTACTGAAGAAAATGGGTGACATTTCCCGAAAACCTTAGATCGATCAGAGGTTAGGCGTTCGCGCGCAATACCGGAAGTCCTGGGTTCGATTCCATAAAGTAGTGGGGGCTCATTGGCTTCCAAGTTCTTAATGGTGGACTAACAATGATTCTATTCATGATCTCAATGTGTAAAAACAACAATCTCCATAATATTGCAATTCAAAATAAATACCGTGATGAGTTTTCGAAATTTTATTTTGGAAAAAAGAAACAGGATAAATGTAATAATGATTCTGGTTGTTTGAAATGTTAACACTGTATCACTTGATCGAGAATTTTGTTTACTGATATCACTGATAAGGCTCATTCGACTATAGATCATTACTGCCAATACTGTAACTTTTTTTCACATTTTATTAATCCTATGAAAAATATACAGCTGTCTACGCAAAATACTTCGTATTCGTTGGCCAGACAACATCAGCAACAACGAACTGTGGGAGAGAACAAACCAAATTCCAGTGGATGAGGAAATGAGGAAGAAGCGGTGGAAGTGGATAGGACACACATTACGAAAAACACCTAACTGCGTCACGAGACAAGCCCTCACATGGAACCCTCAAGGCAAAAGGAAAAGAGGAAGGCCAAAGAATACATTACGCCGAGAAATAGAGAAAGATATGAGAGGAATGAACAAACATTGGACAGATCTGGAGAGGGAAGCCCAGGACAGAGTTGGTTGGAGGAAACTGGTGAGCGGCCTATGCTCCATTGGGGGTGACAGGCGTAAGTAAGTAAGTAAGTATGGAAAATATATATTTATCACTGATAACGAAAAAAAACGTTACAAACAACGTAACTAGTATCAGCTGATTGTCAGATGTATGCAAGGTAATGTACTTTGACATTCTGGATAAAATTGTCTGTTTGCTTATACCATCGACTTGATCATTACTTATTCTTAAAACGCTTAGTCTACACAATCAAATATACCGATAATGTTAGCTGAACATGTTTGCGCACAGGACTGAAGGTCTTGGGTTCGAATCCTGCCGAGTGCAGGAGTCGTGGATGCGCACTACTGATGAGTCTGATACCAGAACGAAACGGCTGTACAATGCTTCCGGGTTTCTAATGCTGGTCTAACAATGATTGATTGATGATTTCAAATGTGTGAGAACATGTTTATCGTTCGATCTGATGATATTATTCAGAAGTACTTCCTATGAAAAAAAACAGTGTCCTTCAAAAATTAAAAAGTTGATCTTTAACAAGATGATTGAATTGAGTTAACCATTGTGTTGAGGATGTTAGATCCCCAAAACTCGCTTGATGAATGGCTCATTTTGGATTTCACGTTTGCGAGCATGGGCTGATCAGTTGACCTTGAGATTTCATTTCCCACCAGGAAAATCCGTGGCTGTGATTGGCTGCTGTGTATTTTAGTGTGCTATTTTTGTGACTGTCCCAAGGACGTTTCTGTGATGTATAAATAAACGAGAGTTGTATGTTTGATTGTATTGTAATTACTGGGTGTTTGTAGAATATACTTTCTACGCTTACAGAGCTTTTTTTCTTCAGCTTGGGATTCAAGGTAGCCTACCTGGACGCTGGTAGAAGTCTCGTTCGCGTTTATCGACTAAGGTAAACTCGTAATAGCTTGAAGTGTACCTAGTGACGAACCCTACACATTGACTTTTATTCTTGAAAAAAATTAAAAAGCTCTTTTTCTGTTTTATTTTGTTACAACACCTTCATTTACTTCTTAGAACTAACTGTGAACTGTATTTTTTCTAAGCGCAAGAATAACTACAATTGTACAATATGTTGTATCTGTTTTTTAAACTAGAATGTTATCTTCATGAAATCTATTTCAAATGTATCATAGAGAAACTAAATCTGAATTGAATTGTTCATTGCTGCTGACTTGCATAATCAACATGGTATAAAATTTCATTCACATTTATTATGGTACAGTTATTCATGGTTAACCAATAAGCCTGCTGCACATGCACACCGCTGCTTTTTAGGCGACACATGGATTCTCACAAAAGCCGATTCTGCAACCACCCCTGCCCCATACCGGAACGTCCAAAAAGCACGCACATGAGCAGTGGCTACCGTTCGGGCACTTATGAATCAACTCGATCCCTCCAACCAATCCACCACCCACAGTCTCCAATCGTCAAGAGTGGCAAGGCGGTGTTTCACAGCTAGAGATGGCACCCCGAAACGGATTACCGAGCCACCCAGAAGCCGTTCTAACCGTCTGGCCTCCAACTGCCTTGCGTTGATACAATCAATCGGAGCCCCCAAACTCCACATGAAGCTAGAGATCGAGTTTGTCCCACAAGGTCAGCCGGGACGTACACCCTCCCATGGGGTAAATGTCATGAACTTGACCAAGCGCAAGCACTCAACTAAGCAGGGTTAATCCCACTACATAAGCGGGCAGATATCATTGGCGTCCAGTACCCTTTCGGCACTGACTCACATAACTCAACTGTTGACCGTTGCTAAAGGGGCCTCGGCGCCAGTTTACACACTACACCGAGATGCTGAGTGTTTGGGACAACCACATAGGGTCGGAGTCAATAGTCTAGAATCTATACAGCTGCTTCCCCAAAAAAATCATCTAGGGCCTCTTTCAAGAAAGCTGGAAAGTTATATCCCATTATTTCAAATTTACCCACGCTCAGTGGACGGGATTCAGACTTTGAGACGTTCGGTCCTAACCCATAGAGTGGCTAACCGCAACCACGACCTTGCGACCATGAAAACGTAACATTATTCTGGAACAGCTTTTAGACGCAGCGCTGTAAACAACGCCACTTTGCCTGGCAGGACCATGAAGAGGTAGCCGCCATCACAACTCTCAAAAGGCTCCATTTATGCACATCACCTAATATACCCATTCAATTAAAAGACAAGGCATTTGGCTACCTTAAGAGAGTCATAGTTCTAAGTGTATTTAACAAAACATATCTCTTTAACCATTGTTGCTTATGTATCATAATCACAGTAAAAATTAGATAGAATTTAAAATAGTGGCTAATTTATGCCCTTTAGTTTTTGTCTTTTTGGTTAAGTTGAAAAGAATAGTTAATGTAACTTTGAAACTAAATGATTTCGCGCTCAAATCTTGCAAGACATGTTAGTTAGCTTAATGATTTCAACTGAATCTTATTGACAAATGCCAAACGGCATGAAGTTTAGATTTTAAGAACTCTTGGAGACAACCTTTAATAACATTCGAAATTCGAATCATACTATTTTTGTTTGACTAGTTTCTATTGTAGATAACCAATTAATTAATAAAAGTTTTGATTAAATCTCCCTCTTTTATTCGTTGCTCTTTTCAAACTAAACTCATATCAACTGAAAAAATCTTTAACTTTCCAAGTGTATTCAGAAGTTACATCAATCATGTCTAGAATTATTCCAATGAGTAAAAATTTAAATGTTTAACTTTTAATATACCCGACATAAAAGTTAATGTCTTTTGTTCATTCATTTTAAATCTGTCAGTAGTATGACAAAGTCATTATTTAAGTATCAAACGATCACAACTTTCGCTTAAAGGCAGGTGCAGGAGTCGTGGATGCCCACTGCCACTGATGAGTCCCATATCAGGACGAAACGGCCGTCTTTCAGTGTTCCCAGGTTTCTAATGGTGGTCTAACAATGATTGACTGTTGATTTCCAAAATGTGTAAAATGCTAATCTCCATAATTCTAATTAAAAATAATATCATTTACTTTTAAAAGTCCTTCCATCGGTTCCATTCAATTTTTTGAGGAAATATAAGGAAGGTACTGTTTTACCTTAACAAAATATCTTTTATATGCTTATTTACTTAATATAATTTTATTATGAAAACTAATTTTTTTCATAAACTAAAATACATTTGAATTCAATGTACAATTGGTTAATTAAAACAATTATCTATTTAACTATTGTATAACTACTTGTTTCAGAAGTACATTTTCCTTTGTATCAACCTTAAGTTAGTTAATCGATAAAATGTCCACTTTCAAATGGCATATTGATTCATGTAATCCATGTTTATTAATGTATTTGACATTTTCTATGGCTAAGAATGTTTGTTATTTCACTTGAAGAAAAATTTATCTGACTAACCAGCTGTGTTGTTGTTGCTGCTTTTTTTTATGTTTGTCATCAGTTCATTCTAGGGACATTTTTTGAAGAATTCACTCTCATAATCAGTTATCTTTCGAATTTATTATACGATTAAAAATTAGCTAATGATTGGCACTTTTTACTGATCGTTTTAAGAACTTAACGAAAATACCTGCTTATCGTTATTAAATGCCCTAAGACCTTCTATCTTTAATTAATAATGATAAGAATAGTTACGGGACTCAGTAAAGTTATGGACCGATCATTAAAAACCTGAAAGCACTAGAAGACAGCCGTTTCGTCCTAGTATGGGACTCATCAGAAGTACACGAATCAAAATCAACACCTTCGGTCTCGCTTGTGAACACTTAACCTCTAGATCACTAAGCCTGTATCCCTGATATAGAGTGACCTCACCCACTGTCCTCGGCAGCTACTGCTTACACCCGACAGGGTAGAACCCCACTTGTCATGGCTACTCACGAAATCAGTCATTCAATAATCACTCAATAATCTCCATTTCTCCATGGTGAAAAATTACGAGACTAATACAAGTAATTAAAGATACATGTGTCCATATGATCAGTAAGAACGAGCTTTTTGTATTCAACCAGGAATAAAATTTTTAATACCATTTATCTGAATCAATTAACTGGACTGTTTTAAGACCAGCAATAACAATTCCCACTTTGTGTACAGGAGGATATCAAGAAAGGTTTTCAAGAATTTGATTAGGGAAATAAAATATTTCTTCATATAATAATTCGTTACTACAATAATCATTACTTACTTATTTCAATGTTCAATTTATTGCAATACTCCACGAAATACTATGTACTCAGAAAAATCATCATTTATACTTATTTAGTAGTAGTCAAGGTGACAGATAATATAAACTTGAATTTATATTCGAATATCTCTATTGGAGAATTTAGAAGAAGAGGAATGATGGAAATAGTAAACGCCTAGAAAAAAAACTCTCTATTCGAGTTCCTTTTATTTTTTTTAAATTATAATATATATTAATGATATTAAAAAAAAATAAATTGTGATATCAATTTCATTTTTAATCCCATTGAATTCATTGATCAGTTTTTAAGGTCACGAGTACTATATTCAATTATCAATTTGTTTTAAAATATGCACTTATAATGATTTTTTTAAACCCGATATTCGAACTTACTTCATAAACAGTTAGTTATTTAGCTATGCCATACTAGGTTCGATTCTGTTATGCTGGTCACTGGATATGCTTGAAACTATTACGAGTTCACCTTAGTCGATAAATGAGAACGAGACGACGAACCAGTGTCCAGGTAGGCTACTGTGATCTGTTGACCCGAAAAAAACAAACGAAAAAGTCTTGATATAGCGTAGAAAGTGTATTCTACAGGCACTCAGCAAGCACAGTGATCTCACGCACACAAATAGAGTTTATTCATACATCATAGAAACGTCCTTGGGAGAGTCACAAAAATAGCGCGCTAAAATAACATGGTAACCAGTCACAGCCAATGGTTTTTCTGGTAGGAAATGTGATCTCAAGGTCAACCGATCAGCCTATGAATAAAATCCATAATTAAGACATTTATCAAACGAGTTCCGGGGATCTAACGTCCCCAACAGATTCCTAATGGGATACATTGTGATGGAGTTGTATATTAGAACAAAACAGCTGTCTAGTTCTCCCTGATTATGAACAGTACCCTAGACACGATTAGTTTATGATGAATAAAGTCCACAAACTGAAAAAATCTCTATAAAACCTCTTCAACTGAAAACAGGTTTATTTATTTGACGGTGTCAGAAGGTTATTCATTTTGGCGTTAATTTCCACAACTAACTAATGTTAGTTATAAAAAACGTATGAACGAAACGAGGAAAACTAGACATTAGTTTTATTTTCATTTGAGACTCCGAAATTAGAACAACCGTAGGAAGTTCAAATCATGTTCAGAATATGCCATTTTTAGGCTGCTAAGTTGAAATTATTGCTTAAACATTTTAACACTAGTCAATTTCCAGTTTGAACGGATGTTCAGCCAATGCCGTCAGTACTGGCAGTAGATATTGATCACTTAATATCATGAAATTAAAATAGTAACAATCATATTCCAACTCGATGGTCTAATAATGAAAGTTAAGAATTTGATAGCACGTTTAGTTCAAGCTGTGGACTATTTCCGAATAACTGGAAAAACAAGCTTGTTAAGAAATTTATTCAAAAAAATTCAACTTTTGTAATTAAGACTGAATAATTGATGTGGATTTCATTTTTCCCTAGCAGGTTTATTCAATACCGATAATGATGTTGACCATAGAAGCATTGAAAAACGAGGAGTAAACAATGTATGATTGACTGATCAGCTGATATCGATTTATGATGAAAAGGTTGCCTTCAATTTGAAATAATAGTCTTTTTTTTTTAAAATGTCAGTACCTTTCAGAACCGGCATCAAAATTTCTCAGCTAAAAAAGATTATTATCAATCATTATTGATTGATTTCATATTTTTTCCTCACTTGGCGCAGATAACGTGTTAAATAAAATGAATTCACCGGAAAATTATCCTCTTAGATCATCAAAAAGTTATTATACCGCTAGCAAGGAAACCCAGGACAACAGTTTCATCTTGTAATAAGACTGAAACTTAGTAACCTTCGTTTCGAATGCTGATACGTTGTCCTTCTGAGCTACTAAAACCAGATACCACACTAGCTTGTTCGACTGTTTTGAATCATAATTCATAAGGATTTGTATCTCGTCTTTGTTGACGTTAAAGACTACAGTCAATCGATATCTTTTGGTATATATATAATCCTGATATACTCGTCAGCTGATATGCCTGAATGCCATTACGAGTTCACCTTACTCGGTAAACGGGACGAACGTCAACGATACAGTGACACGACAGGCTATTCTAATCCGTTGTCCCAGGCCACACTAACTAGATCAAGAAGTTTTGATAAGGCGTAGAGAATGTATTTTAAAAGTACTCAGAAAATGCGAGGCGTCTAAGCACACAAATCAAACCTATTTATACAATGATAGAGACTCCCTTGAGAGAGACGCAAAATAGAGTACGAAAACGGTCTATCAGCCAATGACAGTCAAGGATTTTCGCAGGGGAAAATGTAAGCTGAAGGTCAACTAGCGTGGAAACATGGAAATTCTAAATTTCAGGATAAAACTACAAAATTAGGACCTTTCCAAGTGAGTTCTAGGGATCTAAAGTCCTCAACAAATCCTGAAGGTTTTGACTTAATATTATCCGAATTGTTATAATTTTTTTATTAAGGTTTCGAATTTAATAACGTGAAGTAAAGTTACGCAACATTACATAACTATACTTAAAGAACAGTAATGAAATGACACTATTAATATTTTCCAATTGATGTTATTTTGAAGAAATCAATATTTCTCGCACTCTGAACAGTATAACTTACAAACTCAACTAAAAGTAAGAAATAAAATGGGGAAATCAATAAGTGGACCATCCTATCGCATCATAAAGGATGTATCAAAAATCACAACTAAATTTTTGGATAGACTTAGTTTATAAGCCAGCAAAATCAGACTGATCATTCTTATGTAAACCGAAAGACAAATTGACCTGATATAACAAGGCAAACGTCGTCTACAAAATAAACCCTTACAACTATTGAAAACACCGAACAAGGACGTATTTCCCTTCATCTTCATTCATATGAAACACTAAACAGCTATCAGACGTCATGACTTATGTTCACTTTAATCAATGTACGTGTTCAAAAGGGAAAATATTAAATTATTGACAAGATGAATACAAGGATTAGAAAAAATCCTACATGTTTCACATTGAGGTCAGTAAGCAATTTCCAAACTAATCCAAAAAAACCCATTAACAATGACGATGGCAAGAATCAAGTCAAAAGGCATTGCAATCAAGAAAAGCAGTATGAAAACAATCACAGAACAAGTTATAACAAGAACTGATAATGTTAACAAAACTATTTGTGAGATAAATGATACGAAATTCTAATCATTCATTAATACTAGTGACAATGGGAAACCGATTTAGGTTCGGCGAAATCCTGCCAAGTGCAGTAGTCGTGGATGCGCACTGCTACTGACGAGTTCCATACCAGGACGAAACAGTTGTCCAGTGACTGGTTGATGATTTAAACATGTAAAAACACTGATCTCAGTGACTCTCATTGAAAAAATCAGGTAATTTGTTAAATTCAACTTATTATGTTGATCTCAATTCATTTGTGTTTCATGAAAAATGAATGAACCACTTCATAATTTCGCTGCTTACGTTGTTATTTCCTCTAGATGACTGATTTTATTTTACACATTAAAATGAAATGTATCGTTAAAAAATCATTCAATTAAAACAATGTGTGAATTTATTACATAACTGACATCAACTGATTAAATGATAATTTTAGAAAAAGAATTATCCATCCATTTAGTAATTTGTAAAAATTATCTATTTTTTGATTCAAAATACCTTTTACACTTGAATACATACATTAATTGTCACTTTAAATCTAACTAGCAGTGCACGATCGAAAAAAAAATCAAGTGACTACAAATTGAATAACTATAACAAATTCTGCATAACTTGTGGAAGTTTGATGAAGTTGAAATTCTCTTGACTAAATTTGTTTCTATTTTTAAGTTTTCACTGTCAACAACATCAATCAATTACTAGAATTTCGCATTATTTATCTCATAGCTAGTTTTGTTATTTTCAAACTTTGATAGGTATTTGTTACCACGTTTTCAGTGATCGGACTACAGGCATCAACTTTTCGCCGATTATGTATGTGCGTGTAGACACACTTGACCGAATTGACCAGTTAATCAGACTGTCTAAATCAGCATGATGTGCGCTAGCGTCTACTATGCCCGTTATTTCGGTTAAAGTTCTAACTTCATCGGCACAGAGTGGCATCATCGACTTGAAGATAATCTGAAGTTTATTTACAAACAGAGCAAACAGTAAATGACCTAAGATGAATCCTTGCTGTTCTCTACCATGTACTGGTTTTCAGAAGTAGTATTTAGAATTTATTTTGACTTTCCGTCTTCCATTCAATGAGGAATGATGCACTTCAGCCAATCGTGAAAGTGAATGCAGCTAAGAAACATATTGCTGAGTTCAACCTCACAGGATGATAATCATCAAAGACAAACGTACACTTAAGTGGGTTGAGGCAACGACCGAAAATACGTCTCACAGAAACAATGATCTATACAGACAGATATTAAAGAAGGTTGCATTAAAATGCTCTATTTTTATCACTGCACTAATATCTGAAAGAAAACACAATGCTTACTTCATAAGATATTGTTAACCGTTATGTTTCATTACAAATCAGTTGGTTCATTTGACGATGGCAAAGTGAGATATTTAGACGTAGTAATTTGTTGGGGAGTACATGTTTTTAAATAATTCAGAGATATGTTTTAAAGAAACTTTAACTTACAAAGTATTTATGGATTAGATTTCCTACCCATGTTTTGAGCATTCATTCAGAAAAACTTCTGTTCAGCAGCAGTCGCGAATCTGTTTCCAAACTGTTTAGAATTATGACGCTTGTATTTCAGCACATTTGTCTAGTTTAACTGCAGAGGTAGTTGCACGATGGTTGAAGCACAGAAGAAAACATGTAACTTCAGTCGTATATAGTGGAGCATCATTTGACTAGCCATAAAATTAGTACATCATAATGACATGGATCTACTTGTAAATGTTTGTCAACGTAAATACGCACAATGTATATATATCTGCAAGGATGTCGATATGTAGTAAATATCCTACTGTTATACTCCTAGGTGCTGGCGCCAACCTCGTACGGCCTTAATCGGTCATCGGTAAAAAACAAGTCGTTCGTTTTGGTATTCTATGTATATATATGGGACGTTTTTTGAATTCTCGTCATAACCTTTTTTGAGTTATTACGGTGCCCTACATATTCCAACAAACTCTGGATACCACACTACAGGATATTTCAGAAGTAGCAGTGTATTTGAATAGTTTTATTAACATGGAAAGAGATAAAATTTACTCATAAAAGAAACTTGACCAAGGTGACTGGCTACTTATAGTGCAATATTAACATAAACCGCTACACAGATTGAAAAACGAGATTTAGGTAGTTAATGGTACCCAGTTCATAAACTTTTCAATAATTTTTGTCATTTTGATATGAAGCTAAATCGATGAAGGGACTAGTTGTATGGTTGTCATTGATGTCGATTAGAGTAAACGAACATTTTTTTTTCTAAAATTATAAAAAAAGTGGAGAGAACATCCTGATACATTCAGTAGGGTTTAAATAAAAATCTTGATCTATTTGTTTTTATATTTAGTGAGGCAACTCATATCCTGACTTCTTTAACCATAGTCATAAAATGTAAGAAAAATGTTTTTATATTTATGAAACTCTCCCGTAGTTTTAAGTTAGATTTAAGTCATTGTTCTTGTTGTAGGCAACGTCGTCTTCTGGACTAGACTGAAACATGTTAGTAGGTATCGACTACCTGGTTGGGATCCACTAGACAATCGTAACCGATTGTTAGAGACTTTGAATAATATGGCTCAAAATCGTTTGTAATGGAGCAGGCGCATCCACTCTCTGTGTTCTCTCAAATTCTAATCTTCTGAATTCCTAATCATCTCTATCTTTCTCTTTCTAAATTTATCTCACTGAATTATGCTTCTTGAATCATATTTTTGAACCCTTAATTTTCTTCATTACCGCTAATTCTTTTACTATCTCTACTACTATGGGATTTGAATTGAGAATTATATTTCTGTGCTTCTGTAGTATGGAAACTCGAAGTGATGCACGTAAGTACGAACGAAGTTAAACATTGTAGCTAACTGATACCAGTTATCTTAAATGTAGTTGTGTAACCAATTATTATATTGTTTCTACTTGTATACAATAAAAGTGTATATAATTCACCTAATCAAGTTTCTCCCATTGTAAGGTTAGTCAAATTGTTGAATTTCATTGAAATCATGAATCGACCAATATTAGAAGACCATCATCAGAAGCCTAGAAGTAGTGTATATCTGTACCTAACTGACTGACTGATGACTGCTTATTGAATCTAAAGTTTCAGACCATATCCCATGTATTTTTGGATTCGAGGCTTGTTTGACGAAAACTAGCTCCCACGATAATTATATAGAACAGAATTAATTGCATGAATCGGTGTGTTTGTGTGTGTGTGATTACTGAATAATCCTAAAGTGATTATTTATTACAATATTTTTATATTGAGACAAATGAACTCTCATAGCCAAAATATTAACTTTCAGTCTACTGAAACTGACATGTATGGCGCCTTTGGTGTACGTGTTAAAAGAAATAAATTGATTAAACAAACTTTCTATCGTACATTGAACATGTACATTTAAATATTGACTCTGTAAACATGCATTACTTCTAACCAATGCTAATGATGACACTAATAAATAATTACACATTTTTGAAACCGTGAATTGATCAATGTTAGAACACGATTAGAAACCTGGAAGCACTGAACGGCCGTTTCGTCCTGGTATGGGACTACTCCTCAGCAGTGCGCATCCACGACTCCAGCACTCCTCAGGATCCGAACCCAGGACCTTCGGTATTGTGCGCGAACGCCTAACTATCGGATCGCTGAGCCGGTATCTAACAGTGTTAATGTCTAACTTAATCAAATTCACTAAGTTGCGCAACCTAATACACAGTCTTCGGTAGACACTGCCTACATCCGAACAGGTTGAACTTCACTGGTCACGTCTTGCCACTAGAACTCGGAGAGGATTCCTCAAGAAGCTAGTCACTAGTGAGCACAGGTAATTTGCATTTCAGGGTTGTGAAGATTGTTAGGTTACACATTTTTGAAACCATGAATCGATCAATGTTAGACCACCATTAGAAACCTGGAAGCACTGGACGGCCGTTTCGCCCTCAGCAGTTAGATACCGGCTCAGTGGTCTAATGGTTAGGGCGTTCACGCACAATACCGAGGGTACTGGGTCCGGATCCTGCGGGGTGCAGGAGTCGTGGATGCGCGCTGTTGATGAGTAGTCCTATACCAGGACGAAACAGCCGTTTTTCAGTGTTTCCGGGTTTCTTCTAATGGTGTTCTAACATTGATCAATTCATGGTTTCAAAAATGTGTAACTGTTGGGATAGCCAATCGAGAAGAAAGCCAAGCACATTGTGGATTGATGAACTATATGAATAATGTTCTTGGTGAACTATTTAATTAATGTTCATGATAAACTATTTGATTAATGCTGAACTATATGATTGGTGTTCATGATGAACTATTTGATTCATGTTCAAAATATTTAACGACATTTATATAATTGTATAAATACGCATGTTTGATTGTATATTTTTGATTCTGACAATAAGCGTTCTCCAACGTCTTCCGTCTTCTTATTTTTGAACGGAGGAGTCTAACGTTCGGTGTGTCATTAGTACAGTGGTTTGGCGTTACATCAAGTACGAAACATAAAAGTAACTTAACAATCTTCACAACCCCGTAATGCTAATAAATATTAAGAGTATTTTCCATTCATTTTTGATTGATTTTCAATTAGTAATATAAAAGCAAATATGTGAATAATTCAATTCTTCAAATCAGACCGCTACTTTGCAAACCATGTGACATTGAACATTAACAATGATCATTCAATGGAATCCTTAATTTGACCTTATTTTACACACACACACACACACACAATTTACTCATTCGGATAATAATATTCAATGAAGTATTATTCTTTTTAAGTATGTTGATATTCATTCATTCACTCATTGAGTTGCCGCGTTAATGTTATTATGAATTTTTGAATTGTGTTTATGACGTAAGTTAATTGAAGAGTTTGAATTGGTTTTGTTATAATCATGGTAATAATAATAATAATAATAATAATAATAATAGTAATAATGGAGTTATTACTCAGTTGGTTGCTATAGTGATATAATAAACTATGGAAAAATCTGAAAATTAAATGATTATTTTTAATTATTTCAATTGATCAATTCTTCTTCTTTTGTTAATAGGTAATGCTTTATTAATGTTTGAACCTTTAGAAGGTTGATTCAGTGTATGATAATACTTAATAAATTTCTCTAAAAAGCAGTTACTTGTTTAGAGAATAGAGTTATGTGTAACTCAGTTGGATAGATAATTGTCAGTCAGTCAGTTACAACGCAGAACTTCGTATATACGTAAATACATAAGTTCAGCTGGCCATGAAACATTAGTACACAGAGATGCAATTGTCAGTTCAAATCCCATAGTGGTAGAAATGAACAGAGACACAAATTTAGGCGTCCTACAATAGTTGTTTTCCTGCACCTTAAGGCGGCATTTGACTGACTGATTAGCTTTTGCCAACCTGCGTCACTTATGGCGTAGGCGAGATATCCGTTTGCTGACTAAAGGGCGAGTGTACTGTGCTGTGGTTCGCTCCGTCTTACTTTATCACTGTGAAACATGGCCAGTGAGAGTAGAAGATTTTCGTAGGTTACTGGTTTTCGATCATGTGTCTTCGAAGCATTGCTCGTATATACTGGGACACCCGAGTGAACAACGCTGTTATTAGAAAGCGGGTGCTAGGTAAAAATGGCAGATCAATAGATGAAGTGGTGAAACTTTATCAGTTGAGGTGGTTGAGACATGTGTTACGTATACCTACCTAATCACCGATTGCCTCGTCGAACTTTGTTTTGTAGTGTAGGAATACGTTGGAAGAAAGTTAGGGGCGGCCTGACCAAAACGTGGCAGAAATCCATGAAGTCATTGACGAGTGGACTTAGCCATGTCGGTAATTGTCGACTACCTGGTCGGGATTCGCGAGATGATAATAATCGATGGTTAGAGACCTTGAATGACATGGCTCAAAATCGTTTGCAATGGCGCCGGTGCATTTATGCTTTGTGTTCTCTCAAATCCTAATCTTCTGGATTCTTCAACACCTCTAGTTTTTACTTTCTAAACTTATCTCATTGAATCATACTTCGTGAATAATATCTTCTAATCCTAACCTCTCCGATTACTTCTAATACCTTTACTACCTCTTCTACTATTGGATTTGAATTTACAATTATATCTCTGTGCTGATGTGGTATGGCAATATGAACTGATATACATACGTACGAAGCTGTACGTTGCATCTGACTGACTGACGAAGTGGTAGAGATAGTAAAAGTATTAGCGGTAAAGGACTCGAAGATACCATTCAAGAAGTATACTTCAGTGAGTTAACTTTAGGAAGAGAAATATGGAGGTGATGAAGAATCCTTGAGATTGGAATTGAATAATTGACTTTCAACTACATGGTTAAGAGTGTGTAGGGTGTAATATATGTATATGTATATATTTTTGGCTGATATTTTGTTCTACTATGCAGAACAGACATAAATGCATGACACTAATTGACAGAATAGAAAATCATTCTTTTCTCTTGATCATAGTTCTCCAGTAGAATTTCAAAATTGTCAGTTAGAACTTCAAACTGAATGATGATCATTGTACTATACTAGGTTGGATATGCAAGAAAATTTACATTGAATCTTTGCTGACAAATTCATCTCAACCCTTTTCAAAGTAGTTTTGAGTTTTAAATTTGTAACTTTCATATTGGTTTTTACTGTGTACAACTGGTTTCCTGTCTTTTGTTATTTTCGAATATTAAAAATAAACCGTCGATAACTGTCAGTGTTTAAAATTTTCTCTGTTGCAATTTCTTTTTTTTCACCTTTGGGGCTACTGCTGGTCCCAAGCACGGATAAAGGAGGACAGTTGGGCATGGGGTTGGCGATCCCATCCCGTCAAAAACTAAATTGCCAAAAAAACGCTAACCAGACGAAATGTAGATCAGTTGCTTAACTACCAATCAATGCGATCGGTAATATCTATTTCGTTCCTTATATGGGTGAAGTCTTAAGATCAAAGCTGATATCTGACAGTCCATTTTTAAAATGATTTTATGACTAATCCCATTCACGACATGAAATTTGTCAAAGATGCTTATTGCATTGCGGGGTTGTTGTGAAGATTGTTAAGTTTTATTTGCAACCATGAATCGATCAATTGATCAAGTTAGACATTAACACCGTTAGGTACCGGCTCAGTGTTCTAACGGTTGGGTCGTTCGCGCACAATACAGAAGGTCCTGGGTTCGAATCCTGCGGGCTGCAGGAGTCGTGGATGCTCACTGCTGATGAGTCCCATACCAGGACGAAACAGCCGTCTTTCAGTGTTTCCGGGTTTCTAATGGTGTTCTAACATTGATCGATTCAGGGTTTCAAATAAAAGATGCTTATTCCGATATTTCGATGAATTATTCTACTTACTTTTAGATATTACAATGTTTCCGATTACTACACTTAATGAGAAATACAGCTGATATTGTAGGCATAAAAAATTGAGTACAAATCATAATACTAATAGTGTTCTTTTTCTCCAACCAATTACAAATTACAATATAAACAGTGTTAGCAGCTAACTAACTATCTTCAAATGAAATGAAAATGATTTACCGAATCCCTTGATTTCAATGTGACAAACAGCAAAACATTACCCTTGAACTATTCAAATTTTGTTGATACGTTTTTTGAAGTATCCAATAATAGTCAAATACGTGATCCTACACGTTCAGGAAGTTGTAATGAGACAAAAAACAGTTGTCTATCATTAATACAACTGTTACGACTAATCTTTTTTCAGTGAATATTTACAAATATCCAGTCTATTGGGCAATATGTACATCAGTATTTTTACTCAACTACTGAACTAGAATCATTCTCCTTTCGCAGGTTGTAATATTGAATGGCGTAAGATGGAAAATGTATTTTTCTTTCCTTTGTGTATTTGATTAACATATTGCTTATGACGCCATTGGCTTTTCATGATCTTTTCTTTTTCATCATACCTAGATTTCAAAACAGGCAACATATTTTTTTTGAATACTTAACAATGGTGAATAGTGAAATCATTTCGGTAAGTCATTGATGAAATCACTACATTTCTGTATTTTTAAGTTACTTTGAATTTGTTTTACGGCTTTTTTTCATTGTTATTAAGCATTCAGTATAAAGATATTGTACATTGAAACATTTCATTGTTTGTCTGACGATATTTATTGTATGTTGATGACTGATTGATGTAGTGCAATATGAAGGGAGACTGGATTACACTGAATCAATCGATATTAACTACTGCATACTTTACTAAATCTCTTTTTCTCTTACTAAAAATAGCTGAGATATAAGAAGAAGATTATAAAACCAGATCACTGTGTAAAAACTTTGATCATGTTTAATTGTATTAACTAAAATTACAACTATGTTGGAGTCCCAAGGTCCTGCGTTCGATCCTCGTCGGCAGGAGTAGGTTGGAAGAAAGTAAAGGGGCGGCCAAACTAAAATATGGCACAAATCCATGAAATCACTGACAAGTGGACTGAGTCATGTTGGTAGATGTAGACTACTTGGTTGGGCTCCGCGAGACGAAAGTCATTAATGGTTAGAGAACTTGAACGACATGGCTCAAAATCATTTGTAGTGGCGCAAGTGCATCCACTCTTTGTATTCTATGAAATTCTAACATTCTGAATTACTCATAATCTCTCTCTTTCTCCTTCTAAATTTATCTCACTAAATTATACTTTCGAATTATATCCTCGCTCCCTAATCTTCTCCATTACTGCCAATACTTCTATAATCTCTACCACTATTGGATTTGAACTGACAGTTGCATCTCTGTGTGCTGGTGCAGTATGGCAACCTGAACTGATGTACATACGTACGAGGTTCTGTGTTCTATCTGTCTGTCTGTCTGCCTGGTCGGCAGAATCTTGGATGCACATTACTACTGAGGAGCCTCGAATTAGACATAAAAAAGCTCTCCAGTGTTTTCAAGTTTTTTATGATTATTCAATCTAGTCCAGCCCATGATGTTGACTATGAAATTACAAAAAAATCTTCCCAAACGCCTTATGAACAAATTTTTTTATACGTATGAAATCGATAATGTGTAGACTTATATCTATCTATATCTGATGCTTATTGAACTGTTATGGGATACACCCAACATTGTAATTACTAAGGTTACAATTATAAACTGTATGAAATGAACAGCGTGTCAATAGAAAGGATTCATTGAAACATGTACATATACTACTACTTACAATAATAGTAATAATAATAATCCATTATTTAGTAATAAGAGCAGTAATATCATGAATTACAGCAAAAGTATAATAATGATTCACGTTTTTTAAAAAAGAAAAAACATTTTCTCCTTGTCTGCTTAGATGAAACTAGGATGAGAAATTTTTAAATGAAGATTACTGCATTGTAATTATATCGGACATTGGGCAGAGATTGAGAAAAAAAATGGACATTTTTAAAACAGGAAAGACTATATATTTTGTCTAAAAAGTCTATTTATTATACATATGAGTATTATAGAGAAATTCTGAATGTAAACTATGGGAGTGCTGAAGATTTCGATTGTTTTTAAGAATATAGATTCAATCTTTTGCATATTGTAAAAAAATCAACTAAACATTGTTAGACCACTATTAGAAACTTGGAAGCACTGGGAGACGGCTGCTTCGTCCTGGTATGGGATTCATCAGTGGCAGTTCGCATCCATGACTCCTGCACCCAATGTAGTATAGGCCACAGACTAGTATTCTTTTATTCCTGCAGCAACTTCAATGACGCTCCCAGTCTCCTACATTGTACGAACATTCTATGTAAAAAAATAATGGTTGAGCTGGTTATCAGAAGGGATATCAGTCTCCTGAGATCCAAAGAAACTTGGCTTTAATCATGAGACATTATAACTCTTCTACATGAAGATCTAACGCCTAGGACAGAGCTGAAATGACTTGAACTATTTTTTCTTGTGAGCGTTTTTTTAGCGAGTTAGTTTTTTATGGGATGTGGTCGCTAAAACCAAGCTCAACCCTTCTCCTTTATCTTGTCTTGGGACCGGCAGCAACTCTAGAGGAGTGGCAGGCTACATCCAGTGATATTATTTTCATTGCGGTTACAGTGATGTCAGCGATTGATTTGATAAAGTCGGAAGAGTCTAGTGCTCTGTACTTATTGATTCAATTTCTAACAGGCTGACGGATTTCAGCTAGCTATTTAGCGATCTCACGGTACAGATAATTATTATTCGCGATCAATAGGATCCTTAAGGATGCATCTTTCGGAAGACCGCATAGCCTTGTACTGAACTAACTAACATATATATATAGGGAGAGAAAGAGAAATAAAGACTATGACTTGTATATGTAGTAGGTTGTTTCAGAATTGAATTCCGATAATATCATTACATTTTCTTTCCGGTAGTTTTACGTTTCAAACGTGAAATAAGAAGGAATTTATCTGATAGTAAATTACATTTAATTATAAGCCACTGCATGCCACTAATAAACAAACAGAAAGCTTATTAAGGAGAACTATGCATTTCGAGTATGGTATAGTTACTCGAAACAGGAAGTTGATAATAATCACGTGATAATCATGAACTGATCACACTAACAGGAATTGTTTTTGATGATGTTGTATTCAGTGAGATAGATGATCTCAAAATTCATGGGGAAAGAAAAATCAGAAAATAAAATTACAATAATTTATGTTTTAATTAACAGTACTAACGCACAGAAACTTTGTAAATGCAAGTATATGGAAGCCAAGTTCACGCTATAACGATAACAGTCCGAAATCAAATAAGATGAGTTGTGTTTATATACTATTTAGAAGAGTCAAAATCCACTATGATACTGGTACTAAACAGAGAGCTGAGGAATTCCATCTTCTACATGACGTAAGGACGGCTACTCAACAACTTCGCCGAAATGTGTCGATTCAGTTGTCATTCCATCAAAACATCAACCTTATAAACCAAGAAGCAGATCAGCAAACCTTATGTGAAAAAAAGTTTCAGTAACCATAATGAATGTTCTGAAAACTTTGGGAATCATTGTGACTTACCAATCAATATAACCCGTGTGTTTCAAACTAAGCAAACTGCGGGCAAAAACATTTAAGAATAATAAATGCGACTTCATCTACAAAATTAATCGCACCAGCTAAAAGATTCTTTGCATTAAACGAAATGTACACCAGTTCCAACTATCTATACAGAAGCAGAAATTAGAAGTGATGTGCCATGTTGATGTCAGTACATACAGACCACTGTAAATATGAATTAGATTAGAGAAATGTTGAAATTCTCTGTTGGAGAAACTTGTAAAATACCAGCAAATTTCTAGAAGTGTTACGGACTGATTAGTAATTAAGAAGCTCATTTTCATAGATCCAGTAAGTATATTAGCTATACGGAAACAACCAGTAATAAGCAAAGCTACTAGAACGAATTCGTTTGGAATAACTACCGACAGAAGATGACAGTGTTGTCCACAGCATAAACGAAAGCTCTAACGTTGCACCATCTTACTCAAACAACATGATATCACCAAACGCAACCACTTGAGCTTCAAAATCTTTTATCTCATTTGATTATTTAATATCTAGCTTGCTTAAGTTTATAGTGGTAAAATTTCCAACGTAGACTAAAAGTTTCTGGACTGAATATTCTTTAAGGTAATACTTTCGTCCAGGTATGGGAGTCATCAGCAGTTTGCGTCCATGACTCCTGCTACTTGCATCGTTTGGACTCAGAACCTTCGGTCTTGCGCGCTAAAGCCTAACACGTGAATCACTTGGCCTGCACCCAACAGTGTTAATGTCTAACTCTGACTTATCTAAGGATTTTGCACGACCCCACCCATATATCTTCGGTAGTTACTGCACACAGCCGACAGGGTTGAACTCCACTGGTCACATCTCACCACAACCTCGAGAATTTCCTCACGGAGCTAATCACTAGTGAGCGCTGCTGATGAGTCTCATACCAGGACGAAACTACCGTCCAGCAAGACCACGTTTTCAATAGTGGTCTAAGAATGATTGATTAATGATTTCAATTGTTATCATAGTTCTTGATGGTTTAGGTTATCCCTTGTTGATATCATGACTGGATTCTGTTAAGTCGTAGTTAGTACATGCTCTTTCTATACAGCTTGCGTCGATGTAATCATTATGCCACAAGTTTATGCATATCAGATGAAATATGGCCAACAGTAGAATCCAGGACACGCGTTTTGTCTTGATCGAGACTCGTCAGCTGAATGAAATCCAGATATTTACTAACGAGTTTGAAATTCATACTTGTTGACCGAATGACTGAATATCTAAACTCAATGGCTATGTATGCAATGAGTTGGTGTTTTGAATCCCATATTGAACATTAACTGGATTCCAATGCTAGCCACACTCCATCTCTACATAATCATATAAAAATTGCTCTATATAGAGCAAATTAATTGTTAATTAGTAAGATTCTTGTAAAAAAACGCTGTAATAAGATACTTTTATATTGTTGTTTGAAAATGATCATCAACATTTGTGTTGTTGTTCAATGAGACAATAGCGTCGCAGTGAATAACTTCGAATAAAATGTAACTTTGTATTCTGAAATATAGCAAACAACGAGATCACTTTGAATGTTAGATTTTCATCTACTAATCTATTTATTTGCTTTTACACCATTTAGCCACTGTTTAGATTGTGGACAATTTACACCTATGCCATTTAATTGTACATAGCCAGCAGAAAACACTGGACATAGATTTTGTGGTACTTAGAACTATTCAGTAATTTACTCTCTTAAGCTACAAGTAGCTTATGTACCCTGTATTGTTTATTTTCAAAGTCAGAGACGTTACCAGTAAGCTATTCGAAGCGGTGATGAACAAAAGCCAATCAACACGAAACCAACATTTTGATTCTCTAGGTATGAAAATAACAAGTGCAAGAATAAATGATTACCTACTTAGTTACTTACTCCTGTTATCCTTAATATAGAATAGGCGGCCAATCAGTATTGTCCAGCCTTCTCTGACCTGGTATTCCCTTTCCAGTTCTATCCAATTTTTATTCATTCTTCTGATGTCTGTCTCCGTTTCTCGAGGTAATGTGTTCCTTGGCCTTCCATTTTTCCTTTGACCTTGGGGGCTCAAAGAGAAGGCTTGTCTTGAGACGTAGTTAGGTGCTTTCCGCAGTGTGTGTCCTATCCACTTCCAGAAATTCTTCCTGACTTCCTGCTCCTATGGAATCTGCTTTGTTCTCTGCCACAGTAGGTTGTTACTGATGGTTTCTGGCTAACGAATCCGAAGTATTTTGTGTAGACAACTATTATTCAATACATGAATCTTCTGGTTGATGGCTTTCGTGGTTCTCCAACTTTCCGCCCAAAACAGTAGAGCTGTTTTGACATTTGTACTGGAAATCGTGACTTTTTTGTTTGTTGACAGTTGTTTTGAGTTCCATATGTTGTTCGCTTTTAGAAATTCTGTCTTTGCTATGCCGATCCGCGCCTTTATATCTGCATCGGATCCACTTTGCTCGTCAGTGATAATGACTAGATATGTAAAGGTTTTTACATCCTCGAAGGAATCTATATCAAGTGTATTGTGTCAGAGAATCGTGCTTTTCCCTTTGTGTATGTTGAGGGCGACTGCTGCAGAGGCTGCTGCTTCACAGACCTTCTTCTCTGGTATTTGTTGTCGTGTGCGCGATAAAATAGCCAAATCATCTGAGAAGTCCAAATTGTCCAGCTGCATCCTAGTTTTCCATTGTATCCCGTGCCTCCCTCTAGATGTTGACGTCTTCATCATCCACTCGGTCACCGGAATTCGTAATACTACCAAAGAAATAAATAACGTACTTTATTTCAGAAAAAAACTGCTTAAAATCACTAACATATATTTTAAAACTCTTCAAAAGAGTAAAACCTCAACAAAAAGCAGATGTTAACAAAATTCTTCCGATTTATCATGTATACTATGATTCATATATATTTTAGTGAAATAATTTGTCATTAATCGAATACAAGTAGTTTATACTTTAGTTCAATGATAAATTATCATGTTAAAAAGTACAAACTCGTTTCTGTGACTCAATTTTGCGACATTGAATTATAATCAGAAGTTGTTTTATAGGAGGATCATTAGTCAAGCGCGGGAAATATTAATCATTCGAATAGATAGTGTAACTTTATGCATGTACATATAGTATTGAGAGGATTAAAAGATTAGATGGATGAATTTTATATGGAGACAATTATTCGTTTTCAGTATTGAATAGAATTGAGATGTTTCACACTTCTGAGCATTCATTTGGTATCTCAGTACTGCATTTAACAGTATACTTTTCTCTTACTTACTTGCTTACATCTGTTACACCCAATGGAGCATAGGCCACCCACCAGTTTTCTCCGGCCAACTCTGTCCTGGGCTTCCCTTTCCAATTCTGTCCAATTTTTGTTCATTCTTCTCATATCTTTCTCTATTTCTCGGTGTAATGTGTTCCTTGGCCTTCCTCTTTTCCTTTTGCCTTGAGGGTTCCAAGTGAGGGTTAGTCTTTTGACGCAGTTGGGTGCTTTTCGTAGTGTGTGTACTATCCACTTCCACCGCTTCTTCCTGATTTCCTCCTCCATTGGAATCTGGTTTGTTCTCTCCCACAGTACGTTGTTGCTGATAGTGTCTGGCCAACGAATTCGAAGTATTTTGCGAAGACAACTGTTAATAAACACTTGTATATTCCAGATGATGGCTTTGGTAATTCTCCAAGTTTACGCTCCATACTTTTCTCTGCTGATTTCATTCCAGTTATCTTAAACTATCTACATATATCTTCTGCAAACAAGTTACTCTAGCGCATACTGATGATGTCACAAATATTCAGTGTTTGACAACCCTTTCGTCTGTAGCACCCTTCTACATGAGAACATCAAACCCAGTCAAACCATAAGTCAGAAATGAATGAGACTGAAAGTATTTTTGAGAGATAGTTAGGTAAGTGATCTTACCTGATTGGTTGTTGCGAGGTATGCATAGCACGGCTTATCCAACAGTAACCTAGTGCGGATGCATGAATGAGTGCTTTCAGTCGGGTCTGTGTTTTTAATAAAACTAATGAGATCATCACCAATACTGAAGACTTACAGAGATATTCATTTGTCGCTGCACTAACTTGCCATATAGAAAAGGAAATATAATGAACGTTAAACCTTGAAATGAAATCCGATGAATTAACGCCCTTATATATACAGCGTTCGCTAGATAACTGAAAATAGTGCACACATATTGAACATTGGCATGTGTAGGCGCTATAAACTCGTGAACATAATTCCTGTCTTTGAATTTTCGATTATTAAACGAAAATCAAATCAAATGCTGATCGATCAATGAAAAGTAATCATACTATGTAGCATATGAATCGATGATCAAGATGCTCAAGATTATTGACTTTAGCCTTTTGAACAACTTAAAAATCAAAATTCAAGATGACTAATCAGAAGAATAGATGTTTTATCTAATGAAAATTAACACAAACTAAATATGATTAAACATCAAGAATGTTTGCATAACAGTAATTATGTAAGTCGCCTATTCTCTAAAACATAATAAAGAGTTTAACTGTCAGGCTAATTGATCTGAAGTGTATATCATCTACAAATGATAATCATCTGTTTGTTTTGCTATTTCTGTGATTGAAATTCAAATAATCGCAAAAGTTTCATCCATCAATCTTGTCTGGTTCGAAGAGTTATTAGTTCAGTCGTCTGAAGGATTCTTAGTCTGACTAATTGAGACAGAGTGTTGTTAACACGATATATGATTGCTTCAGGCTAGCTAAGTTCGTTAGAATAGAGCTGCCTGAATTGGTCAGACTAAAATAATCCGTTGGACGACTGAAGCAATAGCTATTCAAATCAAAACCTGGAGCTTGGAGTTCAGAAAAAATCTTATTTAGAACTTCATTGGGATAATTTCATCAAAATTATTTTAGGTCAAAAAAAATGCAATGAGACAGAACCATTGTGGACAAACAATACATTGAAGACAGAAATCAGATATACGGTAAATGAATGGAGTGAAATGTTTAAAACCTCAATTCTGGTTTTAATTTGTAAGTTGATTAGGCAGGCATCATTCAAAAATTAAGTGAATTAGACTCTGACATAAAGTATCCTCGATCAGCACAAACGTACTGTAGCAGAGAACAAACCAGTGGAGGAGGAAATCAGGAAGAAGCGGTGGAAGTGGATAGTACACACACTACGAAAAGCACCCAAATGCCTCACAAGACAAGCCCTCACATGGAACCCTCAAGGCAAAAGAAAAAGAGGAAGGCCAAGGAACACACTACGCCGAGAAATAGAGAAAGATATGAGAAGAATGAACAAAAATTGGACAGAACTGGAGAAGGAAGCCCAGGAGAGAGTAGGCCGGAGAAAACTGTTGGGCGGCCTATGCTCGATTGGAGCTAACAGGAGTAAGCAAGTAAGTAAGTAAGTAATAAAATATCCTGAATTTTATTCACTCAAACCAGGGTAAATGCATCATTGTAGAAGAAAACTCCAGTTGTACTAGCGGCATACATATGAAATGCCGGTGTATCGACTTTACTCATAAATATGTTTATTTCTTGTAGTAGTCTATCAACACTTCTATTAATTTTATTGTTAATCAATGAAATTGCTTGATTACAGTAATTTTCAATGGTGTCTACGGAAAATTCACTTACTTAAAAATTTCTAATCAGCCATACAACACCAATTAATTAAGAATTGATTCAATATACCTAAATAAACACACACACACATACAAAACCTTATGAAACAACAGCCACACTTACACCTACATACACACTCATAATTTGTAAAAATGAGCCATTTCAATGACCAATGGAATTCATAAAATGCGCTGTGCTGTTTGAAAAAACAACAAGTATGTAATATTGAATATATACACCAGCACACATATCTTCATATTTATTTCTTCTTTCATTGAACACAATCATCACAACTTGAAACATTGAATTTCCAATTGATCATTATTGTTTTGACACAAATAGAAAAAAAAACAAAAAAACAAATGATTCTGCGTCAAACTGATTAATTGATTGATTGATTGATCGTCGTTATACGACGTAATAATATACCATCATGAAATAAATCTATTTGATTACGCTGTGAAATACCGACTTGACTATTTTGTTTTTTTTTGTGACATTCCTGGCGATAATAAACGAACCGAACTCAACTCAACTCAACTCAAACTATTAAAATGAAAGTAGTCTATTCATCAAATTTTATTTATGATGAATGTTTCTTGAGGAATTTTTTTATTTCTGTCTCGGTAAACTAGCAGTTAGCGTAGAATAGAATAGAATAGAATTTTTCGATTATTATTTGTTGAGAGTGAATAAATAGTTGAGTAATTGAGATTGTACTTTGTAAACAATCCAATGTGTGCATCTTTGCAAACATTTTTGTGTATTTGAATAGATTTATAGAGAGAGAGAGAGACAGAGTGTGTGTATATGTTACTGGTTAGTAATAGATAATACTACGAACGGTATACACTAAAAGACACCCACATATTTATAAAAAAAAATTGTATATAAAGTTAAGGTCTCGCAGTTAATAATGATCATAATCAGTGTATTGTTGCATGAAAAACTGTATATATATCTGTAAATCTTTCTACCTATCAACGATCTGTGTGTAAATATATACACATATATATGTACATACGTGTATGCCTTCATAGATTTGAATGTTTGCATTCAGTCAAACTGAAATTGTGTTGAGTAATCACAAACAAACAAACAGAACAGAACAGAACAATGTATCCTTGAAAAAATGAACATTGAATATATATATTTCTAAATTATAAATAAATTACTTGAAAAATGTACTACTCACAATCATTATGAATGTTTGAAAAAAAGTTCACTAGTTTTTTCTCACTGACCCACTACTACTACTACTACTACTACTGTGTTCAATGATTTTGTTTTACAGTTGTCTATTTATTATTCAATAACCAATAATTAATTGGAATTTATTTATTTTTTAGTGAATATTTAAAATTGAACACAGAGAAAATTACATTTGTTAGAAACATTTCCCTCTCTCTCTCGCCCTGTGTGTGTTTCTCATTTTGCCTAATGAAATTAATTTTAATGACCTGGAGGAATTATCATATTTGTGGATAATTAATTAACTGTCACTTCACTGGATTATTGAAATACTATTATTATTATTATTATTATTATTATTATTATTATCATGACGTATTATTTGCATCCATCCATTTATACTACTACTACTACTACTCATAATGACAAGATGAAAGCTACAGACGGAGTGTTTCCATACATTCAACAAAAAATTGACTGCTCACCATAACAAATCATGACAATAAATCAAGGACACATTGTGTCATCATCATATTCAACATATTCGTCGCCATGGATGATGATATCATCCTACATGAATGCCATCATATTTATTAGTAGTCTCATTAGTAGTATATATTATCCAATTGTGTCAGCGACATCGATTTGTTTAAGTCCAGAACAATTGATTGCTTTATCCAATTCTAAAAATACTTATCGTTTTGAAGCAGAAATTATTCAATTGGATAAACCATCAATTACGAATGTACTAGACGATGACAATGCTGGTTTAAATGCATTTGTTAAAATTACGCGGATTTTAAAACAACCACAGATTGGAAATTCTTCTACTACTGCTCAACTTCAACTCAATGAATTGGTGCATGTGAATCAAATCAGATCAAAAGATTATTCACATGATCCAACTATGAAGAATGAGGCAGGCAACGCCAATAATGATAATAATGATGACCAATGTTTACCGCAATTAGAAAGAGGTAAAACCTATGAATGGATTACTTATGTACCAGAAAATATCAATGAATTATCGCCCGATGAACAAAAACAATTAATATTAATGCCTGGTGGAATTTTCCCACTCGTCGTATCACAGCAACCAACAATGCAACTGACATCAAATAGTAATTCTAATTTGAATAAAAGTAAGTTTTTTAAGATTCGATTATTTTTTTCAAATTTTTATCAAGTTCAAATCTTTTAAGTACCGCTTGATTAATGAATACATGAAGAATCTCTTCAAGTAGTACCAATCTGTATAGATTAGAATAACAGAGGAGATTAAATTGTTTTATTTATTCGGTATAGATATAAATCTTTCTATATTAAGCGTAGATTTATCAGGAATTTTTTGTCATGTAGGGAGGTCCAGGACAGAGTAGTTTGGAGAATGCTGGGTTAACAGGATTAAGCAATATACATATATACATATATTCTTGCTTAACCAACAAGCCTGCTGCATATGCACGCCGCTGCTTTTTAGGCAACATAAGGATTCACACAAAAGCTAATTTTGCTATAACCCCTGCCCCATACGAGAAAGCACATGTTGTCTAGATTGGTCTGCAGACAAGTGAACGTCCAAAAACCACGCACACGAGCAGTGACCCCCGTTCGGGCACTGATGAATCAACTCGATACCTCCAACCAATCCACTACCTACAATCCTCAATCGGCAAGGGCAGCAAGGTGGGCTTTCCCAGATAGACCTGGCACCCCGAAACGGACTACCGAGCCACTCAGCACTGCACTAGCCGGCAACCGTTCCATCCGTCTGGCCTCAAACTGCCTTGCGCTGTTACAATCGATCGGAGCCCCCAAACTCGACATGAAGCTAAAGATCGAGTTTTTCACACAAGGTCAACTGGAACGTACACCCACCCTGTGTACAATATTAAGTTAATTACTTATTAATGTCTGTTACCCTAAACGGAACATAGGCCGCGGACCACCATTCTCCAACCAACTCTATCCTGGAACTTTTCTTCGCATAGACAGAATAACTTTCCTCGATAGACACTAACTAGAACAAATATTAAGGTAATAAACAGCACTAAACAATCAGTTAGTTGGTCAGTCAATCTTATTATCTTTTTATAACCATTATCATCTGAATACAAATTTGTATGAATGAAACAGACATACGTTCAATTAATTTGAAAAAAGTATGTTAAGCAATATAGATGTTCATCACTTCACTACCCCAGTTATTATACCTAGTATATATATATACTTATATCTATCAAAATTTACTATTTTTTTTTCAAATAAATGATTGACTAGTCTGTATATAGAATAATAAATATATAACTAGCTATTCTTTTCTTTTCTCTAAATTTGTGCTAGTTTTTTCAAAATACACATATAAAATCAGTGATATATATATATATATATATATATATGAGATTTTATTTCAACATGTTTGAGAGTAAAAATGAATTTAGATTTAAAAAAAGTGATTTCTATGGTTATTTTTACTGATTAAAATTATGTCATCATTTGAAATATAATATATATTAACAAATTTATACTTTATCATAAACTGATTGAAATAAACAGAATAATACTTATTAGAATGTCAAACAAAGTTTAAGTGAAGACAGATTCAGTAAACAGTTTTCTCTCGTCATTCTCCAAAGTAGACAATTATTATCGCATACATTTACAACTCTACACTGAAATCAATCTTTTTCTGTCATTTTAAAACTGACAAAACGTTTAAACTATAAAAATATCTATTACTTTGAAAATAAATGATTTAAAGGTATCCTATTCTGTGTAAAAATCTTCAATTGTAAAGCACAAAGTGTTGATTGGTTTTGAGGCAAAAAACCACGTATTTACTAACCGACTGTTATCAAAACAATCCTTTTTAATTAATGTCAACTTTTTTGATAAAACACAACTTTCGAGATGTTCGCTCTACTTGTAAACAAGGTTCAATAGTTGTACAACTGATTCAAACATTTCTCTGACAATTTTCAATTTAAAAAAAGCGGACAAAAACTGAAAGGTTAAATTTTAACAATAATTTTATTATTATTATTAAACATAATTTTATTTAGATATGAATAATTGAATGATCAAAAGGAGAGATACGTTTTATAAATTGTAAAAAGACTTATTTGTTTGATAAGTGTAACTAATTAGTTCGGAAACTGCAGAACTGTGTTTCATGCTTATTAACACTCGTCAACAAGGCTTACCTGGAATCTTTAGGTGCCTGATGCTCCCTCTTAGATTCAGATTAGCGTTACTCAACTAAACATTTCCTTAGTATTAATACCTATGACTAAATTTGATAATTCTTTCGTGGATGCGCACTGCCACTGATGAGTCCCATACCAGGACGAAACGGCCGTCTTTCAGTGCTTCCATGTTTCTAATGGTGGTCTACCAATGATTGATTGATTAATGATTTCAAATGTGTAAAAAACACTCATCTCCATAACTCTAACGGAAAATATTCTTTCTTAGTTTTCATCACAGTCTATGAAATTAATCAATACTGAAGTTTACCTACACTGAAGTGACTATTTCTAGCCAAAATGAGCTTTATAGATGATGAGAAACCTTGTTCTTTTTACTTTATTTGAAAGAATCATCCTTAAATTGTTTTACGAAAATGATCAATTAAAACAATCCTATCAAGGTTTAAGGAATTTACGATAGTTATTATGTTTTTTATTCGATATCTATTAATTACGTGATCGTAATGGTAGTAGCCGATATCATGTAGAATAGATCAAAGTTTCATTTAGTTTCTTACGGTATGATGAACATGCCAGTTGTTTTTTTTATACTGAAAAGCTTAATAACTTGATGTACCTTGCTCTATATAAAAAATGTTTGTAATCGATTAGAAGGAAGATGTGATCTTAAGATTAATGCTGGTTACAATCTAAATCGAGAGCGCTTAACACTGACTGATACCATCCAATGAAGTTATTTTATGAGGAGTATTCAGAGCCAAAGCACGTTCCAGTAGCACTTATATTATTGTACTGACTAGTCATCAATCAGTAACTAATAGCATCCTTTTATTCTATGCGCTGGACCTAATCTGATTGATCAGGTGACATATAACTGGCATCAGCTTATGTTATTAGAATATATAGTTTTGAAATGAGAGAAGGAAATACTCGGCACTTAACTTTTGATACAAATAATGAAGAAAAGAAAATATCAATAGTTATGTCTACTTAGATACTTATTATCGAAATCATAAATCGACCAACATTTGGATGCTATTCGATACCTGGAAGCACTGGATACTTGTTTTTTCTGAGTATGAGACTCATCAGCAGTGCACAAACGAGATTGCCACTTGCTGGAATCGAATGCAAAACCTTCAATTTCGCTCATGAACACTTGGCCTCCTAACCACTTATTCGGTATTCAAAGGTGTAAATGTCTAGCTTCAATCAATCCTCGATATTTCGCGACCTCACTCATTGATTTTTTGAGAAACTACCTAACGCCCAACACGGCTCAATTCCACTGGTCACGAATTCTCACTAGAACTCCGAGAATTTCTTCACGCAGCCAGTCACAAGTGCACTTATGATGTGTACTGCTGATGAGTCACACACATATTGGGAAGAAAAGGCTGTCCGGTGCTCCTAAGTATCGAATGATGTGGTCTAACATATATCGATTCATGATTTTAATGAATTGAGTGAATTAACTAAACACTCATAGGTTCGTTCTGAAAATAATACTAAAAATCAGAAGGTTAAAATCTAAATAAAAACAATTCAACTGTTCAGTGGTTTTTTGATGCTTTACATTTTCTTCAGCAAATTAAATCTTATGATTCAGTTTATCCATTTATAAAATTTATATTTTAATGAAGAAACTTGCCAATCAGTTTATGAGAAAAAAAATTTAATTTTCGCAGTTCAAACTGTTAACTAATGTGAGATAATTCACTCATTGAAGAAATGTAAGCACTGGACTGTCGTTTCGTTCAGCAATACTCATCCACGACCTCGTACTCAAGAATCAACTTGAGGGCTAGCATGAGAATGACTAAACGCTAGATCACTGAGCCAGCATACAAGGGTGAAGATGTTTAACTTCAATCAGTCCATGCTCTTGAGCAATTTTCCACTCACTGACAATGATCGGTTTAATTCCCGCATGTAAAATAGCGATTACGCACTGCTGAGAAGCCGAGTACTAGGATGAAACAGCTGTACGGATTTGTCAGGCTTTTAGTATTAGTCTAGTTATGATCAGTTTTTAATTTTAACTATGGAAACAATTTCAAGATATCTCATTGTTTGAAATGTTCTTAATGGTTGTAAGGATATACGAAACTTTAAAATTAACACAACAAATAGCAGTAATAGTAATAATAACTACTATTACATAAATATGATGGTACATTTTTATTCAATATTTACTCTACTGCTGTTTTCATTTAACACACTAGATGAATGTAGTCAGTGAAGTTATTGACTAGATAAGACATTACCATAGTAATCAGAATAATATATATATATATATATAATTGTATATATACATAATAGTCATATAAACCTAGAAGCGCTTGTCATAAAATAATTATGGGATTTTTCACATTTGAAACTGTCTACATATATATATATGTATATATATATATATATATATATATATATATATATATATATAAAGAAAATATTAGTTCTCTGAAATTCTGTAACTCATTCCTCATAGTTAAGCTAATAAGACAACCATGTCAATTAAGTTTATTATTTCAAAACAGTATGATGTACTGATAATGTCTAAAAACCAGTTGTCTATATTATATTCATATATATATATACGACTAGCTTATTGAGTCACTATTCCGATAAAATATTTACAAAATGATCAATAAATTTAATTACTGAAACTAGATGAATGTGAATATCAGTGTAAAGCGAATCATGTCAATAATCATTTAAAAATTATACTCACAAAGATCTTATTCAATGTACACCTGTCAAAATGAAGTGTTTACTGTATTCTTTAGTTATACTGCCAATAAATCCAAATCAATTTTAATTGATTGAAATCTTAAAATCAATCATTGTTAGACAACTGATAGAAACATGGAAGCACTGAATGACAACTGTTTCGTCCTTGTATGGGACTCATCAGTGGCAGTGCGCATGCACGACCCCCAATTACGAGGTGTGCTCTCAGGTATCCAATGGCAGTCTGATTGATTTATGAGTTCAATGAAACTCAAAAATTTACACAACTACCTATTGATTATTTTAAAACACCGTATCGATCATGGTAGTATTAATTTTATACATCAATCAAGTGGTTTGATTGTGTCATCATTTATTGATATTTTTTAGGAAAAAATAGATTTTTTTTTCGTCTATTTTAAATGTGATTTATGATGGTGATGATACGCACCATTTTTTTTAAAAGAATATTTTTACGTTCAACAAACAAATACAAATTAATCTTCTGTTTATAAACATCGTTTTTTATTTCAACTACATTGATTAAAGTGTGAAATATATATATTATTTAAAATAATTATCTATTTCCAATTTTAGACTGTATAAAAAAAACGATCGTACACAATGACTTGAAGTGATGAATTGATTTTATGCATTGATCAAGCTCTGTATATTCATTAATCAGTTTATGTATGAAATGTTAAAACTGTTCATTACTTCTTATGGAGTGAATTGTAGAGATTATAAGAGTTTTTTTATGATGACCTCTAAGGGTGAAGGTTTGAGGTAATCTACAGGAATTTACATTTGACCAAAGTTTTTGTGATATTTAACACATGTCAGTGTGATGTTGTTATGCTCGACTCTAGGTATGCTTAAACTATTATGAGTTCACCTTAGTCGAATAACGAGAACCAGCAAGAAATCTTGATATAGTGTAGAAAGAGTATTCTACAAAGACCCAACCACCACACAATGAATCCAAACACTCAAATTGCGTTTATTTATACTCTATAGAGACGTCCTTGGGACAGTCACAAAAATAGTACACTAAAATGGCACAGTAACCAATCACAGACAAGGATTTTTCTGGTGGGAAATGTGATCTCAAAGTCAACTGATCGGTCCATGAAATCAATCCAAAATAAAGATATTTATCAAGCGAGTTGGGGGGATCTAACATCCCTAACAGATGTAACTAAAATCTTAAAGGGAACTAATATTCTCTGATGGAATCGGTACTGAGTTATCTAAATCAAGTGTTTGGATTGACGAACTGATTGATAACATTTGACCAGCAATAAGAAAGACTTTGGCATAAACGACAATGACCACTACTCAGTGATCGGTTATTTGTAAATAAGGATCTCCATTTTGCTTAACTTTCTATATTGAAGCTAAAGTCTATGAGGACTATAAGTAGAACACTTTGATTTAGACTACAGTACAGCAATAAACAAATAACTGTAAACGTACTTTCTGTTTTTGAAAGGTTAATTTTAACCATATTTATGTCTAAAATAACACACACACTTTTATTGGAAAATGGTAAATGCTATACAATTGTCACGTTTAAATTATTGTCAACGGTTAGATTTTATTCTAACTGAAATTACCTTCATGGTCAAATGAACAAATGACAAGGGTGACTAGGAAATTTCTAGTCTGAATCCTTATGTCATAATAATAGTAATAATAAAGGTCATTTCATGTATTTTCATTTAAAGTTGTCAAATATCTGCATCAACGACTGAAATTCTGATAAAAATGTTTTATGGATAAATTAAAATTATTGCTTCTCTGTAGAGATGATTGTTAATTTAGCTATTTTGTGAAACAGATCGCTGAAAAAACATTTAAACAAAAGTTTGTGTAGAATCGAATAGGGATCGATTTGCACTATTTAGAAATGAAACCCTATGTTAGTGGTTAACTAATTGTGCAGTCAGATCTGAAATAACCGTTTGTCTAATAGTAGATTGAAAATATTCATTCCTGTAGCGTCAAATAACTAGATTTTGAATTCAAATGAAGATGAGGATGCGTTGCCCGATGTTTACAGATATATGCTGTGCAGAAACATTGTATACCGTACTGATAATATTTAGGCATTTATTCATGGAGCTTTTCTCTGTCATTTTAGCTATAGAAGACGCTAAATCATTCATAATTTTCAAGTTAAATTACTTCTCTTTATTAAACTTGCTTACTGGTGACTAGCCTTGTGAGGATATTTTCGGAGTTCTAGTGAGAAGACTTAACCAGTAGAGTTCAACCCTGTCGGCTGTAGGCAGTAACTATCGAAGTAAAAATGGGTGGGGTCGCGTAAAATTAACACCGTTGCATGCCGGCTCAGTGGCCCATAATTTAGGCGTTCGCGCACAAGACCGAAGGTCCTAGGTTCTAATCCTGCGAGGTGCAAGAGTCGTGGATGCGCACTTCTGGTGAGTCCAGTACCTGAACGTAACGGCCGTCATCAGTGCTTCCAAGCTTCTAATGCTGGTCTATCGGTGACTGATTGATGGTTTCAATCTTTAAAAAATCTCTGATCTTCATAACTCTGATTAAAAAATATTAAATTTTCAGTTAGTTGATATGAAAAGAAATATTTCATTATTTTATTGGTATCATTTTTGAGTACAATTAATATCTGTTCTATGTTCAATATATTATTTTTGAAAAAATATTAATCTTGAATATCTCGTAACAAATTGCTAAAGAATTCATAGTTTAAAAAATAAATTAAATTTTCTGTAAGATGAATAAAAACAATCGAGGTCTTACTAAATACTTCAACTACTTTTGCGATTTCATCTTGATTCGTTTTAAGATTAAAAAAAAACTGCGTCATTGTTAAATATGATTAGTGAAAACAAACTATTCACTACATATGTAAATAAATTTAACTCAGATAAACAAGTTTAATGGTATACTGAACTAGGGAGACTTTAAGTTTTCTAAAGTAAACTGTATAGTATAAGCTTTTCAAAAAAGACCACATATTAAAAAAGGAAAGAAATCGGGAATCATTTAGTAGTATTTCTTCAATGCTTTTCATTAACAAATGATTTCATTTGAAAAAGGTTTGAAGGAACGCTCAGTAAACCTTTTTAGTTTTGGTTGCAAAATTATTAGTAGTATATAGTAGTATCAAAGAGTTTGCAGAAAAAAGAATTCTTTTTGTGGTTAAGTTTTATGCACGATCCAATCTTGATGTCACATAAATCCCCGTTATTTTTAATGTCATTAATTGAAATTATACTTCAAGTGTTATGATATTATTGACTACATTTTCACCCAATTCAACGCTTATCAATTAAGTCATTAAGTTCCTGCTGATTGAAACAATCAGGATTCTGTTTAAAAATTCGTTTACTCTACTCATACTGGATGACTATAGACTTGTTTTATTCTAATTTTCCAACTGTCCACCAGTTGAACATATCAAAATAACATTTATATTTGGCTCTTAAAATTTACTTCATATTTCATTATTGATATACTAAAAATTAATTTACGATACATTTATTATTGTTTTCGTAATATAATATATTCAACTATGCCAGAGATATAACAAAAGACAAACTTTGCTTCAATCATATGATATATTCCCTACATTAAGAGAGTGAAAACACTTAAACAATGAAATTTATCGGTATACTTTCAAGGATTTTAATGTTATATATATATATCTATATATATATATATATATATATATATATATATATATATATATATATATATAATACTTCTTAAACTAACACATCCACTTTAGGATAAACGTAATATAGTGATCATAAACCGTAATACCTTCTTTGTTTTAATCTATAAATCACTTGTTCAATATTCAATAGATCATATTTGAATTCATTACTCATTAGTGAAATATTTACCGGAATTTTTCTCCTCTTTATTTCGGACTAAATACAGAAAATAAATATCAAGTTTCGTCCTTCTATTTTTTTGAAAAAAAGAATGGAAATTCCAGTAAAATAAATAAATAAACAGCTGTTTTCCTGCAACTGTGGTTAATGCAAATCCATTTACATTAAGAATTAGTTAATTAGTGTTTTATCTGAAGTGTTCATTTAAGGAAAATACAGATTTTTTCTATCTATGGAATATGTAGAAGTATGTAATGGAATATAGTATTATCATATTGTACTGTTGATAAAGCTACACTCCATTAGGTGTGATGAATTAAACAATCAGTTTATTATTTTTTTTCGTCATATTGGGAGTTTGTACACATTTGGTGTAGGTTTACATTGACGTAAAAAATTAGTCCGCTTACTTTTTATCCATTAAACGAATGACCAATGATTCTACAGTGTTCTGTATTATATATTGAAGTTTGATGGCAACATTTAGTGTAAGATATTTTGCATACTGTTTGATGAATATGGGTGTATTATATTACCAAATGAAACTTATTCATCTAAGTCATAATTTTCAACTTATTTTTCAGTGGTATATAAAACATTCAAATAATTGTAAAAGGAAAACACTGTATGATACATTTATATTACTTTATCAGAGCATAGAACTAGTGATTGAAAAGTATTACGTAATAGTTACTGGTTTATTGATGTACCTGCTGTACCAAACATATTTTACGAATATCACCACTTTTACAGAATAAATAGAATTTAGCTTGCAGTAGATTACATGATACGCACTGCATTCAATCCGCGACTTGTCATCTAGATGTACTTGATGTTCTATCCAAGATTTAAATCTAATATGTTTCACTTCAAACTCCAACGTGCTATACACATAGCTAGTGAGTCCAGACAATCACTACGTTATGTGAAGAGTATGAATTTCAATTTCATTGGTAGTGATTTGGATTCCATCTAGCTGACGAGTCCCAAACAAGATGAAACACGTATCCTAGATTCTACTGTTGGCCAGATTCCATCTATTCTGCCTAATTTTTTGTAACTTAATAACTACATATGCTCAATGTGCACAGGAGGCGTATATACCAACTAAGATGGACCACTCAAAAAATATTCATAACGAGATAATCAAAACAAGCATACTAACTGGTTAACAGCAAACATTAATTAATCATGCGAAACAAACTTTAAACATATTTAAGATTAAAAAAAGAGTGGCTTGTAACTAACATTACATAAGACTTTATAGCTTCTCATCATTCATTCATTGTACTTCAACGATTAGTCATTTAAATTATTCGATCATATATTTTGTATATGTAATAATTCAATTACAGTATTGATTATTGTATATTTGATTGTGTGAGGATGCTTACTTGCTTATCACATGTCTAGCTTATTATAGCTTAGTTATAAATGCTTAGTCATTCTTCAGCTTTTGGAGAGTTGGCTCACTCGCCTTCTCCAATTAGCTTCGTTTTGCATGTACGCTTTCCATTCTCATGTTTCTTTTTTCAGTCAGAGTTTTGTAGATTTGTGTTTTTCCACATTTGAAATCATCAATCAATCGTTGTTAGACCACCATTAGAAACCTGGAAGCACTGAAAGACGGCTGTTTCGTCCTGATATGGGACTCACCAGTGGCAGTGCGCACCACGCAGGATTCGAACCCGGGACCTTCGGTTTCTAATGATGGTCTAATAACAATGATTGATTGATGATTCTCATGTTTGTCTGCATAAATGAATGCATGAAAGAAGCGCATCCGCAAACCGTGCTTAGCTTGTTGTTAACACCGTCACCGAAACGGGGTTTGCCTGCGCATGATGTACGAAAATGAACAGGAAGTTCGATCATTCGTCCACACTGGAGTCAAGTCGTGAGCCGCTCCACAACCTCTCGTAAAATAAATAATGTTTTTATTCGTTATACATATTCTCACACTTTCTCTTACTTCATAAAACCATACTAAAGTATGGTCAGAAAGTATGTTCGCTTGATGTGAAATGTTGGAATTCTTTACGGCAGTTTAACTAATTATTTGTAGCTATTATCAGCTGATCTACTGCTCTATTCAACTATCAAAAAGTTTAATATTTTCTCACAATTCTTGTTTAAAGTCTCATTTTATCTAGCTAATAAATTTCTACATTTTCATTCGTTTATTTGTAACGGATGAAGAGTAAATTAGATGCAAAAAAGACGTTTAAACTTGGTGCTCATAGTCCAGTTTCATCTAAGTTAACTGATAATTATTATTATTATTATTAATATTAATATTATTATTATTATTATTGGTTTTCGAATATTTACGAATAGTTAAAACAAGTAATTCTTCATAATATTGGCGATTGATTTAAAATTGACTACTGAAAAAAATTAATCGATTCTAAAATCATTATTTTGATCAGTATGTCTTTGAACCAATCTGTTACGCGTGCACGTAAACACGTCAATTTTATATGCTGGAAGTATTATGAGTCTACCTTAGTCGGAAAACGAGAGCAAGGATCAAAAATCCAGAGACACGACAGGGTACTCTAATCGGATCGTCCCGAACCCCCACTGAATAAAGGAAGAAAACTTGATATGAAGTATAACATGTATTCTACAAACATCCAGAAAGTACAAGGTCCGAGTCTAGAAGAGGATAAGGATCCCAGACTAAAGATCCGGGTCATAAAAAAGTTACAGATAATTCGTATCTACACAACTAGGTCGAATAGGAACCAACATTGAAGTATGTGACATTGACGGTTAGGAGGACGACCATAATATTGACCAGTAGGAACTGACCAATAGAATTAAACTTCCAAAAATAATTCTTTTAGGATATTTGATGAATATCCTAACATAATCACAGATCAAAACATTGTAAAGAAATTAAATATTTATTAGATAGAAATAAAAAAAACGGATCGCATCTATCTTTGGCGATATTTATCCAAAAGACGCAATCCCGAACTAGTCTCAGCCAGACTACCACTAGATACTCAGAATGACTGAATAGCTGTTTCGTGAAGGCATGAGACTTCTCGAAAGTGTGCATCTACGACACACACACACGCTACATTCGAAGCTAAGGCCTTCAGTCTGGGGTGCGGACCCTAGGTCAGCATTCAGTAGCGTTAATATTCAACTTTAATTAATCCATAATTTTGCACAACCTTCATTCATTGCTTGCGGCCCAACACGGATTTAGCTTCACTGGTTAATCACTCCTCACCAGAACTTGAGGAGTTCATCTTGAAGTTGGTCACTAATGAGCCCACCATAATTGTTTTTAAACTGTACACTACTTCTAAGTCTATAGTGTTATTATTTTTCATAGAGCAAGTCTGATTAACAATTCTACATATATATATATAGAATGATTAAAATGTATCGAATAAATATTTTTCCTATGACTGAAGAAAAAAACTATGCAAAACACATTTCTTCTGACAAGCCACCATAGTATTGACTGACTGATTTTATTCTCAAATCAGTTGTTAATCACATGATATGAAATCATTTTTATTATTTTTTTCTGGTTAATTTGGATTCATCTCATTGTCTGGAGAGGAGTAAGTATCTTCGTGGCATAAAAAAAATTAAAAATTGACATTTTTAAGTAAATCAATTATTTTTTTTTTTCTAATGTCGTCATATTAACTTTCGCAAAAAAAGTAGTGTAAGAATAACTATAAACTACATCAGACTCATAAAACGTAATAAAATTTTTGCAGTCGATTTGAAATAATGATGTATTCATGAAATATAGACAAGATATTGTAACAATTACTTACTTACTTACTTACTTACGCCTGTTACTCCCAATGGAGCATAGGCCGCCAACCAGTTTTCTCCAACCAACTCTGTCCTGGGCTTCTCTCTCTAGTTCTATTGTAACAATTACTGTTGGTAAACCAGCATGTTCTTTCTATTATACAAAGTTATATCATTGAAACTTTTTAATAGGTTTTTAGACAGAGATAGATAATGGCTACTAGCTATCAGTGGAATTCAGCGCGTATGTTTCCGTCCTATGTGAAACTCGTCAGCTGAATCAGTAATCTCTTCGGAACTCGAACCCAGTATTGCGTTGTTGACTTAGGCACTAAGTTCAGGTAGTCATTACCTTGTGCTATTAGTTGAAAGATCAATTTCGAAGCTTCCAGTTAATATATAGAAACTATCACAACGCACTATAACAATTTGCGTACATTTTTAACTCATTCTTGATAATATATGATTGATATTCAAAGACAAAATAGTATATTAAAACATTGTATCTTGTTGATGTTATTTCATACCTTATTGTTACGCTCGTCTCTAGGTATGCTTAAACTATTACGGGTTCACCTTAGTCAAGTAACGAGAACAAAACAATGAACCAGTGTCCAGGTAGGCTACTGTGATCATTTGACCAAATTGTACCAGCAAGAAGTCTTGATATATTGTGTAGAAATTGTATTCTATGAACATCCAGCAAGCACACAATCAATCCAGCACTCAAATTGCATTTATTTATACTCTATAGAGACTTCCTTGGGACAGTCACAAAAATAGCACACTAAAACGACACAGTAACCAAACACAGTCAAGGATTTTCCTGGTGGGAAATGTGATCTCAAGGTCAACTGATCGGTCCATGAAATAAATGCAAAATAAAGATGATACTTATTAAGCGAGTTCTGGGGATCTAACATTCCCAACACTTATCTAGTCGTTATCGTCTTTTCTCCAATTAATCTTCTAATGAGTTAACGTATTCGAAATTTACTAGAAAGCATGTTATTTCTAAAAGTCCTTCCTAATTATTTTAAGAATTTTCCATAGAAGGAACTAATTATTTTAGGCAAACTAAAAACTTCATTCATACAAAATAAGATGTATTGTCTAACGAAAGAGAAGAAGTGGGTTGAGATACATTTGCAAGAAGTTCAATGTACTTTATTTTGGAAAAATAATTATATAACCAGGATGAAAGTTGATCTAACGTCACAGACACACACACATACCCTCAAACACCCTCTTAATCCATTAACTAGTCAGTTTATTAAAATCAAGTTATATTTTATTTTAAGTAAATTAAAATTGGTCAGCACAAAAACATTTTGAAGTAATGTAACGTACTGATTCGTGATAAAACACAGATCAAATGAATTCAGGCTACTTTCAATAGCTGCTAGTTACTTAAACTGATTTTCATACAAATTAATTGTTTGAGACGATTTATTAAAAGTCATTCACATATACATTACGAGTTACACATGAAATTTATATCATTGATGACCTCAATAAATCAACCTATTCACTCACATTCCGCATAGTTTGATATCTATTTGTTTTCTTCACTCTACAGACATTTTAATTCATCAGCATTTAATGCACTTACAATAATTGATAATTGATTACTTGTTTATATAGATGATATGTCGATTGACCTTGAAAGAGTTTTCTGGGAATCCTTATTGAATTTGAATTTTCTTTTTCTTACGCCCACGCAAATCGTATGTGTATGGGTATGTATATGTACACCAGGTACACACACATATTATACATGAGTACAAGTCTAGAGTGGTTTTCTTTTCTCATCACAAAATATTCAAGATAAAAAGTCAGTAACACAAATAACTCAAATCATAATGTGTAATGAATGCATTTTTGGATAAATGAAAATGAAGCCATACTACTCAATGTTTCAGCATTCACATAAGCAGTACACATACACATGTACGTACATGTGCAGTAAGTACATAAAAGAATAGTATATGCAAACAAAGATTCCTAGCGGTGTTTGTTTTATTTTTGTGACTTGTCGCATTAAGTGAATCAGAAAAATCAATAAATAGGTTGAATCGGATGATAATCAGTAGTATTACTTGTACCTTGATTGCTCAATCAAAATGCTGTAATTCAGTGTTATATATCTTCAATTTGTTTGTGATATTGAAGATAGAGTTTTCACTGCGTAATTATATGAAAAGGTTTTTTATAATTTACGCTAAAAATCTTTAACTGTTGACGTTATTCAGATGGAAGTATTGAAAACAATATCAGAGAATACAGTTGGAAATGTTAAATATTGAGAGGACAGTCGAGATACACTTCACTTAGGTACATGTATACTTATATAAGTAGGTATACTAATCTTCATTTCAGGGATTGCCATTATCTTGAAAGCGGAAATTTGACAAAAAGTTATGGTGTTTGAACTCTGAGATTTTAATTCGCGCCACTGAGCATCAGTATGAAAGATATACATGTGAAATCATCATGTTCTGTGCCATTTTTTTACCTTATGTTGTAAAATGTTGAGGAGATTTTTGAATGTGTGAAGTTTCTCATCATGAAAACTTAAATACAACTGAAACCTGCAAGAGGACTGAACAGTTATTTCATTCAGGTATGGGAATTATTCTTATAGCTCACTAACGATTCTGGCAAGGATCACTGACCAGTTTCCCGAGTCCTCATAGTGAATGTATTACTTTTAGACCTTTGAGATAGTATCCATACTCTTTAGTTGAATTTCATAGTTTACATTGTAGTGAACGAGAACACAGGTGGGGCAACCGAATCGTATATAACGAAAATTACAGAGTTACTCAGTAAAATCGGAAAACCATATCGTAAATTGTTCATTTGCAAAAGATCAGTTCATCATATCGAACTGGACTGTTCCTGTTGCCAAACATCAATCCATTGTCACTATTCATGCGTTTCATACAAATTCCATTGTTTTCTAACTCTTCCTTTCTTGATCTTCCCCCATCTTCTGCTGCCAGACATTACGTTGACACTCACGTCATTTACTTCTTATAAGTAGCTCACACCACAACATTATTGAGTAACCATAGTTAGATAATCAATCGTTAGGCACTTAAAAGCATCAGACAACCGTTTCGACCCTAGACTGACCTCCTCAGCACTTAGGATCTAAGATCGCACCAAAGATCTAGCCTAGCAACTTTAGGGATTGAGATCAGCCCAGTAAACCATTAGATCCTCAAACGATGCTCCCAAGGTTAGGCACTCTTTACTAGTATTTTTAAAGATTCCCATTGTGAAAATTAGAACAACACATATAAGCGAACAATATTGTTTTCGATTAGATCGTCATCAGGCTTTACTCTAATATACATGAATATTTATATGAAAATGTTAAACCAATCAAGGCAATTTGAGTGATAATCACAATGAAATGAAAAAGGCAAAAGTACAAGTGGATAGTAGGAAGATAGGTGAACCGATAGTAGTAGGACAATTTATAAAATATGATAACTAAAGTAGGTCAAGGGTGGATGAATAGAAATCAAATAATCATCAAAAACATCAAAAACATTACGGAATAAGCAGATGTGTAAAAATAATAAAAATAATAAAATTAAATTAAAATAAATAAAATATATATATAATGTCAATCGTTAGTTACGTCATATCCGGCCACGGAAGAGATAGGGGTGTCACGAATTTTTTCTGAACACATAAATTAGGGTTGAATGTGCGTATTCCTATGGCTTCTGCAATGTGTAGGAGACGGGATCGAACTCCGTTGGGAAATGATGGAGGTATACGATAGATCACCCGAAAAGATCTAGATTTATCTACAATGTGACCACTATCTACCAGGTGTGCTAAGATAGAACTGCGTATTGTTTTTGACTGACCCTTTGTAAACCATGCTGGTAGATGTTCACTCATTCGTTGTGTAAGTTGCCTGGAAGTACGCCCGATATAGCTATCTCCACAGGAGCAGCTGAATTTGTAAATGCACATAGAGGAGGCCAGCTCAGGTAACTTATCTTTCGTTTGAGTAGACATCGCAGGTCGACTGGAGAAAGTCAATGCAAGTTTTGCAGCGTTGAATGTTCTGTTGATTACTCTTCTTAATCTATCCTGCAGAGTATCGCAGGCCACATCTCCGTTGAATTGTAGCTTCATAAACAAAGGCTTCTTTCGGGCAGTCGAAACCACCGGCTTCTTTTTTACGGCAGACATATACTTCTTTAAGAATGCGCTTGGATAACCAATCTCGGTTAGTGAGCCGTTGATGAATTCCAGCTCCTGACTTACAGTATCCATTGAACATATCATATTTGCTCTGTAAGTGAGACATCTAACCAAATTTCTTTTGTAGCGGATAGGTGTAAAACTACAAAAGTGAGTGTATTGGCAAGCACTAGGATTTTTCCTATACACGCTTCTACTTAGTGAACCATCCTTTCGCCTACTTAGTGTGATGTCAAGGAAAGACAGTTTTTCATCATATTCTTCTTCCCCAGTGAACGTGATTGCCGGGTGTACATTGTTGAATTGTTCTAAAAGTTTTTCTTTCCTGGTGTCCTGATCTACAATGATGAATGTGTCATCGACATAACGGCAATATAGATCAAGTTTTTGAATAACTTCGTTCAGGGGTCCATTTTCTAGCTTTGCTAGAAAGAGATCAGCTAGAATCGGGCCTAGAGGTGAGCCCATGGCTATACCGTCTATCTGCCTATAATAATTATTGTTGAATACAAAATGGACATTCATCGTGCATCTTAGGAGTAATTCCTTAAGGCAATCTTCGGGCAATCCAATGTTGATTTGTTTTTCTTTAATTTGCTCGCATATGAAATCAATAGTCTCGAGGAGTGGTACGTTAGTGAACAACGAAACCACATCCAGTGAGATCATAATTTTCTTGCTAACATTCATACTTTCCACTTTGGAAGTGAACTCAAAAACATCTTTTACACTTCTTTTCACAACTGATTTATGTAAAGGCTCTAAAATTCGTACTAACCACTTCGCAATTTTGTGGTAAGGAGAATTGTACATATCAAGGACCGGGCGCAGAGGAAGACCCGATTTGTGGATTTTAGGCAAGCCATATAGTCGTGGTGTATATGATCCAGTCGGTTTAATCGAGTCGTGAATTTCAGACGCAATTACTCCCTTTTTCTTTAGTTCTTTAAGCGAATTCGTCAGTTGTTTTTCCACTTTTTTATTGATGTCGTTATTACTGGTGACTTTCTGAAATTTGCTAGGATCATCTAGCGTTCCTCCCATTTTAGCAATGTGATCAGATTTATTCATAAGAACTATACCTCCCCCCTTGTCTGGCTTGCTCATGATCGAAGTATCATCTTTTTTGAGTTTTGGTAAAGCCTCAAGTTGCAGTTTAGTGAAAAGGAGATTAGTAGAAGGCTTACTGGTTTTATATTGTTGGCAGCCATCGACTAAAGTTGTCTTAAATCTAGAGACATCCTCCACTGAGGTAGGGAACAGGTCGGTTGTTTGTGAAAACAAATTTTTAAACTGCACATCGGTGTCTAGGTGATTGATTTTCTGACCATTATCACAAAATTTTGTGATAATGGTCAGAAAATCAATCACCTAGACACCGATGTGCAGTTTGAAAATTTGTTTTCACAAACAACCGACCTGTTCCCCACCTCAGTGGAGGATGTCGCTAGATTTAAGACAACTTTAGTCGATAGCTGCCAACAATATAAAAACAGTAAGCGTTCTACTAATCGCCTTTTTACTAAACTGCACCGTGAGGCTCTAACTAAACTCAAAAAAGATGATACTTTGATCATGAGCAAACCAGACAAGGGGGGAGGTATAGTTCTGATGAATAAATCTGATTATATTGCTAAAATGGAAGGAATGCTAGATGATCCTAGCAAATTTCAGAAAGTCACCAGTAATAACGACATCAATAAAAAAGTGGAAAAACAACTGACTAATTCGCTTAAAGAACTAAAGAAAAAGGGAGTAATTGCGTCTGAAATTCACGACTCGATTAAACCGACTGGATCATATACACCACGACTATATAGTTTGCACAAAGTCCACAAATCGGGTCTTCCTCTGCGCCCGGCCCTTGATATGTACAATTCTCCTTACCACAAAATTGCGAAGTGGTTAGTGCGCATTTTAGAGCCTTTACATAAATCAGTTGTGAAAAGAAGTGTAAAAGATGTTTTTGAGTTCACTTCCAAAGTGGAAAGTATGAATGTTAGCAAGAAAATTATGATCTCACTGGATGTGGTTTCGTTGTTCACTAACGTACCACTCCTCGAGACTATTGATTTCATATGCGAGCAAATTAAAGAAAAACAAATCAACATTGGATTGCCCGAAGATTGCCTTAAGGAATTACTCCTAAGATGCACGATGAATGTCCATTTTGTATTCAACAATAATTATTATAGGCAGATAGACGGTATAGCCATGGGCTCACCTCTAGGCCCGATTCTAGCTGATCTCTTTCTAGCAAAGCTAGAAAATGGACCCCTGAACGAAGTTATTCAAAAACTTGATCTATATTGCCGTTATGTCGATGACACATTCATCATTGTAGATCAGGACACCAGGAAAGAAAAACTTTTAGAACAATTCAACAATGTACACCCGGCAATCACGTTCACTGGGGAAGAAGAATATGATGAAAAACTGTCTTTCCTTGACATCACACTAAGTAGGCGAAAGGATGGTTCACTAAGTAGAAGCGTGTATAGGAAAAATCCTAGTGCTTGCCAATACACTCACTTTTGTAGTTTTACACCTATCCGCTACAAAAGAAATTTGGTTAGATGTCTCACTTACAGAGCAAATATGATATGTTCAATGGATACTGTAAGTCAGGAGCTGGAATTCATCAACGGCTCACTAACCGAGATTGGTTATCCAAGCGCATTCTTAAAGAAGTATATGTCTGCCGTAAAAAAGAAGCCGGTGGTTTCGACTGCCCGAAAGAAGCCTTTGTTTATGAAGCTACAATTCAACGGAGATGTGGCCTGCGATACTCTGCAGGATAGATTAAGAAGAGTAATCAACAGAACATTCAACGCTGCAAAACTTGCATTGACTTTCTCCAGTCGACCTGCGATGTCTACTCAAACGAAAGATAAGTTACCTGAGCTGGCCTCCTCTATGTGCATTTACAAATTCAGCTGCTCCTGTGGAGATAGCTATATCGGGCGTACTTCCAGGCAACTTACACAACGAATGAGTGAACATCTACCAGCATGGTTTACAAAGGGTCAGTCAAAAACAATACGCAGTTCTATCTTAGCACACCTGGTAGATAGTGGTCACATTGTAGATAAATCTAGATCTTTTCGGGTGATCTATCGTATACCTCCATCATTTCCCAACGGAGTTCGATCCCGTCTCCTACACATTGCAGAAGCCATAGGAATACGCACATTCAACCCTAATTTATGTGTTCAGAAAAAATTCGTGACACCCCTATCTCTTCCGTGGCCGGATATGACGTAACTAACGATTGACATTATATATATATTTTATTATTTTAATTTAATTTTATTATTTTTATTATTTTTACACATCTGCTTATTCCGTAATGTTTTTGATGTTTTTGATGATTATTTGATTTCTATTCATCCACCCTTGACCTACTTTAGTTATCATATTTTATAAATTGTCCTACTACTATCGGTTCACCTATCTTCCTACTATCCACTTGTACTTTTGCCTTTTTCATTTCATTGTGATTATCACTCAAATTGCCTTGATTGGTTTAACATTTTCATATAAATATTCATGTATATTAGAGTAAAGCCTGATGACGATCTAATCGAAAACAATATTGTTCGCTTATATGTGTTGTTCTACTCTTTACTAGGTCCAAAGGTCCTGGGTTCGAACCCTGATGAGACTGTTCATATGCATATCTAACGAACCTCATATCTGATTTAAACAATTATCACACACTCTGATTTTCCAAAGTTTCTTAAATAAACCCAACGTATTATGTGAATTTTATGAGATTTATTTATTTTATTTCATACCAAAGATTTTATAGATTTATTGATCAGTTAGTTATGAGTTTCATCAAATCATAATTTAATTTAGTATATTATCAGTTATTATTACTATAAAATTAATCAATAAAATATTATATATTTATGCAGAAAAATATGTTGCTTAATTTTAATACTCTACTAATAACTATCTGTATACTTGCTTATCTTACTCATATCAAATTATAGATAATTGTGTGTTAGCGTAGAAAAAAATCTAAGGAAATGCAGTGTTTTTAGGTAATTCTGATAGCTTATAAGAAGAAGTTGTACTTTAAACTAAGTTAGTTGAATGAAACCTAAATAACATAATTAAATTTTAGTGAACAGTATGTTTTTTTTTCCGGTTAAATAACATTGGTTTAAATGAAAATAGAACAAAACTTACAAGTGTCACTGGATTATCATGAGTATTTTGGATATTTTGTCCAATGATTTGGGTTGGAATTGATTGATCTTTCACATTCGACGTTCATTAAGCCACTCTAGTGTAACGAACTAGTGTCACTGTAGCTTATTTATGAATTGAGTTAACTAATGCACTATGAAATGGAAAATAATAGTATTTGTTTTATGTAAATACATGTACTATAGTGGTGTGTGCTAATTACAAAGAGGCTTATTAGTAGTATGTATTGGATATGCAGCAGAGAGTTGTCCTGAATTTTTGAATGAAGGGAAGAGTTTTGGATCCGGACTCATGATATTACCAGAGTGTTTCAGAGAATAGAAGATATATATTGAAGATGACAGCCAAGAATAGTCTTGATTTGCAAATGGATGTTTTATGACGAGGTATACACATTCTCTCCATGACATGCAAGTATACATGATGTAAAGATTTGTAATGTTAATCACAAATAATCACATCCCACTTCCTCAATTCCACTTTGTTCATAAATTTTATGCACAGAGTCAAAGACATCACACTACCCTCAAAATGCAAAATGTTGCTTCAAGATTGGCTTGTGACGGCACGTGAACTAGTGATGAGGAGTGAAGTAGTTGAGCGTGTCGACCGCTTCACTTATTTTGAGAGTCTCATCAGTGCTGACGAAGTCTCAGCACGAATACAGAAAGCTCGATTGGCTTTTGAAAACTTGCGTCAGATATGGGATAGGCGATATATCCGTTTGCTAACCAAATGTCGAGTTTACTGTGCAGTAGTTCGCTCCGTTCTACTTTATGGCTGCGAAACATGGCCAGTGAGAGTAGAAGACATTCGTAGGCTATTAGTACTTGATTATGTATGTACTTCAAGCAATGCTCGTATATCCTGGGACAACCAAGTAAGCAATGCTATAGTTAGGAAACGGATCCTAGGTAAGGATAGCAAATCAACAGATGAAGTAGCGAAACTTCATCAGTTAAGGTGGTTGGGACATGAGTTACTTATGCCCAACAAGCAATGTTTTGTGGCGTAGGGGTAGGCTGGAAGAAAGCTAAAGGGTGGCCCTGCTAAAACATGGCAGAAATTCATAAAGTCACTGACAAGTGGTTTGAGTCATTTTGGTAGGTGCTGAATACCTGGTTGAGGTCCATGAGATTATAGTAACCGATGGTTAGAGACTTTGAATGAAATGGCTCAAAATCGTTTGCAGTGGCGTAAGTGCATTCACTCGTTGTATTCTCTCAAACTTTAATCTCATCAACTCCTCAGTGAATTATACTTGAATAATATCTTCGATCGCTAATATTCTGCATACCTGCTAATACTTCTGCTACCTCTACTACTATGGGATTTGAATTGACAGTTGCGTCTCTATGTTAATATGGTATGGCAACTTGAAATAGTGTACGTAAGCACGAAGTTCTACGTTGTACCTCAAGTCCACTTTGTTTATTCATTTGATACACTATAATCTAAATATTGATTTAAGAAAAAACAATCACTGTTTACCTAACCAATCGATCAAATTCAAAAATCAAATCACAAATCAGGAATTGAACATTGTCCACTAGTTTCAGTTTATTTATGTAAAAAGCATAGCGATGAACAGTTCCGCCTAGAATTATTTCTTTTAATAATTAATAATTAAAATTTCGAAATAAATGATTTTACTTCATATTTTTACTATTTGTTATTCAATAATTAAGAAATCAAAATTATACTTTATTCCCTTATTGAACCAATCAACTGATTGAAAAGCAAAAATCTTTTACACATTCAAAGCAAAACCACTAAGTTAATGATTATGGACATATATTTTGAAAAAAATATATATTATTTACAAAAAGAATTGTAATACATTATTAAAATCTAAATATTTATCAGAAAAATTACTGAATGTTTATTTTAACTGTATACTTTTTTTCGTGTAAAATGTTATGTTTTTCAAATATAATATTTTTTATCATTGTACTTCTATCACTTACTCTATGAAATCATTTTTACATAAAAGCAATGCTGCCATTAGGAAGCAAGTACTAGATAAGGATGGCCAATCAATAGATGAAGTAGTGATACTTCATCAGTTGAGGTGGTTGGGACATGTGTTACGTATACCTAACCACCGACTGCCATGTCGAACTATGTTTTGCAGTGTAGTAGTAGGTTGGAAGAAAGCTAGGGGTGGCCAAACCAAAACATGACAGAAATCCATGAAGTCAGTGACAAGTGGACTGAGTCATGTTGTTTGGTGTAGACTAACTGGTTGGGGTCCTCGAGACGAAAGTCATCGATGGTTGGAGATCTTAAGTGATATGGCTCAGAATCGTTTGTAATGGCGCAGATGTGTTCTTTGAAATTCTGACCTGAATTCCTCATCGTCTCTCTCTTTCTCCCTATAAAGTCATCTCATTGAATTATACTTCTTGAATAATATCTTCAAATCCTAATCGTTTCCATTACCAGTGATACTCCTTCTATCTCTACCAGTATGGGATCTGAATTGACAAATGCGTCTCTGTTCTAATGTGGTATGTCAACCTGAACTGAAGTACTTACATAAGAAGTTCTACATTGTAACTGACTGACTGACTGACATAAAACTGAGACAAAGTTAACGAACCGTAATATTTGTTTCTTGAATATTCCCGTCAATATTTTCATAACTAAATATTAGAAAGAAAATATTATTTTTTAATCATTGAACAATCAATATTCTCTCCTTTATCTGGCTTCATTTAATATGATAACGATTATGGCGTCGCATCACAGAGTGACATATACACAACAATGAGTTCATTAATTAATTAAGAAACAGCTAGTGGAATACACAAATCGATATTATTGATGTAGTTTGTACACATAAAATTAAAGTCAAAATAATTTATGAAATATTTTTAACTGATGCTATTCACTGAATCATGATAGAATATTATTAACATGATAATACAATTAGTTTTTCCCTGTTATTTTTGAAATGACAATATATATATATATATATATATATATATATATATATATATATAAATATATAAATTTGTTTAAATATTTATTTTGGGGCAGAGTTTTGGAGGCTTGTGCTTTTGTACACATTTGAAATCATCAATCAGTCATTGTCAGACCACCATTAGAAACCTGGAAGCACTGAAAGACAGCCGTTTCGTCCTGGTATGGGACTCGTCAGTGGCGGTGCGCATCCACGACTCCTGTACATGGGACTCGAACCAGGGACCTTCGGTATTGTGCGCGAACGCCTAACCATCGGACCACTGGGCCGCCACCCAGCGGTGCCCCAAAATATCGTGACAGTGTTCACTAGTGACTAGCTTCGTGAGGAAATTCTCGAAGTTCTAGTTGAGAAGACGCGACCAATGGAGTTCAAACCTGTCGGATGTGGGCAGTAACTACCACAGACAGACGGGTGAGGTCGCACAAAATCCCTGGATCAATCATAGTTAGACATTAACACCGTTGGATGCCGGCCCAGTGGTCTAGTGGTTAGGCGTTCGCGCACAATACCGAAGTTCCCGGGTTCGGATCCTGCGAGCCCTACAGGAGTCGTGGATGCCCACTGCTGATTAGTCCCATACCGGAACGAAACGGCCGTCCAGTGCTTCCAGATTTCTAATGGTGGTCTAACAATGATTGATTGATGATTTCAAACGTGTAAATATTCATTATTCATAAACTAATGTTGAATGGGGATTTAGAACAAAGATATCTGTTATGTCATTTACTCACTTATTCCTAGACAATTTGAGCTAAAATGAAGGACCCTAGATTAGTATTTGTTGAAGATAAGTTATAGGCATTTAGGTATCTGTTGTTCACAGATTCTTTTAGTTGGCTCCAAAACTGAAGATTTGAACTAATCAACATTTTAGAGAATTGAATTAGCTGTCCTATGGTTTGCCCTTCAAATAAAAAGATGTTTTCATTTTGAATAATGTTAGATTTTCGATTTTTGTATGAGATGAGATAATTAAACTGATTGCAGAACATTTGACTATGTTCAAGTTAAAGTTTGTGCTGATAATGTTCTCCAGCAGGAGAATAATGAATCATCCACCTGAGCTACAAATTTTCTCCACCATTTCAAGTTGATTACATTTCTAAGCTAATATGAGATTATATGTTGAGGATTTGTTGACGAGGATCCATTGTATCAATAATCGACATTCATGAAAAAACTGTAGTGGTTTTTAACTAAAATATAATCGACTGGATTATCAGTTGTAACGTTTGTTTAAATTATTTTATTCTTAAACCAAATTTTCTAACTGATCGTTGTTGATGATAAGAAGTTAGTTATCCTTGGACAATTTCATTTGCTTTAAATAATTTATAAATACAATGAATGATAAGCTGATATTTCGATTCTTATGAGCGCGGGAGTCATGGATGCCACACTCTTAATGAGTATTGTTCCATACTCGGATAAATCAGCTGTTCAATTCTATCGAGTTTCTAATTGTGGTATACTATTGATTCACCAGTAGCAGCAGCCTCTGCAGCAGCAGGTCTCAACATACATAAAGGAAAAAGCAAAATTCTCCGACGCAACACAACATGCACCAACCAAATCACTCTTCATGGAGATGCCTTGGAGGACGTTAACACCTTTAGATTTCTTGGCAGCATCATCGACAATCAAGGGGGATCCGATACAGATGTGAGGGCGCAGATTGGCAAAGCAAGGGCTGCGTTTCTACTATTGAAAAATATCTGGAACTCCAAACAACTTTCAACTAAAACCAAAATCAGGATTTTCAATACAAATGTCAAGACAGTTCTACTGTATGGAGCGGAAACATGGAGAACTACCAAAGCCATCATCCACAAGATACAAGTGTTTATTAACAGCTGTCTTCGCAAAATACTTCGTATTCGTTGGCCAGACACGATCAGCAACAAGTTACTGTGGGAGAAAACAAACCAGATTCCAGTGGAGGAGGAAATCAGGAAGAAGTGGTGGAAGTGGATAGGACACACTCTACGAAAAGTACCTAACTGTGTCACGAGACAAGCCCTTACATGGAACCCTGAAGGCAAAAGGAAAAGTGGAAGGCCAAAGAATACATTACGCCGAGAAATAGAGAAAGATATGAGAGTAATGAACAAACATTGGACAGAAATGGAGAGGAAAGCTCAGGACAGAGTTGGTTGGAGAAAACTGGTGAGCCGCCTATGCTCCATTGGAGGTAACAGGCGTAAGTAAGTAAGTAAGTAATTGATTCACCACTCTTCAGTGAAAAGAATAGATATTAGATCAACCTAGAATAAAAAGAATAATGTTATGTCTGATTAGAAGCTACTTAGTATGTGATCTGATAAGAATTACATAAGACGTACTAAGATGGACTGCAGCTAAATTTATCCATATTTTATAATTTTATTGGATTCATTTAAAGCAATAATTTAAAAGTACAGTTTCAAAATTTGATAAGATTTTATTGGAAAGAATGGTTTTGTAGTGTGTCAATTTACTGCGGGTTCTTATGCTTCGTGATTAGCTTGTCCAGATAATCGTTACAAAGTAGCGTCTGACGGTTATAAACCAGAAGGTGAACTTGTAGTAATGAACACGTTTATTTTTGGGCACACTACAAAGCGAAGCGTAGAAGCCGTGAATAAAACGAATGGAGCGACTTGAATCGAAGAAGGCTGTTGAGCCAACTCCAAGAGATCAAGCATGACTAAGAATATATAGTCAGACAAAAATAAGACAGACATATGACAAGCGAAATAGGTACACATGAACAAAAGCGACGAATAGTTGACAAGGTCAAATGACAAGTGGAACACGTCCTGTTAGCTCATACAAACTAAACAACGATAAGAACGAATGGTACATATAAGTTGATATTACGCAAATGGCTTGGTTAAATAAATTAAACGAAAGGGCTTAACCAAATTAAATGTAAGCGAACTCGAATATAAGTTGAGGCACTACAGTCTATTTCGCAAATATTTTTATTTAAATACAATGAAAAGTTTGCTAAATACTTTAACTATTATTCATTGATTAAAAATCTAATCAGTTTACATTTTACAACTTCTAATTCAAAACATACAGTCGAGTATATATATATAATAACTAGCTGCACCGAAAATAATTATTAACTCAACTCATTTATATTGATTGAAATCTGAGAAACAATACGCCATTAGTGTGCACACATGAACATAAAAACCAACACATAAATTATATTGCTGTTCTTAATTGCTTTACTTTGAATGTTTTTTTTTCAAATCTTTTTTTGATTAGAAAATGATGTTCATTGGATGCAGGTAAATAAATACAAATGTCTACAACAGTTTTCGACATTGAACAAATTGGTTGTGTGTTATATTTTTTGAAAAGGTTTATCTATTCGACTTAAATTATCGCAGAAAAAAGTAGCTTGGTTGAGAGAGAGAAAAGTGTATATAGAAAAAAAACCATGTGAATAATTTGCAAATTACTCTGAACATGGTAGTTTAAGTACTAATGGAAAAAAAATTGTATCCTATTTACAATACTACTTATCTTGTTGATTAAAGTAGTATCAGTTTTGGTGAAATGATTATTGTAACTGTGAGAATTCATTATTTTTTTTAAAAAAAGAGCTGTTTATCTTCCGTAATAATTGTCATTCTTGTTTTTCTATCCCTTTTTATTTTCTTACTTACTTAGATGGTTGCGCCAAACGTGAATGCCGTTTTGGTGCAATTTGTGAAGAATGGTTTTCAAAAGATTCAGATCAATTCATTGGTGTTTGTGTATGTCCAACATTAATGGATATGGCTAGAAATCATATGTGTAATATGAATAGTGGTACAATATGTACAATCAATGGTTTATTTTATTTAAATGAATGTGTTATGTTACATCAAGCTTGTTTAAAACAAACTGAATTGAAAAGAATGAATTTAAATGTTTTCAGTAGAATATTATCTCAAAGTGATTGTAGTCAGTTAATTGAAAGTAAGTGAAAATTGTTTTTTTCGTATTTCTAAGTTAACGGTTTAATGTATAACAAATAAGGCATTAACTTTCAGACTATTAAATAATAGTTGTACAGCTGGTTGTCTGATTATGGTGGAGTTTCGTTTTCTGAACTGGATGGTGTTTTGGTTGTGGAGCTTTCATTGTTCTGTTGCTGAACAACATCATCAGCGCAAACTTCAGATAGCAGAAGTGAAGGATTCGAATTTCTCCACGTTTGACCTGTAATTTGTTCTGTGAACCTCAACCTTTGCTGGATGTTACTGACCTTGAACCTGTCATTGTTTGCACCTTTATTTTGATTGTGTCCCCCTTTTTGATCTGTTTCTTGATCCTATGTTTGACTATGATTTTTCTGATTGGTTGATAAATTGGGTCATTGTCGATATGTTTGTCAATTGCTAATTGACCTGAGTGCCAAGCTTCTAAAAATTCTCTAGTGTTCTTTGTGCTCCTGCCTGATACTGTTTTCCTAAAATTCAAAATGAATTTCGACTTGTCAGAAGATAAAGGCTTGTCACCAACAGCATTTTATGTTTTTCGAGTCATATTGCAATGTGATCTAAAATGGAATTGTAACGCTGAATGCCAACCCCATGGTTTAGCTGGTCAGTGGTTCACTGTGAGTATCGAAGGTACTGAGATCTATGCCTAGTAGAGTCGTGAGTATGTATGGCTGGGAAGTTCCGCAGTAAAATGAAACAAACATCAAATTCCCTCTAATATTCAGTGGTTACCCAACTGATCTGTAATGAATGCAACTCATGAACTAGGTCAGTCTGTAAATTAAAACTATGACTAATAGTAGTAAGTTTAATAAAAAAATTATTTCAACTCGTTCATTTAAGTTAGATGGTGAAAACTGGACAGAAAGTTAGTTACAAAGGAAGAAAACATAAATTTATTATTCAGCATACTAGTAAAGAATAACAAAGTATTTTCTGATTTTTTCCATCATAGAGTTGTTTTACTTTGAGATTGTGAATCAATGTAAAATAACAATCTCCATAACTCTATAATGAAAAATAATAGAATGTGCTCACTATCGACTAGCTTCGTGAGTAAATTATCGGAGTTCTAATGAGAAGCTGTGATGGGTATAGTTCAAATCTGTCTGGTGTAGGCAGTAACATTATGCCAGGTTGTTCAAAACCTTCGATTGATGACAGTTAGACATAAACGTCGCTGGCTGCCGGCTCAGTGGTCTAAAGGCAAAGTGTTCGAGTGCAAGACCGAAGGTTCAGGGTTCGATTACCGTGAGCGGGGTTCGTGTTTGTCCATTGCCGATGATTCCCATAATGGGACGAAACGACAGTCTTTCAGTGCTTTCAGATTTCTAATGGTGGTCGAATAATGACAGATTCATGATTTCAATGTACAGGCGTTTTCTCCCTTTTCCTACACATCCACTGATATTCATCCAATGTGCTGTACCTGAAATTTCATTCAATAAACCATTAACTACTCAACTTACTACTATATATTCAACTAATTCATATAGTCGTGTCGATTTCGTTCTCATTATAAATTTTTATAAAATTATACTAAAGTAATAAAAATAGTGGACAATGTTACATAACAAGGTGAAATAATTGTCAGTTTTCTTGAAAAATTCATTGAATTTTTGTTTTTATTTTTGTAATTTGTTCAATTTTTTTTCTATTTTCAACAAATAAATTAATTGGTTTTATTGAATTCAATTCAATTAAATGACAATTATTGATAGTCGATTAAAGATTGATACTCAATAATTCAAATGTCAATAAATGTTTAGGATTTTTATGCCTTTATTGAATAGTGTTCGAAAATTTTAAAGTTCTGCCATAAGTAGTTGACTTTGACTCAGAAAATTATACTTAAAAGGGGGATATGTATTAAAAGTAGGTTTTATGTGTGTCATAATTTTTGTAGAGAGGTAATTTATGTAATAATTGGTTTCTAGAACTGATATACGTGATTTACATAAAAAAATTCGTACTACTTGGTTATGTTGCAAAGGAATTCTACGACTCAAGTCATTACCGTGATATAAGGACTAGATTTTACTAAGGTAACAAGTTTTGTATGTGATTCAAGGTAGTCAACGTAAATCATCCTGATTGGCATTCGTTAGTAAGGCGAATCTTCAATCTTGAAGGATCTGATGTTTCCAGTGCTATTCATTCTCATGTCACTAAATGTCAAGTTTTGTGACTTACTGTTAAGTTAGCCGCTCCGCGATTTAGATTCTTTTGGAATGAATTAGGGACATTTATTGATCACAACATTATTGTAGATACTTCTGGTTGTCTCTAACATGAAAACGCAGTGCATGCTATAACCATTGAATTTTAAGGTGTTTCTGGATCTGTGATCCGTGATGCAGTCACCTACACGGAACATGCTAAGAGGAAGACAGTGACAGCTATGGATGTTGTGTACGCTCTGAAACGCCAGGGTCGTACTTTGTACGGTTTTGGCGGTTAGTTCGCTAGCATGTGAGCAACTAGTAAGCTACCTGCAGCTGGTCCACACGAGAACGCATCAAGGTCCTATTTAGGACCACTACATTTGGTGTCGCTGCCTGCTCGAAGGAAGGAGCTCCCGTGACCGAAGGAGTTGGAGGACGGAGATTTGCGGAGCTTCCTGGAGGAGCTTGAGGCCGCGGTGGAGCTGGTGGGGGCCCGGGGCGAAGTTGGCGGTGCTGGGGACGCTGCGAGGAGGTGGGGTGAAGGGGATATACGACAGCCTGGACGGTGCCGCCTGGAAGATGGCGTGGGAGACGGTCACCGGGCGGCTGATGACGGAGTTCGACAGCCCGGTGGACAGGGAGGAGGCGCCGCAGAGGTTACGGTTGGCGAGGCTGTCGGCTGATGGTGACCGTTGGTGCTTGCTGTGGTGCTCACGATGTTGCTGCGCCGTACGCTGCCGAGTATGGATGGGGAGTCGGGAGCACAGTTGTTGGAGTCGCAATTTATCGAGAGTGTGCCTGCCGCCGTGTCCCAGCAGCGGGAACTAGTAAACGCTACACGTTGGATAGATGCCGTACCCATTCCAGACCAGCGGGCAAGAACAATGACCGAAGTAGTAATCCGGCATATTGTAGCGCGTCACGGAATACGGAAGGTGATATTAACTGACCAGGGTCCCTGTTTTGAAAGTGACGACAGCTTATTAAAAGGGGGGACGAGTGTGGTGTGAGCTACTTATAAGTAGTATATGACGTGAGTGTCAACGTAATGTCTGGCAGCAGAAGATGGGGGAAGATCAAGAAACGAAGAGTTAGAACACAATGGAATTTGTATTAAACGCATGAATAGTGACAATGGATTGATGTTTTGCAACAGGAACAGTCCAGTTCGATATGATGGACTGATATACTGCAAATTAAAGATTTACAATATGGTTTTCTTATTTTACTGAGTAACTCTGTAATTTTCGTTAAATACACTTCGGTTGTCGACCTGTGTTCTCGTTCACTACATGTTCATTCTGAAATTCATTCGGCAGAATGTGATAAGGGTTAAAAGCTGATGACTAACTAAGCATTAAATGCTACGTAATGATGTTCTGTTGTCAATGACTGTTAATAATGATAACTAGAATGAGCTGATAGAGGTGAAAAACTTTTTAATGCACGGAGATGATAAAATTCAGTGATTCATTCGAAAATTTTCGATAAATAATCTTCTTCCTCTTTTGTCAGATACAGAGTTAAAACGATTGAGAGGGCTGATCGTAACTCAACGATTGTTGAGTGGTCCAGATGTCGTATCAGGTGAACGTTTAGTGAAGTATTAGCCATTCAACTCTCACTTATACCTTTCTTTAAAAAAATATCTACTCAGGTGTTATCGATTTTATTTTAATACCTAGTAATGTGTGTGTGGGTGCAACATTCTCCCTCGTTTACGCCTCTTGCCCTTCTCAGGATTCGAACCCAGGGCCTTTTGTCTTGCTTGCAAACGCCTATTCTCTGGACCAGTGAGCCGGTATCTAACGGTGTTCGAACAATTATTGGAGTTGTGCAACCTCATTTACTGTCGTCGGTAGTTACTGTCTACATCCGAACAGGGTGGACTTCACTGATCACGACTTTTCACTAGAACTTGGGGAAGATTCCTCATGGAGCTAGTCAAACTATAACTTGACTAAATAATCACCCCCATTACTTCGATTGGTCTTTCATCAATGATGATATCACTAACTAGACTTGTTTTTCTCACAAAATACACCTTAACGATCAAAATGTCACAAATGTATTACAGTAATTTACCAACAAGATAGTTCAGTGCTTCTTATTATATCATCTAAATAATAGATGAGATCGGTTGTCTTATCACAAAGCGTCCTATTTGGGACATGTTAACCAAGTGTACCGGAAGATCTCAATGTTGATGCTTACTGTCAGATTAAAACTTGATACTTGTACCTAGTCCTCTTTGTTTCAAGTAAGAAGTAACACACATCCCGGGTTCCAATATTAATCATTCTCCAACTTTATTAAAACTTAAAACACAGTAAAAATTTCTAAATACTCTATAGAATGAATAAATGTCAGTAAAGACTGATCACTTTCAAGTCTTTTCAAATTAACAACAACAGAAAAATTGAAACCCTTGAAAATAAGATCTTGGCAAGCTGATTTAAGGGACATTTTGAACTGAAAGTACTTCACATATGTGTATATATCCATCTAATTCATTTCTTAACAAAACTTCTCAAAGTAATATTGTTGTAACTGAATTTCTGCGATGAGTACCTACTTCCACTCTTGACATGAATCATAAATATTAAAAAACTGTTAATTTTACTATATCATGTCAATAATATGTTGATTTGAAACTGTTTTTTTAAAAAAGATTTCTGTAAATTTAATTTCCTGTTTTTAGTCAAATTTGTACACACTTCACTGATTAATTAAAACAAATCTAAAAAAAACTTACATTTTATCAATCTATCAAATGTAAGCCAATCCTAATAAATGAACAAAATTTCTGTTTTTATTCAATCAAGTTATCATAAAGGGTATTTATTGTTATATTTTTTTGGGTGTAACAAATTGAACATTTAACAATAAAATGTTTTTTGTTTTGTTATATCAGGATAAAGATTGAAGATTGAAGCATATGTTTAAATCATTAACTATTGTTGTACAACTTACTATACCGAATCTGTTACCAGTGGATTAGTTACAGTTTCTCCTATTCGCAAAACATTTTGTAGTGAGTACTATAATATGTCGAGCCTACAAGGCTTGTCTCTTCAGCCTTGGGAAAAAAGTAATGAGTCCATTCTACTTGAGTTATTATGTTCACGGCTTTCGACCTTGTCAAGTACTCGCTTGTAATTTGGTGAGACTGATCGGTAACTTCTGGACTCAGCACATAAGGATGTTAAGTTCGGCCCTAGATACGCTTGAAGCTACTACGAGTTCACCTTAGTCGATAAACGCGAACGAGACAATTACCAGCGTCCAGATAGGCTACCTTGAATCCCAAGCTGTAAACAGAAGTCTTGGTAAGCATATTCTGCAACACCCAGCAATCACAATACAATCAAGCATACAACTCTTGTTTATTTATACATCATAGAAACGTCCTTGAGACAGTCACAAAAATAGCACACTAAAATACACAGCAGCCAATCGGAGACATGGATTTTCCTGGTGGGAAATGAAACCTCAAGGTCAACTGATCAGCCCATGCTCGCAAACGTGAAATCCAAGATAAGGCATTAATCAAGCTACTTCTGTGGATCTAACATCCTTAACAAAGGAAGCTAGAGAATGGTGAACAAATGACAGCTCAGTTGTTGGCTCAAGTTACCTAATGCTGGGTAGATGTGTAACTGCTTAAATTAGAATAAATAAAATAAAAATTCAATAAACTTTTGAGAATATTTCAATGAAAGCTTCAAAATTTGTTGCATCTGAATAAACTGAAATATATTGAAATTCTGATTTAACGGGTCTCTCCAAGAGTTACAGTAGAAAATTAATCTCTTTCCTAAAGCTTATAAAAAATTTTACTGGCGGTTGAGATATAGTGAACATTGAACAAAAACGATAAGATATTGATGATTGGCAAGTGTTCACCGGTGATCAGTTTCGAGAGAATATTTTAGGAGTCTCAGTGAGGAACTTTGGCTACTGCAATTAAATGATGTTGAATGAGAGAAATTTACCTATCGAAGACAATGGGAGATGATAGCAGCAACATATCAAAGATTGATGGAAGTTAGACATGTACACTATTGGATGCTGGCTCATTGATTTAGAAGTTGTGTATCTGCACATTAGACCTGGGTCCGATTCTAAGTTGTAGAGTCGTAGATGGGCATCGCTAAGAAGTCCCACACTAAGACGAAACAGTTTCTCAATGACTGTTTGACTTAGATCGGTTCGTGACAATAAGTTTCAAATAACGTCTCACTATCAGCTGATAAATGTTGCGAGATGTGGCGTTTAAATGGTAGAATTATATGTTTATGTAATCTGGAAATAATCATTACAGACTTCAAACCATTTTATAGGCATAAGTCGTATGCAACAGATAGGAATGTATTTTTTATATGATAAACCACAGCAAGATATTAAATAAAGTCTAACAGTAATACTTCATTCAACTCAAGAAGTATTCAGGGTTCAATTTTCAAAATGTATTAAAAATTTTATCTTTTTAATGAATGAACTGTTTGGTTTGACAAAACTACTATTAATTTGCTTACTATGACATATTCAGTAAGATTTCGATTGAATCAATGCAGAATTTGAGTGAATCAAATAGACTTTATTATTATTGTTGTTTAAAATTCAGTTTACCTTTGAATGAATCCAAAGCGACATTGTTTAATTTTCGCTGATTTAAACTAAACATTAGGCAAAATAAAGATTGGTAATTGATTGCTGGGAGTATTGTACAACAGAAAAACAAAGCGTTCTATAATAAACATCAATGAATTATCTACATCAAAATGAACTAGTTTTGCATGTTGTAATCTTTGAATTTGTGCGTAACATTCACAAAATCCAATAATCATGATCAGTATTGATTTTAGAATTTCCTATAGAAAAAAATCACTACACATGAACACATACATTCTTTAAGGTTATTGATACTGACGTTCTTTGAGTATACCTTACTTACTTTACTTACTGACGCCTGTTACCCCTAATAGAGCACAGGCCTCCGATGAGTATTCTTCAGTCTACTCTGTCCATGACCTCCCTTTCTAGTTCTTTCCAATTTTTGTCTATTCCTCTCATATCTGTCTTCATTTCTCGGCGTCATCTGTTACTTCCTTGGTTGGGTATACCTCGGATATTTATTAATCAGATAATTAGGTTTTCATACCAAATAAAATAATTTATAAACATTTTAAACAAGTTGTTATTCAAAATCGTAATCAGATTCATAATACTATAGTTTTTTTTTATATGATAACAATAACTTAAAACCAGTATTATAAACTCAGTTACTACTTTTCAAGATGTTGTTAATAGACTGAGCGAAGAAAATTATATGCTTATTACCTAATAAATGCATATAAATGATATGAAATAACTTGCTGACATTTAAATAAGGTATTTATGCAAAGCACATGTACGCAGATATATATATATATATATATATATAAGTATCTGACAGTTTCCAGCGCATACATTTTAGCTAAGATGTTGAACATTGTACACTTTGTTCAATGTTCAATAAATCAATCATATGAGATCAATAGAAGAAAATTAGATATTCATTCATGTTTCTTTATCTCTTTTTTATATTGATTAGAAACATCTTCAGCTGCTGCTGCTGCTTCTATTCCTGCTACCGCGTCCAATGATCAACTTCCTACAAACAATATCAATAAACAATTTACATCGAACAGAAATCCCTCTAGTTCTATTCAAATCCGTAAAAATTCTCATCACCCAAAAACTGATGAAAATCCACAACATGATTCACCTCAATCAAATCATTTAACTTCATTAGAATTAATGAATCCGATTCAAACTAATCCGTATAAAAAATGTCCAATAAAAATTTGTTCAAATGAATTAAATTCAATTTGTGATTTAGACGGTACAGTGTATCAGAATGAATGTTTTTTGAAAAAATATACATGTCAAAAATTTGGCAGTGATAAATTGCCACGAATTATTCCATGTAATTCTACACTTCAAAGTAAGTTTTATATAATTTCAGAAAAATTAAATCATAAGGAATTGATTTCATTTATTTTTAGCCAAATATTCAATTTATTTCTGTTTTATCTAGTATTTTGATATCATGATATTTCATATCGTGAATCTATGAGAAAATTAAGAAGTACTAGACAGATTTCTGTCATCATTTATACTCATAACTCCACCAGGGATCGAACTCCGGAATGTAATTCTTTGAAACGTTTAAGTTAGATCATCATTAGAAATCTGGAAGCATTGGACGGAAGTTTCGTCTTGGTGTGAGACACATCAACAATGCGCATCCATGATTCCCGCCACTCACAGGAATCGAACCCAGGAGCTTCAAGCTTCTGCGCAAATGCTTAACATCTGCATCTATGAGCCGGCATCAAACAGTGGCAATGTCTAACTTTGAACAATCCACGGTCTTGTGCAATCTCATCCACTGTCTTCGATGAGCAATGCTTTATACTCCACTGGTCATAACTTCTTACAAGGATTCCCGGAAACTTTCTCACAAAGTCAGTCACTAAGGATCACATGATAATTTTCACTATACAGTTGTGGAGACTGTTGATTTTCATTGAAATCATAAATCGATCAATGTTAGACCACCGTTAGAAACCCAGGAACACTGCACACTCGTTTCGTCCGAAAATCCTGAGTTCGGCTCCTGCCAGTAGCGTGATCCATGGATGTGCAATGCTGATGAGTCCCACACTAGAAATAAAAAACGACAGTTCAGTGCTCCCAGATTTCTAATGGTGGTCTAACAATGATCGACTCATGATTCCGAAATAACTCAACTGACTCCACTACCCTATAAATTAAGAATTAATGATTAGCATTTTTAATTTCAATCAATCTAAGATGGTATGAAACTATCAGTCATTGTCATTTATGAAGAAAACTATCTCAGCTCTGATGAGGCTTCTTCAGTTAAGAAATAATTTCATTTTCACTCTTTTTTGATTAATTTTAGCATTTATACAACTTTGTCACTCACTGATCAATGATGAGTTGAAATCTTCATGGAGGCTGTCTTGCCTCTGAGTTTGCATTTCATAAAATACATTAATAACCTAAATTAAATTGCCTGTAATTACAGTCAAGGACATACTGATGGAATTATTTCGTACGTGAACCAAAAATATGCTAATCAGTTGTGGACAACTGAATATCATTATTTTAAGTGTTATATCATTGTAGTTATTAGTTTAAAAACTAAGAAAACCTGTTACTTATTAAATAGGTGTACATATTTGTTTAAAGTATAAAATCTTAATAAACGTTCGCGCGCAAGAGCAAGGGTCCAAGGTTCGAATCCTGTCCGTAGCAAGATTCGTGGATGCAAAGAGCTGAAGAGTCCCATCCCAGGGACGAAACAGCCGTCCACTGCTTCTAGGCTTCTTACAGTGGTCTAAATTTAATTGATTCACCATTTCAATGTAAAGTAAGAATAAAAGGATTTGTATGTTAATACATACTGTCTATACTTTACTTACTTACTTACTTACTTACTTACTTACTCACTTACTCACTTACTTGCTTACTTATTCACTTACTTACGCAGCTTACTTACTTACTTATTTATGCACTTACTTACGCAGCTTACTTACTTACTTACTTACTTACGTCTGTTACCCCCAATCGAGCATAGACCCCCGATCAGTATTCTACAACCTACTTTGTCCTAGGCTCTCCTTTATACTTCTGTCGAATTTCTGTTCATTCTTCCCATATCTGTCTCTTTTTCTAGGCGTGATGTGTGCTTCGGCCTTTCTCTTTTCCTTTTACCTTGAGGTTTGCAAGAGTGGGCTTGTCTTGTGACGTGGTCGGGTATAAACTGTCTATAAATGTTTATAAACTATAAATTATTCACTTGTTAAAAAATTTCTTTATATCATATTTTACCTATTTCATGGACTATCATCATCATCGTCATCGTTTGTTTATTTTATAAAATAAATTTTTAAGTGTCTTCTTATTTTGTTAAAATGACGCGTGAATTCATAAAATACATTTCATTAATATTATTATTCTTAAACTATTCCCTTTTGTAATTGAAATAAAAAGCCGAAACACACATAGGCACACAGTACACATACTAAAAAAAATACAAACAGTCAAACATTTACGTAAATAAGTTGTAAAATAAAATTACACATACAATAATCTTTGTCAATCATTCATTCCCCATACAAAAAAAGATGATTTGTTGATTTAAACCTGTATAAGGAAATTATGCCGCATTTAAACTTATCCCGTTCAGATTGTTGATAAGAATGAAATTGACCAGTTTCTATAAACTATGAATTATTTTAATAGATTATTAAAACTTAAAAGATCAATAAAGGTAATGCAAATGAATTTATCAACGATATTTTTAATTAGAGTTATGGAGATTAGTGTTTTTACACATTTGAAATTATCAATCAATCATTGATCAGTGGAGTTCAACCCTGTCGAGTGTACGTAGTAGTAACTACCACAGACAAATGAGTGAGGTTGCGCAAAATCCCTATATCAATCAGAGTTAGTTGTTCGCGCACAATACCGAAGGTCCCGCGTATGAATCCTGTGAGGTGCAGGAGTCGTGGATGTGCACTGTCACTGATGAGTCCCGTACCAGGACGAAACGGCCGTCTTTCAGTGCTTCCATGTTTCTAATGGTGGTCTAACAATGATTGATTGATTGATGATTTCGAATGTGTGAATTAATCAATGTAAATGGTCATATTACATAATTCGACGTGAACTTTGTTTGATGTTTACTGAGTGGAAGAACAAGTCGAATGTTTAAAGAATTGATGATTCCAAGCTACTGTAGGGTGGATATTTTCATCCAGGTTTTGTTTACTAATATATGCCCGACTAGATGAGATATACTAACACTTCAGATGGTGGAGAAAACTTGTAGCTCAGGTGGATGATTGTGGTGGTGTTTCGTTCTCTGAGCTGGTTGTTTTGGTTGTGGAGCTTTCATTGTTCTTCTGTTGAACAACATCATCAGCACAAACTTCAGAAAGAAGTGAAGCATTCGAATTTGAATCAATGACCTACAATTTTGATAAGACAAAGTTATTTTGATCTGATCAGTTAGATTTTCTAACTGATATGACTGATTTTCATCCACTCAAATCATTCAGTGTTATTCCTTGATATTAATTTTTATCAATCCATTTTAGTATATGTTGTAGAGAAAATTGTTTTAGTAATTTGAAATACACATTTGAAATCACCAGTAAATCATTTTTAGACCTAGAAGCAATGGACGGTCATTTCGTCCTCTTACGGAACTCATCAGCAGTGCGCAGCCACGACACCTGCACCTCGCAGGATTCGAACCCGGCACCTTCGGTATTGTGCACGAACGCCTAACCTCTGATTGATCTAGGGATTTTGCTCGACTTCATCTAGCTATCTGTGGTAGTTACTACTACGTACATTCGACAGGGTTGGACTCCACTGGCCACGTCTTCTCACTAGAACTCCGAGAATTTCCTCACAAAGCTAATAATAGTCACTATTGAGCACATTTTACGATATTTTCAGTTAGATTTATGTAGATTAGTGTTTTTACACACATTTTTCAAATCATCAATCAATCATGAAGTAGTTTAATCAATGAAAAGAAATATACAATGGAATTTCACTAAATAACTCTGACAGTTTTATCATAACTTTACAAAAGAAATAATTTACCATGAACAATGAACACAAAAGTACATACAAGAACATTTATCCGTTTGTTCAATATTCAATATTATGATGATTAAAACAAGATTTGTAAAAATCAACTAAAATAACATTCTTATTGTTTAAAAGTATTTAACTAATGTTTAATGATGATGATCATCATCATTTTAACAAGCGATTCAAACAATATTTCTTACACTTCTTTGTCTAATTAGTTAGATTTATAGCATTATGATGATTATGTTGTATATTGAATTTAGTACATATAAATTGTTGTTTTAAACAAACATTAGACATTTATCAATAATTAAAACAACAAAATTTCAAAGATTTTGAATGGAAATATGTTGTAATGATAAGTTCATGTTAGATATCTTACTTTTATAAATTAATGAACTATCTTAGTTCCATTCTTATTATTATTAATAAATTTTAAATGTAACGGCATTATATTTACTAGCTTATATCATTTGAAATACATGAAACAGTTGTTTAACATTGTAAAATACAGTTTAATTTTCGCCAATATTGTCACTGAAGCTATTTAGAACAGAGAAGTATGTAATTCGGCTAAATATCAATTATAATTGTATAGATATATGATAATTTAATCAAGGTTTCATTCTTCTGAAACCCAATTCAACATGAATTTACAAACTATACAGGTATGTATATATGAGGATACAGAAACAGTGTTGATAAAGTGTCTAAAATCCTCAACTGATATTAATTCTGAGCTCAAAACCACAACTTTCTGAATTTTTCTGTAATAAGTATTTTATTGTTAAAATTACAGTTTGACATAAAAATATTAACATAAGTGAAAAGAAAATCACCTTTCATTATAGACCTAAGGTTTCACCATCAATAACTATTGTCACTACTCACTTACTCCTTACTTATGATTGTTATTCCCTGTGGAACATAGGTCATCAAACAGAATTCTCCAACCAACTTTATCTTCTTTCCAGTTGTTACTAATGGCTATTTATTTTTCTCCTGTCTGTCTCTATTTCTCGGCGTAATATGTTCCTGAATATGATCCTTTTCCTTTGACCTTATGGATTCCAAGTTAGGGCTGGCATCGTGACACAATAACGTGATTTCCGCAATATGCATCCTATTCACTTCAAGCGCTTTTTTATTGTCACAAAGATAAGGTTTACTGTATAAATTAATAAAAGCATAAACTAGCAATATGATAATATTCATTGAAATCATGAATCGATCAATGCTAGACCACCATTTGGAAACTGGAAGCACTGGATGGCTGTTCCGTCTTGGTATGGGACTCATTAGCAATGCGCATCCACGACTCCTGTACTTCGCATTAGTCGAATCATGATTTCGAATGAGTAACTTAACAATCTCCACAACCCAATAATGCAATTAATTACCTGTGTTCACTAGTGACTAGCTTCGTGCGGAATCTTCTCTGGGTTCTAGTGAGAAGTCGCGACCATTAATGTTCAACCATGTTCCAGTGTAAACAGTAACTACCGAAGACAGTGTATGAGCTTAAGTAGAACCGTGAAGTGATCAAATATCGAAGGTTCTGTGCTCAAACCCTGCGAGGTTCGGGAGTCGTAGATGCGCACTGCCACTGATGAGTCCCATACCATGACGAAACGGCCGTCCAATGCTTCTATGTTTCTAATGGTAATGAGTAACCTTACAGTCTCCACAATACTATGTTATAATAATATTTAAGACCTATAAAAATAGAAATATTACTATCATAATATAATCCCAGTGTTCCGTTAGATTTGAGTAGACAATTTAGAACAGTTCAAAATGAAGCGAACTAATTTCTACTTATTAAGATACTGAACACACAATTTCCACTTTAGGAGAAAGAATTATCTCTTCGTTTGTTACTCCTAGGGCTTGTATAAATGATACATTTCTGTTATCTTATTTTTTAGGCTTTTGTTGGATCTTTTATTCACAAATAACCAAATACATTTGCTTACATAATAATACCATACTGACCGAGCAAGTAAACTCGTACTGATGCTGTGAACTTGTTCTCAGTTCATTCTTATGTTAATATTACATTAAAGTAGAAAGATTTTTATTTTCCAATCCATTTCAAGACAAATTTAATGAAGTAAATAACAATAAAACGAATGGTTATTCGATATAATAATTATAAACCTACAATGTATTTAACAAAAATGTAGATTTTATATCAACGAACTGATCATAGCAGGGTCACCATTGGAAAAACCGGAAGTACTGAGAGGCTGTCTCGTCCTAGTATGGAACTACTAATTAGTAGTGGGTATTCATGACCTCTTGCATCGATAAATCGAACCGAAGACCTTCGGTATACCAAGCGAACGTTTAGCATCTGATCTAATTAGTCGGTATCTAACAGTTTTAATTTCGTATAATCCAGTAGTTAGAATATGACAACATTTCCAACCTTGAAAGATGTAGTGCTTTTGGAAGGTACCTAAGAATTCTTGATTAGCACAAAACCTTAAAGATTGTAGTTTCATACATATTATTCTTTGAACAGCCATTTTGGTGCTATCAACTTTTCAACCAGTAACATAAACTGTTTTTATTTTAAGACACTACATAGGTGTAATTCTACAATTTTCTATATGTTTACTTATGTATTCATTTCAAGATAAAGTTTGTCTAGCACATATTCTAATTCACAAACCAAAATGTTTCTTATTTTTCTAAGTGTATAACTGTGAAATGACTAATCTATATCCAAAAATGCGGTATTTACCGATACACACTCAGCTATTATCATCATCATCATCACCATCATCTTTGAACGATCTGTATGAAATAATAACCTGCACATAATTCCTAACAAATAAAGTATCATTTTGAGTCTGGGTTTATTCGAACAAAAACAACACCAATAAATATATGTGTATCAAAAAGTAAATTCATTTATTTATAGAATACACCTTGATAAATCGCTTTATTATATGTTTGTTTTTATAAATCATCTTCCCACACCTTGTGTGTTATTTTTTTTCTTAATGTTATTTGAATTAGTATGTACAATGTTGTTTGAAAATTGTGCGATAATGGCGACCTCGAATCAAGGTCATTGAAATGATTCATTAAAACATTAGATTAGTTTGTTTTTATATTGTGTTCATAGCTTTTTTTTCTGTTTTGTGTATGTACAAACGAGAAGAAAAAAGAATTGTAGTGTATAGATAGATAAAAAATTATTTAATTTGTAAAATATGATAAATGGTCATTATTTGTATTTTTTTTTTTCAAAATTCAATTTACCAGCATAATTTTCACTTCCAGTGTGTTTATCAATCTCTTTTTCCAGCCAAAAAAAATTATACCTGAAAGTATGTATATATTCACGTATTTATAAATGCCATCTATAAATGAAAATATTATTCCAGAAAGTGAGACTAGTTGATTACAACTATTGATTTATAAAGTTTATGAACAGTTGTGTGTGTTTTTGTTTTAATCCAGTCATTTTATTAGTTTTTTTAATCCAAAATTTATTGAAGATATTAAATAACATAGTGAATGAAGCATAGAATTTTCAATAGTAGGCTGTCTGGAAAAATATATATGTATCTGTATTCTAAACTTACAATTCTTTGTTGAAATGACTTACTTTAGAAATGTTCTATTTGAAAATAAACGGAATATATACAATCGTTGAAAATGAATTTGCTGAAAATAGAACTGTTATGTTCGTCACTTGGTACGCTTGAAGTTACTACGAGTTCACTTTAATCGATACACGCAAATGAGACAATTACCAGCGTCCAGGTAGGCTACCTTAAATCCCGAGCTGTAAACAGAAGTCTTGGTAAGCAATCACAATACCATCAAGCACACAACTCTCGTTTTTTTTATACATCATAAAAACTTCCGTGGGACAGTTAATAAAATAGCACACTAAAATACACAGCAGCCAATCACAGCCATGGATTTTCCTGTTGGGAAATTAAATCTCAAGGTCAACTGATCAGCACATGCTCGCAAACGTGAAATCCAATATAAGGCATTTATCAAGCGAGTTCTGTGGATCTAACATCCCCAATATTCTGATTGAAAATAAACGGAATATCTAAACTGTGAAAATGAATTTGCTGAAAATAGAACACTTTACTGAATCAATCTTTCTTGGTTTAGTATAATTCAATAAGTTAACGTTTACATGAAAAGGGACAAATGAAGAAAATGTATTTTGTTTAAAATTGTTTAATAAATATCAACCGTTAACAAACAAAACTTTTCATCACTGGGCATTAAGTAGACACTCACTGATTAGAGCTTGGTTATGTTTTTGTCGACTTTGTGTTAGCCTACTCTCACATCAGTCATTGTCTAATCAATTTTATAGACTTTTTCAACTCAATCATTACAAATCCGATCTTAATATTGACTATTTCTTGTTACTTTGCATTTGACCGCAATAATAGCTATTTTATGGTTCCAACTAATACTACATGTATTACTCTGAAAATGCTTTGAACTGATTAACTGAAACATGCTGAGACAATACAATGTACATAGGGTATGTACAGTGTTAGTAAGAGTTGGAATTCTGTCTGTTTTAATGATCAGTATTCAAATAAATAAGTCAATGATGAAAATTTAGTAGTTTCAATAGTCTTATGATATTATTTTGTAGCATATTTTACAAGAAACATCATCGGTAGTTACTGTACTTGTTACTTAAGTATGTAACTCTTAATGGAACATAGGCCGACGATCAGTATTCTTCAACCTACTCTGTCTTTGGCCTTCCTTCCCAGTCCTATCCAACTGTTGTTCATTCTTTCCATGTCTATCTACATTTCTCTGCATAATGTGTTCTTCGGCCTTCCTCTTCTGCCTTGGTTTTGAGCAATTCAAGTGAGGGCTTGTCTTGTGACGCAGTTAGGTGCTTTCTTCAATGTGTGTCCTATCTACCTCCTGCTGTTTTTATTATTGACGGTACAGCTTGTATAATTACTTTCACAATAATAGTTACGTAAACACTCAGCACTATTTTAATTCTTTAAATCTCTTAAAAACCCAAATGCACAATTCATCTGACTAACTGATCTCATTTTACGTATTTTTGACGATCGCTAGTTTTGTTGAGATCTAAATAAAATACCTAAATACCGATTCGTCTATTGATTAGCAGATCAATAATAATATAAACGTCATGTTGTTTTTAGTTGCTCCTTTCTTCATCGACTAAAAAGCCTATAAGTATGAAAAAATGTCATTATATTGAAATGTTTGTTTACCAAAGTAAATAAACATATACATTACATAATTTCACTATCGTAAATATTCTTCACCGATTAGAAACAATCTCAAATTATAAATCATTAAATTTCTAAGTGGTTGTAACTGTTCAATGTTTCTTTAGTCTCTGCATATATTGAACATTGAATGTACACCAATTTTATGTCGTTTATCTCTTATCACAGTTAGATAGTTTGTGATTTCAATGAATACACAGTCTATTGGCACGTTATTGTTGGGGAGGTTAGATAGCCAGAACTCACTTGGAAAAGGTCTTAATTTTGTAATTTATTTCTGGAGTTTTGAGTTTTTATGTTTTCGCGCATAAGTTGCTTAGTTGACTGACCTTCAGCTTATATTTCCCACTCGGAAAATACTTGACTCTTATTGGTTTAATGGATTTATTTTAGTACGCTGTTTTGCGACTCTCACCAAGGGCGTTTTGTTAATTTTATAAATAAGCTTGTGAACCTCGTATTTTCTGGGTGCCTGTGAATATATTCTCTCTACGTCTTATCATGACTACTTCCTCTAGTAAAGTGGGCCAGAGACAATCGGATTAGAGTAGCCTATCGTGTCATTGAATCGTTGATCTTCATTCCGTTTACTGAGTAAGGTGAACTCGTAATAGCTGCAAGCATACCAGTTAGTGATTTGATAGTTATCATGAAATAAACTAATTTTCATGATTTAACTGATATGTAGCTAATTATTCAAGCTAATCACAAAACATAAGGAGTTGTACTTCTGTCCCCCAACCATTTTTATTCAGGGAGACAATTTCGATTCTCTTGATTGAACCATTGATTTTATTGTGTTAACAGATTTCATGATCATATGGTCGAGATAACCTATGCTCGATGCAAAATATCAAGTTTACTTATTGAACACTGATTCAGTTAAAATAATATTCTCATTTTCACGATAAATCATAGATTAGAATTGTTAAGGATTCTTAAATTAGAATGAAACAAATAGTTAATGACTGTGGCAATTTATCATACCAAATAACTGTTTATTTCAAATCTTCAACACCTGTCCAATGAAAATAACACAGTACAAACAAAACCTGTCTGGTTAATTTCAGCTAATCAGTTAAAAGTATTTTTCAAATTAACTGGAACCATAAAATTTGCATTGTTGTTGTCAGATGAGGAGTAATAAGAAAAAATTGACACTATGAGTGGGTTTGTATTGATTGAGTTAAAAAAATCTATAAAAATAGTTGAACTGTGACTGATGTGAAAGTAGGCTTATAAGAATTAAAAGTATGTGTAAAATCACTTCTTTCAAAGTAAAAACATCCTTAAAATACTAACTCTTATTAAAATAACGTTAAAAAGTGGGCCAGTCGATGTAACTGCCATTGTGTGAAAGCTGAGCAGCTGTCATGGAGCTTGTTATTCCTGAGTTCAGTCTAATATAACGTCATGGATTCATTCTGATGAACGGTCACAAAGTAGGATGAAACAACTCTCCTACTGTTTTTATTTTTCAAAAATTTTCCAACTAAGATCAATGCCTTCATTTTTATCTTCAAAATCTCCCTAGAACATATATATCTCATGTTAATATGTTCACAATGTAAGCCAAATAATATGTACACATTGCTTTATACTGAAAATCACTGATTATCTAACAAATATCAATGATATATCATAATATAATATAATATAATATAATGGTTAGAGACCTTGAATGACACGGCTCGAAATCGTTCGCAATGTCGCCAGTGCATTTATTCTTTGTGTTCTCTCAAATCCTAATCTTCTGGATTCTTCAACACCTCTAGTTTTGACTTCCTGAACTTTTCTCATTAAATCATACTTCTTGAATAATATCTTCTCATCCTAACCTCTCCGATTACTTGTAATATCCTTACTAACTCTTCTACTATTGGATTTGAATTGACGATTACTTCTCTGTGCTGATGTGGTATGGCAACATGAACTGACATACTTATGTACAAAGTTCTACGTTGTATCTGACTGACTGACTGATATAATGAAATAAAATGTGACTACTATCTACCCATATCTATCAGTCATTGAATATGATAGAAATTACAGGAAAAATGGTTTGTTGTGTACTGTATCAGCTATATATATATATATATATATATATATATATATATATATATATACTAGTTACAGTTGTTGAAGATTACTTTATCAGTAGAGTTCATCAATTACAATCTGAATAAAGAATCTTTTTTTATTCTTTAAGTATTTACAACTATAAAATTATCTCAGTTATTCATCAAATTTCTTACTAAAGAAATGACTAAGTGCATTATTTAAATGATTCTATTTGAATGAATCTAATTTTGACAAGTAAATGTCACTTTCAGAATTGGATGAATAGGTATGTTTTTTTCTTTGTTAAATTTATAAATAGTTTTTCTAACTCAACAGACTACTTATAAGTAGCTCAAAATGCTGAAATGAATTTTCACATGTACTTTCTGCTTCAACCAAGCGGTGGCATCAAGCATATTTGATACAGTTGGTTCATATGTTTAGTTCTAATTCAGTTTATCCTAATCCCATTTAGTTGGAAAATATGGTGTATATATGGTTAATTCATAAATATATTACAAAAACCTTATTATCTTTTTGTAGGAATAATATCTTACCAAAATTAGCTTTTCTAAAATAACCACTTTTTCACTATATACTAAAAGTCATTTTTACTACATAATCTAGACTAAAATGAACCACCCAATTTGTATTATTCTTTTTTCAAATCAATATTCCATAAGTAGACAATATCATATAAGTAAATCCCTAGTCTAGAAAACCTTTTAATTTTAAACTGTATATCAAATAAATTGTTGTACGTATGTATATATTGTTCAGCAGTATACTTCCTAGTTTAGTTTTTCAATTTAAAACAAAAATCATACATAAGATTTTCAATGTTAAATTCGTTTAAATACGACATCATTATAAAAAAATAACCACATTATCTCTCTCTTTTGTCTAATTGAAGAAAACTGACTTATGTTCCATTGAAATTCCTCGTTTAACCATATATAGTTGGTATGTTAAAAGTGTTTATCAAACTACTATGACGGTTAGCAATCAAAGTATCTATATATATATATATTTAAGTAGAATGATCATCTTTTCAGACAGTTAAACTTTACGTAAACTAGTAGCACAAAAATTATTGTTTTGTAAATGTGTTAGTAAAAAGTAAATGTGGCTTAAACTGCGAAAAAAGGTACCAAATATCACTCTTTATTTTAAAAACAGCACAAAGAGATTTTGGTTATCGCCAAAGAAATTCATTCATACTGCAATGGGAAGCTGCAAACCTGATTTAATTTTAAACTAAACATTACTAAACAATGCATAATTTGAACAGATTAGCTTCAATTAATATCGATCGCCTCATGTATAATAATCACGGTATATATTTTTAAATCGGAGATCTAGATCAATACTGGGGAGAATAATAATGATAATAGTGATAAAAATATTTACTGTATTAATCATCTGACCTACTTTGTGCTTATAGTAATTGTTTTAGAACAAATATTGACAAATTTCTGTCTATCTGTTAATTTTCACTGACTAAATAAATATATTGTTAGTTATTTCCATAACTAATCAGATTTATGTCATCATAACTCACCAATCGAATTGTGGTTAAAGCGCTCACCACGTGCGTGATCTAATCTAACGTGCCCTTAAACAATCTCTGTTGTAAATGACTTACTAACTGAAGGACATTATTATCTTATCATATTGATTTCATTTCCATAAAACACGCTATGTTGGTCGGTATGTTTACCAGGGTTCACTAGATAACTAAACAGTTAAAGTTTAAAGCAAAATTGGTCTTGTGTTGGACTATAGCTTTGCCACAGACTCTGTGCTCTCCAATATTACGTTTACCGTTCTAGAATTACATCTGTAGGACAAATTAAATCCTACATATATTATGGTTAAATTTTAATCACTACTCACAAGTGTATATTTATAACAATCACATTATTACAAAATAAAATGTAAATTTCTATTAATGTGAACATATTATTTTTGCACAGTGTATTTCATTTTCATTTTAATTTGATAAAAATAAATTTTAATCTCATAACAATGAGTGAAATTATCTGCAAGACAAAATTGACAAATCAAGAGAACTTAACGTATTAATATGATACTTTATTATTAAGTCAAAAAACAAACTTGATTAACTGATTTTCACATATTTGAAATCATAAATCAATCATTGTTAGATCACTATTAGAAACCTGGAAGCACTGGACGGACGTTTCGTCCTGGTATGGGACTCATCAGCAGTGCACACCCACGACTCAGTGGTTCAGAGGTTAGCCGTTGGTCCAAATCTTGTGAGGTACAGGAGTCGTGGATGCGAGTTGCTGGTGAGTCCCATACCAAGACGAAGCGGCCGTCTTTCAGTGCTCCCAGGTTCCCAATAGTGATCTAACAATGGTCGAATAATGATTTCGAATGTGTAGTAACACTAATCTCCATAACTCTAATTGATAATTGATTTTCATTCAGCAGAATATTGGAGTAATAAATTTATTCGAAATATTTCGCTAACAGACAAATTATGAAACACAATATACACAAAATTTGACTTTCGAAACAATTCTATATTAAATTGTTGAATATTTAATTTCAGCATTAACAATTTTGGGCTATTTTTAGAAAGAAAAAAAAACCTTGATTACATAATAAATAACACAAAATTAAAAAAAACAACCTGTAGTTATCTATTTTCTAAGTTATGCATAAAATCACTTTCCGGATAATTTTAATACAACGATAAAACAAATAACTTAGGATTTTTTTTACACTACTTTGCTAATTCAGTAAATTTCATCGGTTTGTTTGGTACTTTTGCGTACAATTATGCGTAGGCAAGAATTAGATAATATGAACAATTTAACTACGCATTACGAAATATATTTTATTTTGCAAAGTGTAACGAAGTGGAATTAAAGTAATAGATCATTAGCTTCTAATTGTGACATTATTTGACTTTCAGTGATTACCGCCAGTAGTTGAGTTAACTAATCATCTGAAACCGAAATATAAACTCACTGAACAGAATCACTACAGTTCATTGAAACTCATTCATCCAAAGAAGTACGCTATGTAAAGCTTTAGAATTTATTACATAATTAATGTTCTGTGACTGAAATTAGAAGTTATGGTCTGCACGGAAACAATTCATAAAATGTGAAGTGAAATAATTGTATTATGCGTCGCCTAATATTTATCGATTTAATTTATACTACTTACGAGTAACTAAATTTGCATTTCAAAAATTTGTGGTTTATAGAGGCCTTGGCTATTCGTAAATTAAAACCCCCCTTATATGTGCAGAAACAATTTGTCATAACCTTGAATTTACCCTGGTACTCTTTAAGCCTATGGTAATGTGACAATTTTCCTACCCTTTCTTATTCTTTTTATATTACGTTAATTTTCTCTCTCTTTTATTTACAATTATCACCTTATGTCTATTTTAACTGACCTTTTATTAATCTTAATATATAATGACTTGACAAGTAAATATTTATGACCAGATAGTTAGATGCAAATACATCACATTTTTCAGATCAATTACGTCTTCACACTAGTCTATCAAAATTTATAAAAAGGAATAATAGTTTTAAATTAAAACTTTCTGTAATTCAATGACCGGTTTTATATTTTCTGATATGGTACTTCAGTACAATACTGCAAAAATGTATTTCGTCATAACCAAAATAACCGTAAAATCCTGATTAAAACGCCTGTAAATTAATTAATTAATGGCTTCCAAAAATACCATAAACACACCCACCAATGACTCTTTTCAGTCGTTTGTAGAAATCTTAATCTCTATAATCTGATTTACATTTCTAACCTATACTCAATAAATATAATACTTAGTGGAACTACCAAGTTTATTCAGAATGATAAAATTTAGGGTTGTGTCGAGGACACTTCGTATTGAAACTAAGATAATCACTAATTTATACTAAGTATTAATATTTGACCATCAATTAACACCTAGGCGGATGAACCAGATTGTTTTCAGTGAGATCCTTATCAAACTCCACTGTAATGTACATAGATAATAATGTCTTAACTGACTAGATTTATGAGACATGAAAAATTCGGTCTAATATTAAATCATTGGGTGTGACCTTATGAATGAAGATGCAGAGACCCGATTAGCTTCATACATCTTATCTTGGGGCACAGACAAATGGGTGAGGTCGCGCAAAATCCCTAGATTAATCAGAGTTAGACATTAACACCTTGGATGCCGGACCAGTGATCCGGTGATAAGGCGTTCGCCTACAATGCCGAAGTTCCCGGGTTCGAATCCTGCGAGGAGCAGGAGTCGTGGACGCGCACTGCTGACGAGTAGTCCCATACCAGGACGAAACGGCCGTGTTTCAGTGCTTCCGGGTTTCTAATGGTGGTCTGGTAACAATGATTGATTGATGATTTCAAATGTGTAAAAGTGCATCTTATCATTGGAACAATGAAATAGTTCCAACTAACTCGAAATAAATAACTAACTATATACTAATTGTATATTCAATAAACCGGACATAACACATCATTTGTGATTGTAAAAATGAAATAAAATTCTTTCAATTGTCGCAATATCAACCACTTTTAAGAGCTTAGTGGAAATATACATCACAGAACAATTTCTTCATAATCTAAAACCTGTGTAAACTTGTGAAAATTTTTTATCAATTAAATATTTTTGTTAAAATGTTGTAAATTAATGTTTTTTGTTGGGAAAGGTTTTGATGTATAACATGATAGATTAAATATCTTTGTCTATCAAGATTGTTTACATTTTTTGCATCATAAGTAATTGATTTTTCCGTGGTGAAATTGACTCATTTATGACTAATTTCATTATGAAGTTATTGGGATCGTTGTTTTACATTGCAATTATGAATCAATCACCATCAGACACAACAACGATCTCCATAACTCTATAAGGAATAGTATACAATGTGCTCAGTAGTGACTAGCCTCATGAAGAAATTCTCTGAGTCCTAGTGAGAAAACATGACCATTGGAGTTCAACCCTGTTAGCTGTAGGGGGGTAACTACCGAAAACAAATGGGTGGGGTCGCACAAAATCTCAGCATTGATCAGAGTTAGACATTAAAGACGTTGGGTGCCGACCCAGTGATCTAGAAGTTAAGCGTTCTCGCGCAGGACCGGAGTTCCGTGGTTCGGATCCTGTGAGTAGTAGGAGTCGTGGATGCGCAATGCCACTGATGAGTACTAATAACGGGATATAACGACCGTCTTTCAGTACTTCCAGGTTTCTAATGGTGGTCTAACAATGACTGATTCACGATTTCAACCATAACTATTTAAAAATATATGAGTAATTTTAATGATTATTCCATTTGAACTAAACTGGTTTCAAGGTTGAATGTACTGAAATGTTATGCTGATCTTGTTTCATTGTAAAACTAATCCCTTCAATTCATTATCTGTACACCGAGTCTTATGCAGTCATATGCGATTCTAAAATTTTTGTTGGCATTAGTATGCTGAAAATTCGACATTACTACGTAATGATATTTTTTCATCGCTTGCCAATAAATTTTTTCAATCTGAACAATCGATATTTGTCTTCTGGGTATATAATAATCCCTTGAATGATTGATTATTCTATTTTTTTCGCTAATTTTAACACAAACATCTTTTCGCCTTTTTTTCTCTTTTCATCGTCAACATAACTATTATTCAACATGATCTCAATTGGGAAGAATACAAACCGAAAGCTGAATTATGCGGAAATGGTAATCTATGTTTGTATGGTGGTAAATGTTACGATCCACTGGAACATTATTATAGCGCCAAAAATAATCCCATGAAAAGAATTCCATCACAATTTTCCAATTGTATATGTGAACAAATTAATTGTTTAAATGAATGGCCTGATCCAGTTTGTGCAGATGACGGTGAGACGTATACAAATCAATGTTTTTTAAAACGTGCAATCTGTGAAACTCAATCAATGAAACGTTTACTTTATCGAGGCAATTGTGGTAAGAATTTAGAGTGAAATGTATAAACTAACAAATTTTGTTCTTGGTTAGATTAGTATGAAGCTATACTCTGACATTCGATTACATTCATCTATACACGCAAAAAGATAATACACAGATTATAGCAGTGAGTAAGTTCGTGATAACAATAATCTAGACATTGGTAGTAGTAGTTCTTGCAAATACTGAGATATTTTGATAGAACAGTGAGAAGACGTAATAGATCTGAAAAAAAGGTGATGTATTTGCGCCCTATACATTTCGAACAATCTGGTCACACACATATTTACTTATCAAGGCATTTTATATGAAGATTAATAAAAGGTCAACTAAATAGTGAAGTTCAACATGTTCGG
>OX103979.1:67391736-67418175 GCA_944470395.2 Schistosoma turkestanicum
ATTCTCGGAGTTCTAGTGAGAAGATTTGACCAGTGGAGTTCAACCCTGTTGGGTGTAGGCAGTAACTATCACAGACAAATAGGTGAAATCAAGCAAAACCCCTAGATCAATCAGAGTTAGACATTAACACCGTTAGATACCGGACCCAGGGGTCCAAAGTTTCGGTGTATGTGCTAAAATGGATTGATAAAAGTTCTTCGAAGAAATAACACTGAATGATATAAGTGGCTGGAAACCTAGTCACATCAGTCAGAAAATATAACTGATCAGATCGAAATAACTTTGTCTTATCATAATTGTAGGTGATTGATTCAACGTGCAAAGTGTTATTTTTTTTCCAAAAATCATCGCTGATGTGATATAAGGTGTTCAAATGCAGTGGTTGTATTTACAAAACGTATAAAGATATCAGTGATGCTGGTTAGGGTAATGTGGCGAGATGGATTTGTACTATTTTTTTTTGTTTTTTGGTGTCAAAAATTTTGAAATATTGATTTTGATCGATTAGTGAGAAGATGGAGTTGATCTGAAAAACCTGATATATTATGACTGAGCCAATCATTTCGGCCAAATTGATGTGTATATGAAGACTAATTAAGTCCGATTAAGGAGAATGACTAAGAAACATAATGATGATTGAAAGGAACTCAACCTGGACTAGGCAATATACATAAATTTTCACAGTTTTTGTCTACTATAGCACAGTAGAAGCATGGTAAGGTGTCTTTTTAACAGAAGTCAACAAATATGCATTGCAGATGAGTTTGGCGTAGATCCGAAATTATCATCTGAAATATTGACATTAAACGGTAACGCACTGCAGTTTATAAGTCAGAGCCAATACGTTGCATTATCTATAGAACGCCAACCAGGGATCTTGAAGGAGCAATAGATGCTACTCATTTAAAGCTTTCTTTCACTCCATGACACTATGTCATGCACTGATTACCTTTCTGCTTTTTCCAACCAGTCCCAACATTGGCAAATAATGATTTAAAATTTGTATGAAAATTTTCAAAGCCATAAAAGTCGGTTTTTCAAGATATTGACACTAATCGAATTATCCTACCAGCAGTCAGACACGCTACTGAACCTCACATGACTAGTTTGGTATTGCCATTGATTGTCAGAAATCCTTTGGAGATAACGGTGATCGAACACAGAAAGATTTCAATTATTTTCAATTAGGAGAGACCCGGTTTCACAGGCATAGAGTGAAAACGCTCTCAAAGACGGATTGCAAACCTCTTCTTCTATGAAGTTTACTTATCTAACAGGAAATAATCCTCTGGCAATGGGAATGCGATCGATAGGTGGGATCTCAGTTCTTAGTGCCTAGGACGACACCAGCACCAACAAAACCAGACGAAGATGTCACACGGCCCTAGAATAAACGCACACCAAATAAGCTTTTTGAAGAAACATGTCAAAAGCGAAATTTTAAATACTTCACTAGTTTTGAATACGGTTATCAGATACGCAAGAGACATCGATGTTAAGACTCTTTAAAGACACAATCAACTCTGTCTGTTATCCAATCTGCTTTAGTCAGCGAACCTTAAAAGGAAGTTAGTCGGAATGCACTATATAATTTCAGATAGACTGATTCAGAACTGGTATCGACCTTACAACCAGTCAGTAACTTGAGATTCTTTAAACAGGATGGGATTTTCATCACAGGTGAACTGCTCTATAAAGTGAAAATTAAAGGAATTCACGGAATGGGTATTCAAAGACAATAGACAAGTGAATGTAAGATAAAAATGAATATCAACAAACAGCTGTGAACAGGATTTGTGAAAGTGAAAATTTTCTAATTATGGTTATCAATTAGTAGTGTTAGTGTATCTCATTTAGTCAGGCTTTCTTCTATTTAATAATATTGCCTTCATATTAGTAAACAAAACAGGGATAAAAATATCCATCCCCAGTAGCTTGAAATCTCAATTCTTTCACCATTTGATTTGTTCTTCAACTCAATAAACATCATACAAAGTTCATGTTGAATTATGAAATATGACCATTTACGTTGATTAATTCACACAATTGAAATCATCAATCAATCAATCATTGTTAGATCACCATTAGAAACCTGAAAGCACTGACAGACATCCGTGTCGTTCTGGAACAGGACTCATCAGTGGCAGTGCGCATCCACGACTTCAGCACCTCGCAGGATTCGAACCCGGAACCTTCGGTATTGTGGACGTACACCGAACATTTGGACTACTGGGTCGGTATCTAACGGTGTTAATGTCTAATTCTGATTGATCTAGAGATTTTGCTTGACTTCACCCACTTGTCTTTGGTAGTTACTACCACGTTCACTCGACAGGGTTGAACTCCACTGATCAATGATTGATTGATGATTTCAAATGTGTAAATAGACTAATCTCCACAACTCTACATGAAAATTTCGTTGATCAATTGATTCGCATTACCTTTATTCATCTTTTAAGTTCTAATAATTTACTATATTAATTCATAGTTTATAGAAACTGGTCAATTTCATTCTTATCAACAATCTGAACGGGATACGTTTAAATGCTGTAAAATTTCATTATACAGGTTTAAATCAACAAATCATCTTTTTTTGGGTGGGGAATGAATGATTGACAAAGATTATTGTATGTGTTATTTTATTTTACAACTTATTTACGTAAATGTTTGACTGTTTGTATTTTTAGTGTGTGTACTGTGTGTGTATATGTGTATATTTCGGCTTTTTATTTCAATTACAAAAGGGAACAGTTTAAGAATAATAATATTAATGAAATGTATTTTATGAATTCGCGCGTTATTTTAACAAAATAAGAAGACACTTAAAAATTTATTTTATAAAATAAACAAACGATGACGATGAAGATGATAGTCCATGAAATAGGTAAAATATGATATAAAGAAATTTTTTAACAAGTGAATAATTTATAGTTTATAAACATTTATAGACAGTTTATACCCGACCACGTCACAAGACAAGCCCACTCTTGCAAACCTCAAGGTAAACGGAAAAGAGAAAGGCCGAAGCATACATCACGCCTGGAAAAAGAGACAGATATGAGAAGAATGAACAGGAATTGGACATAAGTATAAAGAAGAGCCAGGGACAGAGTAGGTTGTAGAATACTGATCGGGGGTCTATGCTCGATTGGGGGTAACAGACGTAAGTGCATAAGTAAGTAAGCAAATAAGTAAGTTAGTAAGTAAGTAAGTAAGCTGCGTAAGTAAGTAAGTATAGACAACATGTATTAACATACAAATCCTTTTATTCTTATTTTACATTGAAATTGTGAATCAACTAACGTTAGACCACTATAAGTAACCTGGAAGCAGTGGACGGCCGTTTCGTCCCTGGGATAGGACTCTTCAGCTCTTTGCATCCATGAGACCTGCTACCGACAGGATTCGAACCTCGGACATTTGCTCCTGCGCGTGAACGTTTAATAATATTTTCATACTTAAAAATATATATACATATATATGTATAATATGTAACAGATTTCTTTAGTTATTAAACTAATAACTACAATGATATAACACTTGGAAGTATGCGATTTAATTGTCACCATCTGATTAGCATATTTTTGGTCCAAATACGGAGTAATTCCATGAGAATGGCCTTGGCTGTAATTCCAGGCAATTTATTTTAGGTTATAAATGTATTTTACTGATGATTTCTAGTATTTATGAAATGCAAACTCAAAGACAAGAGAGTTTCCCTGAAGATTTCAACTCATCATTAATCAGTGACAAAGTTGTATAAATGTTAAAAGTAAACAAAAAAAGAGTAAAAACTAAATAAAATGAAATTGTTTCTTAACTGAAGTAACCACGTCAGAGTTGAGATAGTTTTCTTGGTAAATGACAATGACTGATAGTTTCATACCATCTTAGACTGAATGAAATTAAAAATGCTATTCATTTATTCTTAATTCATTGGTTAAAAGTAACTTGGATATATTTATCATAGGGTTGTGAAGACATTTGAGTTACTTCGGAATCATAAATTGATCAATGTTAGACCAGCATCAGAAGCCTGAAAGCGCTGAACTGTCGTTTCGTTCTTGTACGGGACTCATCAGCAGTGCGCGTCCATGGCCCTCTCTACAAGCAGGAATTGAACTCATGACCTACCGTCGAAACGGGTGTCCAGTGTTTTCAGGTTTCTAGCAGTGGTCTACAATTGATCTATTCATGAATATAATGAAAATCGACAATCTTCACAACCGTATGGTGAACATTATCATATGATCCTTAGTGATTGGCTTCGTGAGAAAGTCTCAGGGAATCATTGTAAGAAGTTATGACCAGTTGAGTATGAAGCATTGCTCATCAAAGACAGTGGATGAGATCGCATAAGTCCGTGGATTGTTCAAAGTTAGACATTGCCAGTGTTTGATGCCGGCTCAGTGGTCAAGAGGTTAGGCGTTCGCACGAAGACCGAAGCTCCTGGGTTCGATTTCTGTGAGTGACGGTAATTGTGGATGCGCCTTGTTGATGAGTCGGGAACCAGAACAAAACTGCCGTCGAATGCTTCCAGGTTTCTAATAGTAGTCTAAACATAATCATTACAAAATGTTACATTCCTGAGTTTGACCCCCAATGGACTTACGAGTATAAATGATGAAATAAATCTGAAATATAATCAAATATCAGTCTAGTACTTCTTAATTTTCTCATAGATTGACGATATGAAATATCTTGACATCAAAATTCTAAATAAAAGAGAAATAAACTGGATATTTAAATAAAAACGAATCAAATCAATGCATATGATTTAATTTTTTTGAAATTATATAAAACTTACTTTGAAGTGTAGAATTACATGGAATAATTCGTGACAATTTATCACTGCCAAATTTTTGACATGTATATTTTTTTAAACAACATTCATTCTGATACACTGTACCATCTAAATCACAAATTGGATTTAATTCATTCGAACAAATTTTTATTGAACATTTATATGGATTATTTTGAATCGAATTGATAAATTCTAATGAAGTTAAATGATTTGATTGAGGTGAATCATGTTGTGGATTTTCATCAGTTTTTGGGTGATGAGAATTTTTACGGATTTGAATAGAACTAGCGGGATTTCTGTTCGACGTAAATTGTTTATTGATATTGTTTATAGGAAGTTGATCATTGGACGCGGCAGTAGGAATAGAAGCAGCAGCAGCAGCTGAAGATGTTTCTAATCAACATAAGAAAAGAGATAAAGAATCATGAATGAATATCTAATTTTCTTCTATTGATCTAATATGATTGATTTATTGAACATTGAACAAAGTGTACAATGTTCAACATCTTAGCCTAAGTGTATATGTAAGAAATCGTCAGATACATGTCTGTTTGTGTACATGTACTTTGCATAAATACCTAATTTAAATGTCAGCAAGTTATTTCATATCATTTTTATGCATTTATTAAGTAGTAAGCATATAATTTTCTTCTCTCAGTCTATTAACATTTTGAATAGAAGTAACTGAATTTACAATACTGGTTTTAAGTTATTGTTATCATATAAAAAACTATAGTATTATGAATCGGATCACGATTTCGAATAACAACTTGTTTAAAATGTTTATAAATTTGGTATGAAAACCTAATTATTTAACTCATATATATTATCCAAGGTATACCAGAACAAGGAATACATTACGCCGAGGAATGGAGAGAGACATGACAAGAATGAACAGAAATTGGAAAGAACTGGAAAGGGACGTCAAGGACAGAGTAGGCTGGAAAATGCTCATCGGCGGCCTATGCTCTATTAAGGGTAACAGACATCAGTAAGTAAAGTAAGTAAGGTATACTCAAAGAACGTCAGTATCACTAACCTTAAAGAATGTTTGTGTTCATGTGTAGTAATTTTATTCTGTAGAAAATTCTAAAATCAATACTGATCATGATTATTGGATTTGGTGAACGTTACGCACAAATTGAAAGTTTACAACATGCAAAACTAGTTCATTTTGATGAAGATAACTTATTCATGTTTATTATAGAATGTTTTGTTTTTCTGTTGTACAGTACTCCCAGCAATCAATTACTAATCTTTATTTTACCTAAAGTTTAGTTTAAATCAGCGAAAATTAAACAATGTCGTTTTGGATTCATTCAAAGGTAAACAGAATTTTAAACAACAATAATGATGAAGTCTATTTGATTCACTCAAATTCTGCATTGATTCAATCGAAATCGCACTGAATGTGTTGTAGTAAGTCAATCAATAGTGGTTTTGTCGAAACAAACAGTTCATTCATTAAAAAGATAAAATTTTTAATAAATTTTAAAAATTGAATCCTGAATACTTCTTGCCATGAATGAAGTATTACTGTTAGACTTTATTAATGTCTTGCTATGGTTTATCATATAAAAAATACATTCCTATCTGTTGCATACTGCTTATACCTATAAAATGGTTTGAATTCTGTAATGATTATTTCCAGATTACATAAACATATAATTCTACCATTTAAACTCTACATATCGCTACATTTATCAGCTGATAATGAGAAGTTATTTGAAACTTATTGTCACAAACCGATCTAAGTCAAACAGTCATTGAGAAACTGTTTCGCCTTAGTTTAGGACTTCTTAGCGATGCCCATCTACGACTCTACAACTTAGAATCGGACCCAGGTCCAATACGCAGATACACAACTTCTAAATCAATGAGCCAGCATCCAATAATGTACATGTCTAACTTCCATCAATCTTTGATATGTTGGTGCTATCATCTCCCATTGTCTTCGATGAGTAAATTGCTCTCATTCGACATCATTTGATTGCAGTAGCCAGAGTTCCTCACTAAGACTTCTGAAATTTCCTCACGAAGTGAGTCCCAATCTTTAGTATCTCATCGTTTTTGTTCAATGTTCACTATATCTCGACCGCAGGTAACATAAATAAATTTTCTACAGTGACTCTTGAAGAGTCCCATTAAATCAAAATTTAAATATTTTGATTAATTCAAACGCAACAAATATTGTAATATTTTCAAATGTTTTAATGTTTTTAATCAATTGACCTCTGCATTATTCTTCTTATCAATTTATCATAATTTAACACCAGTGAAATGAATTGACTTAACAGTGAGTACTGAATATCAGAAATTCTAGCGATTACTCTACAGCATTAAGAGTTTTTCATTTCTCTTAAATAGTTTATCTACATTCTCAATTGAATCTGAAAATTACTCATTTATACACAGAAGCGTTATAAATTAGTAGATAACTACTCTAAAGAGCTCTAAAGAGCCGACTAAACAAAATGTTCCTTAATGACGTAACGCAGTTTGTCAAGTTCTTCACTGCTTCTTTAATGAATCTGTATGTAAATAGATTGGATAAAGACATTGGTAAGTCTCTCCGCCCATTTTTGAGTAATTACGTGTGAAAACAACTCAGAGATGCATACTTTCTGAAATCATTCTAGGTCACACTAATCAGTGGTTTGTTTTTCATGAATTGTTTTGTATAGCTTGAATTCAAGTCTATGTATTCAGTCAGCCACCTCAAAATATTCTAAAATCTAAGCACTTAAAATGCTGGGAAAAATGACAGTAAATGTTATTTGTAAAAGATCATGTTTTATTTCAAACAAAACTGTTATGTCTAGCGACAGTTGACTGATATCACATGACACGTCATCAATCAAAATCCTGATTCTGTTTTGATCTGTCTCTCATTTAACCAGTTACATATCTACCCAGCATTAGGAACCTTGAGTCAACAGCGGAGCTGCCATTTGTTCAACATTCTCTAGATTCCTTTGTTGGGGACGTTAGATCCCCAGAACTAGCTTGATAAATGCCTTAATTTGGATTTCACGTTGGTGAGCATGGGCTGATCAACTGACTTTGAGATTTTATTTTTCATCGGGTAAATCCTTGGCTGTGTTTGGCTGCTGTGTATTTTTGTGACTGTCCCAAGGCCGTTCCAATGACGTATACATAAACGAGGGTTGTGTGTTTGATTGCATTGTGATTGCTGGGTGTTATAGAATATACTTTCTACACTTATAAAGACTTCTGTTTTTTAGTTTGGGATCAGGGTAGCCTACCTGGATGCTGGTCATTGTCTCGTTCGCGTTTATCGACTAAGGTGAACTCGTAGTAGCTTCAAGCATACCTAGTAACTAACTTAACATCCTTATGTCCTGAGTCCAGAAGTTAGCAATCAGTCTCACCAAGTTAAAAGCGAGTATTTGACAAGGTCGAAAGTGGTGAACATAATAACTCAAGTAGAATGGTCTCATTACTTTTTTCCCAAGGCTGAGAAAAGCCTTGTAGGCTCGACATATTATGATAGGAGAAACTATAACCAATCCACCAGTAACAGATTTGGAACAGTAAATTGTACAACAATAGTTAATGATTTTAACATATGCTTCAATCTTCAATCTTTATCCTGATATGACAAAACAAAAAACATTTTATTGTTAAATGTTCAATTTGTTACACCCAAAAAAAAACAAGTTAATGAATACCCTTTATGATAACTTGATTGAATAAAAACAGAAATTTTGTTCATTTATCAGGATTGATAGATTGATAAAATGTAAGTTTTTTGTTCTTAGATTTGTTTTAATTAATCAGTGAAGTGTGTATAGATTTGACTAAAAACAGGAAATTAAATTTACAGAAATTTTTAAAAAAAAACAGTTTTAAATCAACATATTATTGACATGATATAGTAAGTAACATTAACAGTTTTTAATATTTATGATTCATGTCAAGAGTGGAAGTAGGTACTCATCTCAGAAATTGAGTTACACTAATATTACTTTGAGAAGTTTTGTTAAGAAATGAATTAGATGGATAGATATATATATATGAAGTACTTTCAGTTCAAAATATTCCTTAAATCAGCTTACTAAGATCTTATTTTCAAGGGTTTCTATTTTTCTGTTGTTGTTAACTTCAAAAGACTTGAAAGTGATCAATTGTTACTGACATAGATACATTATATAGAGATTTTAGAAATTTTTACTGAGTTTTAAATTTTTTTAAAGTTGGAGAATGATTAATAGTGGAACCCGGAATGTGTGTTACTTCTTACTTGAAACAAAAAGTACTCGGCACAAGTACCGAGTTTTAATCTGACAGTTAAGTATCAACACTGAGATCCCCAGGTACACTTGGTTAACATGTCCCAAATAGGACGCTTTGTGATAAGACAACCAATCTCATCTATTATTTAGATGATATAATAAGAAGCACTGAACTATCTTGTAGGTAAATTACTGTAATACATTTGTTACATTTTGATCGATAAGATGTATTTCGTGAGAAAAACAAGTCTAGTGAGTGATATCATCATTGATGAAAGACCAATCGAAGCAATGAAGGGGATTATTTATTCAAGTTATATAGTCTGACTAGTTCCATGAGGAATCTTCCCCGAGTTCTAGTGAAAAGTCGTGATCAGTGAAGTCCACCCTGTTCGGATGTAGACGGTAACTACCGACGACAGTAGATGAGGTTGAGCAACTCCGATATTTGTTTGAACACCGTTAGATACCGGCTCAGTGGTCCAGAGAATAGACGTTTGCAAGCAAGACAAAAGGCCATGGGTCAGAATCCTGAGAAGGGCAGGAGGCATAAAAGAGGGAGAATGTTACACCCACACACACATTACTAGGTATTAAAATAAAATCGATAACACCTGAGTAGGTATTTTTTTAAAGAAAGGTATAAGTGAGAGTTGAATGGCTACTACTTCACTAAACGTTCACCTGATACGACATCTGGACCACTCAACAATGGTTGAGTTACGATCAACCCTATGACTCGTTTTAGCTCTGTATCTGATAAAAGAGGAAGAAGATTATTTATCGAAAGTTTCGAATGAGTCACTGAATTTTATTATCTCCGTGCATTAAAAAGTTTTTCACCTCTATCAGTTCATTCTAGTTGTCATTATTAATAGTTATTGACGCAGAACATCCTGAAACTAATCATTACGTAACACTTAATGCTTAGTTAGTCATCAGTTTTTAGCCCTTATTACATTCTGTCTACTAAATTGCAGAATGAACATTACACTTAGTGATTAGTTATCGCGTGCACTATGTTTTCGTGTTGAAGGTAATAAAAAGTATCTAAAATAATGTTGTGATCAATAAATATCCCTAATTCATTCCAAAAGAATATAAATCATGGAGCGGCTAACTTAACAGTAAGTCACAAAACTTGACATTCAGTGACATGAAATTGAATAGCACTGGAAGCATCAGATCCTTCGAGATTGAAGAACCGTCTTACTAACAAATGCCAATCAGGATGATTTACGTCGACTACCTTGAATCATACGAAACATGTTACTTTGATAATTTTACTCCTAACATTATGAAAACGATTTGGGTCGTAGAACTGCTATGCAACATGACTAAGCAGTACAAATTTTTTATGTAAATCACGTATATCAATACTAGAAACCGATTATTAAATAAATAACCTCTCTACATAAATTATGACACTCATAAAACATACTTCTATTACATATCCCCCTTTTAGTGTAATTTTCTGAATCAAAGTCAACTACCTATGGCAGAAACTTCAAATTTTTGGAAACTTTTCCAAAAAGGTATAAAAATTCTTAACGTTTATTGACATTTGAATTATTGAGTATCAATCTTCAACCGACTATCAATAATTGTCATTGAATTGAATTTAATTCAATAAAACCAATTAATTTATTTGTTGAATAGAGACATAAATAAAAACAAAAATTCAATGAATTTCTATTCCTTTTACTTGTTAATTGTGTGACATTGTAAATTGTGTAATTTAGCTTACGAGTAAATTCAATGTTGAATGGTTTTATTTTTCAAAAAAAGTTAAATAAATATGTGACAGTGTCCACTATTTGTATTACTTTAGTATAATTTCATCAGAATTTATAATGAGAAAAAAAACAGCACAATTATATTGGATAAGTTGAATATATAGTAGTAAGTTGAGTAGTTAATAGTTTAATGAACTGAATTTCAGGTGCAGTGCTTTGGACAATCTAATGAGTGGATATCAATGGATGTGTAGGAAAAGGGAGAAAACGCTTGTACATTGAAGATCACGAATCAGTCAGTGTTCGAATCACCATTAGAAACCTGGACGCACTGAAAGACTGTCGTTTCAGTCCCATTATGGGACTCATCATCAGTGATGCGAACACGAACTCCCAGCTCGCGGTAATCTGAACCCTGGACCTTCGGTCTTGCACTCGAACGCCTAACCTCTAGACCACTGCGTCGGCAGCCAGCGGAGTTTATGTCTAACTGTGATCAATTGAAGGTTTTGAGCAACCTGACATAATTTCTTCGGTAGTTACTGCCTACAATTGACGGATTGGAACCCCACCGGTTACAGCTTCTCACTCTACTTCCGAGAATTCACCCTCGAAGCTAGTCACTAGTAAGCGCATCCTATCATTTTTCATCATAGAGTTATGCAGACTGGTATTTTACATTGATTAAGGATCTCAAATTAAAACAACCCTATAATGAAAAAAATTCAGAAAATACTTCGTGATTCTTTACCAGTATGCTGAATATTAAATTTATGTTTTCTTCCTATGTTACTAACTTTCTGTCCAGTTTTCAACATCTAACTCAAATGAACGAGTTGAAATAATTTTTTCATTAAACTTACTAGTATTAATCATCGTTTTAATTTACAGATTGACCTAATTCATGAGTTGCATTCACTACAAATCGATCTCAGTTGGGTTGCCACTGAACATTAGACGGCATTTGATGTTTGTTTCATTTTACTGCAGAACTTCTCAGCCATACATATTCACGACTGTACCAGGTATAGATCTCAGAACCTTCGATTCTCACAGTGAACCACTGACCAGTTAAACCATGGGGTCGGCATTCAGCGTTAATTTACAATATGACTCGACAACTATAAAATGCTGTTAGTGACAAGCCTTTAAATTCTGACAAGTCAAAATTCATTTTGAAGGTTAGGAAAACAGTATCAGACAGGAGCACAAAGAACATTAGAGAATTTTCAGAAGCTTGGCTCTCAGATCAATCAGCAATCAACAAACACGTTGACATTGATCCAATTTATCAACCAACCAGAAAAATCATCGTCAAACATAGGATCAAGAAACAGATCAAAACGGGGGGATACAATCAAAATAAAGGTGCAACCAATGACAAGTTTAAGGTCCAAAACAACTCATCAAGATCGAGGTTCACAGAACAAACTACAGGTCAAACGTGGAGACATTTGAATCCTTCAGTTCTGCTATCTGAAGTTTGCGCTGATGATGTTATTCAGCAGCTCAGAGAACGAAACACCACCATAATCAGGCAACCAACCGTACAACTATTATTTAATACTCTGAAAGTTAATGCTTTCTTTATTTGTTATACATCAATCCGTTAACTTAAAAACAAATTAGTAAATACTAAAAAAAAAACAATTTTCACTTACTTTCAATCAATTGACTACAATCATTTTGTGATAATATTCTACTGAAAACATTTAAATTCATTCGTTTCAATTCAGTTTGTTTTAAACAAGCTTGATGTAACATAACACATTCATTTAAATAAAATAAACCATTGATTGTACATATTGTACCACTATTCATATTACACATATGATTTCTAGCCATATCCATTAATGTTGGACATACACAAACACCAATAAATTGATCTGAATCTTTTGAAAACCATTCTTCACAAATTGCACCAAAACGGCATTCACGTTTGGCACAACCATCTAAGTAAGTAAGAAAATGAAAACAGGATAGAAAAACAAGAATGACAATTATTAAAGAAGATAAACAGCTCTTTTTTTTAAAAAAAAATAATGAATTCTCACAGTTACAATAATCATTTCACCAAAACTGATACTACTTTAATCAACAAGATAAGTAGTATTGTAAATAGGATACAATTTTTTTTCCATTAGTACTTAAACTACCATGTTCAGAGTAATTTGCAAATTATTCACATGGTTTTTTTTCTATATACACTTTTCTCTCTGTCAACCAAGCTACTTTTTTCTCCGATAATTTAAGTCGAATAGATAAACCTTTTTAAAAGAATATAACACACAACAAATTTGTTCAATGTTCGAAAACTGTTGTAGACATTTGTATTTATTTACCTGCATCCAATGAACATCATTTTCTAGTCAAAAAAAGATTTGAAAGAAGTAAAGCAATTAAGAACAGCAATATAATTTATGTGTTGGTTTTTATGTTCATGTGTGCACACTAATGGCGTATTGTTTCTCAGATTTCAATCAATATAAATGAGTTGAGTTAATAATTATTTTCAGGTGCAGCTAGTTATTATATATATACTCGACTGCATATGTTTGAATTAGAAGTTGTAAAATGTAAACTGATTAGATTTTAATCAATGAATAATAGTTAAAGTATTTAGCAAACTTTTCATTCTATTTAAATAAAAATATTTGCGAAATAGACTGTAGTGCTTCAACGTATATTCGAGTTCGCTTACATTTAACTTGGTTAAGTCCTTTAAAATTAATTTATTTAACCAAGCAAGCCATTTGTATTGCAACAATTTATTTGTACCATTCTTCTTATTATTGTCTGGTTTGTATGAAGAGCTCACATGACGTGTTCTACTTTTCATTTGACCTTGTCAACTATCCATCGCTTTTATTCATGTGTACCTATTTCGCTTGTCATATGTCTGTCTTATTTTTGTCTGACTATATATTCTTAGTCATGCTCTATTTCTTGGAGTTGGCTCAACAGCCTTCTCCAATTCACGTCGCTTCATTCGTTTTATTCACTGCTTCTCCGCTTCAACACTTCGAGTTCGCCTTCTGATTTATAAACCGTCAGACGCTAGTTAGTAACGATTGTCTAGACGAGCTAATCACGAAGCTTAAGAACACGCAGTCAATTTACTCACCACAAAACCATTCTTTCCAATAAAATCTTATCGAATTTTGAAATTGTAGCTTTTCAATTATTGCTTTAAATGAATCCAATAAAATTATAAAAGATGAATAAATTTAGCTGCAATTCATCTTAGTACATCTTATTTAATTCTTATCAGACATTATTCTTTTTGTTCTAGGTTGATCTAAAATCTATTCTTTTCACTTGAAGAGTGTTGAATCATTAGTAGACCACAATTAGAAACTCGATAGTATTGAACAGCCATTTTGTCCTAGTATGGAACAACAATCACTAAGAGTATGGCATCCATGACTCCCGCGCTCACAAGAATCGAAATATCTGCTTATCATTCATTATATTTACAAAATATTTAAAACAAATGAAATTATCCAAGGATAACTAACTTCTTATCATCAATAATCATCAGTTAGAAAACTTGGTTTAAGAATAAAATAATTTAAACAAACGATACAACTGATAATTCAGTCGATTATATTTTAGTTAAAAACCACTACAGTTCTTTCATGGATGTCGATTATTGATACAATGGACCCTCATCAACCTCATCCTCAACATATAATATCATATTGGCTTAGAAATGTAATCAACTTCGGATGGTGGAGAAAATTTGTTGCTCAGCTGGATGATTGTGATGGAGTTTCGTTCTCTGAGCTAGGGATGTTTTTAGTTGTGGAGCTTTCATTATTCTCCTGCAGAACAACATTATCATCACAAACTTTAACTTGAACCTATTCAAATGTTCTGCGATCAGTTTAATTATCTCATCTGCTACAACAGTCGAAAATCTAACATTATTAAAAATGAAACCATCCTTTTAGTTGAAGGGCAAACCATAGGACAGTTAGTTCAATTATCTAAAATGTTGATTGGTCCAGATCTTCAGGTTCGGAGCCAACTAAAAAATCTGCAAACAACAGATATCTAAATGCGTATAGCATATCTTCAACAAATACTAATCTAGGGTCCTTCATTTTAACTCAAATTGCCTAGGAATAAGTGAGTATATGACACAATAAATATCTTTGTTCTAAATCACTATTCAACGTTAGTTTATGAATTATAAATATTTACACATATTAAATCATCAATCAATCATTGTTAGACAACGATTAGAAACCTGGAAGCACTGAAGACAGGCCGTTTCGTCCTGGTATGCGACTCAGCAGCACCGTTGAGTGTCGGCCCAGTGGTCCGACGGTTAGGAGTTCGCGTACAATACCGAAGGTCCCGGGTTCGAATCCTGTGAGATGCAGGAGTCGTGGATGTGCACTGCACTGATGAGTTAGTCGCCATACCAGGACGAAACGGCCGTCCTTCAGTGCTTCCAGGTTTTAATGTGGTGGCAGTCTAACAGTGATTGATTGATTGATGATTTCAAATGTGTATATACACAAAAACTCCAAAACTCTGCCCGAAAATAAATATTTAAACTAAATATGTGTTGTCATTTCAAAAATAACAGAGACAAACTAATTGTATCATCATGTTAATAATCATTCTATCATGATTCAGTGAATAACACCAGTTATAAATCTTTCATAAATTAATTTGACTTGTATTTTATTTACCAATTACCACTTGAGCTCAGTTGATAGTTATATTTGTCTATCTATCATATCAGAAATAACATCATTGATATCGATTTATGTATTCCACCAGGTATTTCTTAATTAATCTGTAGTGAAGGAGAACACAGGTGGGGCAACCGAATTGTATTTAACGAAAATTACAGAGTTACTCAGTAAAATCGGAAAACCATATCGTAAATTGTTCATTTGCAAAATATCAGTTCATCATATCGAACTGGACTGTTCCTGTTGCAAAACATCAATCAATTGTCACTATTCATGCGTTTCATACAAATTCCATTGTTTTCTAACTCTTCCTTTCTTGATCTTCCACCATCTTCTGCTGCCAGACATTACGTTGACACTCACGTCATATACTACTTATAAGTAGCTCGCACCACAGCACCACAAATCAATGAACTCATTGTTGTGTATATGTCACTCTATAATGCGACGTCACAATCGGTATCACATTAAATTAAATCAGATAAAGGAGAGAATATTGATTGTTCAATGATTAAAAAATAATTTTCTGTTTCTAATATTTAGTTATGAAAATATTGACTGGAATATTCAATAACAAATATTACGGTTTGTTAACTTTGTCTCCGTTTTATGTCAGTCAGTAAGTCAGTCAGTTACAACGTAGAACTTCTTATGTAAGTACTTCAGTTCCGGTTGACATACCACATTAGCACAGAGACGCAAGTATCAATTCAAATCCCATAGTGGTGGAGATACAAGGAGTATTACTGGTAATGGAAAAGATGAGGATTTGAAGATATTATTCAAGAAGTATAATTCAATGAGATGACTTTAGAGGGAGAAAGATAGAGATGATGAGGAATTCAGGTCAGAATTTGAGAGAACACAAAGAGTGGATGCAACTGTGCTATTACAAACGATTCTGAGACATATCACTCAAAACCTCTAACCATCGTGGACCCCAACCACATAGCCTATATCTACCAACATGACTCTGTCCACTTGTCCGTGAATTCATGGATTTGTGCCATGTTCCGTTCTGGTCACCCCTAGCTTTATTTCATTTTACTCCTACACTACAAAACATAACTCGTCAAAGCAGTCCGTGGTTAGGGATACACAACATGTGTCCCAACCACCTCAACTGATGAAGTTTCACTACTTCATCTATTGATCTGCCATCCTTACCTAGTACTTGCTTCCTAATGGCAGCATTGCTTTTATGTAAAACTGATTTCATAGAGTAAATGATGTAAGTTAGCAAAAAAACGTACAATGAATAGAAAATGTACAATGTTTAAAACGTAAAACATATTACACAAAAAAAACTATACAGATAAAATAAACATTTAGTAATTTTTCTGATAAATATTTAGATTTTAATAATGTATTACATTTCTTTTTGTAAATAAAATATATATTTTGAAAAAATATATATCAATAATCATTAACTTAGTGGTTTTACTTTTAATATGTAAAAGATTTCTTTTTTTCCAATCAGTCAATTGGTTCAATAAGGGAATAAAGTATAATTTTAATTTCTTAATTATTGAATAACAAATAGTAAAAATATGAAGTAAAATCATTTATATCGGTATTTAATTATCAATTATTCAAAGAAATATTACTGGGTGGAACTTTTTTCTAGCTTCTTCGTACATAAGTCAACTAGAACTGGTGAACAATGTTCAATTCCTGATTTGTGATTTGATTTTTGAATTTGATCGATTGGTTAGGTGAATGGTCATTGTTTTTTTCTTAAATCAATATTTAGATTATAGTGTATCAAATGAATAAACAAAGTGGACTTGAGGTAGGAGTGTCAGTCAGTTACAACGTAGAACTTCGTACTTACGTACACCACATCAAGTTGCCATAACATATTAACACAGAGACGCTATTGTCAATTCAAATCCCATAGTGGTTGAGATAGTAGAAGTATCAGCGGTAATTGAGAAGATTAAAGTTAGTCAAGAAGTATAATTCAGTGAGACAACTTTAGAAAGAGAAAGGTAGAGGTGATGATGAATTATTGAGGAGATTAGAGTTTGAGAGAACACAAAGAGTGGATGCATCTACCCCGTCGCAAACGATTTTGAGCCATTTCATTTAAAGACCCAAACTATCGGTTACTATAATCTCGCGGACCCCAACCAGGTAGTCAACACCTACCAAAATGGCTCAGTTCAGTTTTCAGTGACTTCATGCATTTCACCATGTTTCGGCAGAGTCACCGCTATCTTTCTTCCAGCCTACTCCTACACCACAAACATTGCTCGTTGGGCATGAATAACACATCCAAACCACCCCAAATAATGAAGATTCATTACTTCATCTGTTGATTTGCCATCCATACCTAGTACTCGTTTCCTAACTATAGCATCGCTTTCTCGGTTGTCCCAGGATATACGAGCATCGCTTCGAATACATCCATAATCAAGTACTAATAGCCTACAAATGTCTTCTACTCTCACTGGCCATGTTTCACAGCCATAAAGTAGGACGAAGCGAACTAGTGCACAGTAAACTCGACATTCGGTTAGTAAACGGATATCTCGCCTGTGCTATTAGTGACGTAAGTTTTCAAAAGCCAATCAAGCTTTCTGTCTTCGTGCTGAGACTTCGTCAGTCATCAGGCCATCAGCACTGATGAGACTTTGGAAATAAGTGAAGCGGTCGACACGTTCTACTCATTTACTTCGTATCACTAGTTCAGGTGCCTTCGCAAGCCAATCTTGAAGTATCATTTTGCATTTTGAGGAGAGTGTGATGTATTTGACTCTGTGCATAAAATTTATAAACAAAGTGGAATTGAGGAAGTGGGATGTGATTATTTGTGATTAACATTACAAATCTTTACATCATGCATACTTGCATGTCATGGAGAGAATGTGTATACCTTGTCATAAAGCATACATTTGCAAAACAAGCTTATTCTTGGCTGTCATCTTTAATATATTTTCTATTCTCTGAAAGACTCTGATAATATCATGAGTCTGGATTCAAAATTCTTCGCTTCATTCAAAAATTCAGGGCAACTCCCTGCTGTGAATCCGCTGCATTGTACTGATAAACCTCTTTGTAAGTAGTACACACAGTAGTACATGTATTTGCATAAAAATTTTAATATTTTCCATTTCACAGTCTATTAGTTAACTGAATTTTAAAAGTAAGCTATATTAATATGTGGAAGATAAATCAATTACAACCCAAACCAATTGACAAAATATCCAAAAAACGCTCATGATAATCCAGTTACAGTTGTAGGTTTTGTTCTATTTTCATTTAAACCAATGTTATTTAACCGGAAAAAAAACATACCGTTTACTAAAATTTAATTATGTTATTTAGGTTTCATTCAACTGACTTAGTTTAAAGTACAACTTCTTCTTATAAGCTATCAGAATTACCTAAAAACACTGCATTTCCTGATATTTGTTTCTACGCTAACACACAATTATCTAAAATTTGATATGAATAAGATAAGCAAGTATATAGATAGTTATTAGTTGAGTATTAAAATTAAGCAACATATTTTTCTGCATAAAAATATAATCTTTTATTGATTAATTTTATAGTAATAATAACTGATAATATACTAAATGAAACTATGATTTGATGAAACTCATAACTAACTGATCAATAAATCTATGAGATCTTTGGTATGAAATAAAATAAATTAATCTCATAAAATTCACATAATACGTTGGGTTTATTTAAGAAACTTTGGAAAATCAGAGTGTGTGATAATTGTTTAAATCAGATATGAGGTTCGTTAGATATGCATATGAACAGTCTCATCAGGGTTCGAACCCAGGACCTTTGGACCTAGTAAAGAGTGCCTAACCTTGGGAGCATCGTTTGAGGATCTAATGGTTTACTGGGCTGATCTCAATCCCTAAAGTTGCTAGGCTAGATCTTTGGTGCGATCTTAGATACTCACTGCTGAGGAGGTCAATTCAGGGTTGAAACGGTTGTCTGATGCTTTTAAGTGCCTAACGATTGATTATCTAACTATGGTTACTCAATAATGTAAACTATTAAAATTCAACTAAAGAGTATGAATACTATGTCAAAGGTGTAAAAGTAAGACATTCACAATGAGGACTCGGGAAACTGATTGGTGATCTTTGCCAGAATCGTCAGTGAGCTATAAGAATAATTCCCATATCTGAATGAAATAACTGTTAGTCAGTCCTCTTGCGGGTTTCAGTTGTGTTTAAGATTTCATGATGAGAAACTTCACACATTCAAAAATCTCCTCAACATTTTACATCATAAGGTAAAAACATGGCACGGAATATGATGATTTCACATCACTTTGCTTAATCACCGAATAGCACTGTGCTTAAAGCTAGAAAATATGTCAAAGATAACTGTTAGGTGATCGATTTCTGTGAAACTCTCAGTTCTCATAAGATATTGATCGTCAGTATATCTTTGATTCTGATGCTCAATGGCGCTGGTTCTAACTTATCATCATACTAACTACTGAGTAGAAGTTCGGTCAGAATTCTGAAATTCTGCTAGTTGAAATGTCAGATTTAAAACACCACACAATGTAAGAGAACTAACTTTTCTGCTTTCGAGATAATGGTAATCCCTGAAATAAAGATTAGTATACCCATTTATATAAGTAAACATGTACCCATGTGAAGTGTATCTGGACTGTTTTCTCAATATTAAACATTGCCAACTGTGTTATATGATATCGTTTTCAATACTTCAATCTGAACAACGTCAACAGTTAAAGATTTTTAACTTAAACTATGTAAAACTTTTCATGTAATTACGCAGTGAAAAATCTATCTTCCCTGTCACAAATAAATTGAAGATATGCAACACTGAATTAAAGCATTTTGATTGAACAATCAAGGTACAATTATACTACTGATTATCATCCAATTCAACCTATTTATTGATTTTTCTGATTCACTTAATACGACAAGTCACAAAAATAAACAAACACCGCTAGGAATCTTTGTTTGCATATACTGACTGCTCTTTTATGTACTGCACATGTACGTACACTTGTGTGTGTGTACTGCCTATGTGAATGCTGAAACATTGAGTAGTATGGCTTCATTTTCATTTATCCAAAAATGCATTCATTACACATTATGATTTGAGCTATTTGTGTTACTGACTTTTTTATCTTGAATATTTTTGTGATGAGAAAAGAAAACCGCTCTAGACTTGTACTCATGTATAATATGTGTGTGTACCCGGTGTACATATACATACACATACACATACGATTTGCGTGGGCGTAAGAAAATAAAATTCAAATTAAATAAGGATTCCCAGAAAACTCTTTCAAGGTCAATCGACATATCATCTATATAAACAAGTAACCAATTATCAATTATTGTAAGCGCATGAATGCTGATGAATTAAAATGTCTATAGAGTGAAGAAAACAAAATAGATATCAAACTATGCGGAATGTAAGTGAATAGGTTGATTTATTGAGGTCATCAATGATACAAAATTTTATGTGAAAAGAGAGAGAATAGCTTATTATTTAGTAACTCGTAATGTATATGTGAATGACTTTTAATAAATCGTCTCAAACAGTTAATTTGTATGAAAATTAGTTTAAGTAACTAGCAGCTTTTGAAGGTAGCCTGAGTTTATTTGATCTGTGTTTTATCACGAATCAGTACGTTATATTACTTCAAAATGTTTTTGTGCTGACCAATTTTAATTCATTCAATATAAAATATAACTAGGTTTTAATGAACTGACTGTTTAACAATTAAGAGGGTGTTTGTGTGTGTGTGTCTGTGACGGTAGATCAACTTTCATCCTATCACCATTTAATGAATGACCTGGTTATATAATTATTTTTCCAAAATAAAGTACATTGAACTTCTTGCAAATCTATCTCCACCCACTTCTTCTTTTTCATTAGACAATACATCTTATTTTGTATGAATGAAGTTTTTAGTTTGCTTAAAATAATTAGTTTCTTCTATGGAAAATTCTAAAAATAATTAGGAAGGACTTGTAGAAATAACATGCTTTCTAGTAAATTTCAAATAAGTTAACTCATTAGAAGATTGATTGGAGAAAAGACAATAAGGACTAGGTAAGTATCTCTTTATTTTGGATTGATTTCATGGACCGATCAGTTGACCTGGGGACAATATTTCCCAACAGAAAAATCCATGACTGTGATTGGCTGCTGTGTATTTTAGTGTGCTATTTTTGTCCCAAGGACGTCTCTATAGAGTATAAATAAACGCAATTTGAGTGTTTGGAATGATTGTGTGCTGGTTGGGTGTTTGTAGAATACACTTTATACGCTATATGAAGATTTCTTGCTGGTACATTTTAGTCAAGGGATCACAGTAGCCTACGTGAACGCTGGTTCATTGTTTTGTTCTCATTATTCGACTAATGTGAACTTGTAATAGTTTAATCATACTTAGAGATGAGCGTAACAATAAGGTATGAAATAACATCGACAAGATACAATGTTTTAACATACTATTTTGGCTTTCAGTATCAATCGTAGATTATCAAGAATGAGTTGAAAATATACACGAATTGTTATAGTACGTTGTGATAGTTTCTATATATTAACGGGGCGCTTCGAAATCGATCTTTCAACTTAAAGCACTAGGTAATGACTACCTGAACTCAGTGCCTAAGTGAACAACGCAATACTGGGTTTGAGTTCCGAAGAGATTATCGATTCAGCTGACGAGTTTCACATAGGACGGAAACGTGCGTCCTGAATTCCACTGACAGCTAGTAGCCATTATCTATCTCTGCCTAAAATCCTATTAAAAAGTTTCAATGATATATCTTTTTATCATAGAAAGAGCATGCTGGTTTATCAACAGTAATTGTTACAATATCTTATCTATATTTCATGAATACATCATTATATCAAATCGACTGCATAATTTTTATTACGTTTTATGAGTCTGATGTAGTTTATAGTTATTCTGACAGTATTTTTTTCTTTGCAAAAGTTAATATGACGACATTAGAAAAAAAAAATAGTAATAATAATTGGTTTACTTAAAAATGTCAGTCAATTTTTAATTTTTTTATGCCACGAAGATACTTACTCCTCTCCAGACAATGAGATGAATCCAAATTAACCAGAAAAAATCATAAATATGATTTCATATCATGTGATTAACAACTGATTTGAGAATAAAATCAGTCAATACATACTATGGTGGCTTGTCAGAAGAAATGTGTTTTGCATAGTTTTTTTTCTTCAGTCATAGGAAAAATATTTATTCGATACATTTTAATCATTCTATATATATATATGTAGAATTGTTGATCAGACTTGCTCTATGAAAAATAATAACACTATAGACTTAGAAGTAGTGTACAGTTTAAAAGCAATCATGGGCTCACTAGTGATCAGCTTCAAAAGAAATTCCTCGAGTTCTGGTGAGGAGTGGTTAACCAGTGGAGTTAAATCCGTGTTGGGTAGGAGACAGTTATGCATCGCAAGCAATGAATGAAAGTTGAGCGACATTATGGATTAATTAAAGTTAGACCTGAATGCAGACCTAGGGTCCGCACCCCATACTGAAGGCCTTAGCTTCGAATGCCGCATGCGTGCGTCATAGATGCACACTTTCGAGAAGTCTCATGCATTCACGAAACAGCTATTCAGTCATTCTGAGTTTCTAGTGGTAGTCTGGCTGAGACTAGTTTGGGATTGGGTCTCTCGGATAAATATACCAAAAGATTAATGCAATCCGTCTTTTTTATTTCGATCTAATAAATATTTAATTTCTTTACAATGTTTTGATCTGCGATTATGTTAGGATATTCATCCAATATCCTAAGAGAATTATTTTTGTAAGTCTAGTTCTATTGGTCGATTCCTACTGGTCAATATTATGGTCGTCCTAACTGTCAATGTCACATACTTCAATGTTGGTTCCTATTCGACCTAACTGTATAAATATGCATTATCTGTAACGTTTTATGACCCGGATCCTTAGTCCTGGATCCTTATCCTCTTCTAGATTCGGACCTTGTACTTTCTGAATGTTTGTAGAATACATGTTATACTTCATACCATGTTTTCTTCCTTTATTCAGTGGGGGTTCGGGACAGTCGGATCAGAGTACCCTGTCGTGTCTCTGGATTCTCGATCCTCACTCTCGTTTTCCGATTAAGGTAGACTCATATGAAATTGACGTGTTCACGTGCACGCGTAACAGATTAGTTTATAGACATAATGATCAAAATAATAATTTTAGAATTGATTAATTTTTTTCAATAGTCAATTTTAAATCAATCGCCAATATTATGAAGAATTACTTGTTTTAACTATTCGTATATATTCGAAAACCAATAATAATAATAATACTAATTATCAACTGACTTAGATTAAACTGGAATATGAGCACGAAGTTTAAACGGTTTTTTTTGCATCTGATTTACTCTTAAACCGTTACAAAAAAATATAGAAATTTATTAAAATTTATTAATAAAATGAGACTTTAAACAAGAATTGTGAGAAAATATTAAACTTTTTGATAGTTGAATAGAGCAGTAGATCAGCTGATAATAGCTACAAATAATTAGTTAAGCTGCCATAATGAATTCCAACATTTCACATCAAGCGAACATACTTTATGACCATACTTTAGTATGGTTTTATGAAGTAAGAGGAAGTGTGAGAATATTTATAACGAATAAAAACAGTATTTATTTTACGAGAGGTTGTGGAGCGGCTCACGACTTGACTCCAATGTGAACGAATGATCGAACTTCCTGTCCATTTCCGTACATCATACTTAGGCAAACCCTCCGTTTGTGCGATAGTGCTTACAACAAGCTAAATACGGTTTTGCGGATGCGCTTCTTTCATGCATTGATTTATACAGACAAAACATGAGAATCATCAATCAATCATTGTTATTAGACCACCATTAGAAACCGAAGGTCCCGGGTTCGAATCCTGCGTGGTGCGCATTGCCACTGATGAGTCCCATGTCAGGACGAAACAGCCGTCTTTCAGCGCTTCCAGGTTTCTAATGGTGGTCTAACAACGACGGATTGATGATTTTAAATGTGTAAAAACACAAATCTACAAAACTCTCACTGAAAAAAGAAACATGAGAATGGAAAGCGTACATGCAAAACGAAGCTAATTGGAGAAGGCGAGTGAGCCAAATCTCCAAAAGCTGAAAGATGACTAAGCATTTATAACTAAGCTATAATAAGCCAGACATGTGATAAGCGAGTAAGCATCCACACACACACTCAAATATACAATAATCGATAGTTTAGTCGAATTATTACAAATACCAAAAAAATGATGGATACAATTATCGAATAATTTAAGCGACTAATCATTGAAGTACAATGAATGGATGATGAGAAGCTATGAAGTCTTATGTAATGTTAGTTACAAACCACTCTTTTTTTAATCTTCAATATGTTTTAAAGTTTGTTTCGCATGATTAATTAATGTTCGCTAATAACCAGTTAGTATGCTTGTTTTGATTATCTCGTTATTAATATTTTGACTGGTCCATCTTAGTTGGTATATACGCCTCCTGTGCACATTGAGCATATGTAGTTATTAAGTTACAAAAAATTAGGCAGAATAGATGGAATGTGGCCAACAGTAGAATCTAGGATACGTGTTTCATCTTGTTTGCGACTTGTCATCTAGATGGAATCCAAATCACTACCAATGAAATTGAAATTCATACTCTTCACAAAACGGAGTGATTGTCAGGACTCACTAACCATGTGTATAGCACGTTTTAGTTTGAAGTGAAACATATTAGTGAACATCAGGTACATCTAGCTGACAAGTCGCGGACTGAATGAAGTGCGTATCCTGTATTCTTCTGCATGCTACATTCTATTTATTCTGTAAAAGTAGTAACATTTGTAAAATATGTTTGGTACAGCAGGTACATCAATAAACCAGTGACTATTAGGTAATTCTTTTCAATCACTAGTGAATTAGGTTATTTCTATGCTCTGATAATATAAATGTATCATACAGTGTTTTCCTTTTACAATCACTTGAATTTTTTACATATCACTGAAAAATAAATCAAACGTAATGAGTTAGATGAATAATTTTCATTTGGTAGTAAAACTATGATCACTCATACCCATATTCATCAAACAGTATGCAAAATATCTTACACTAAATGTTGCCATCAAACTTTAATATATAATACAGAACACTGTAGAATCATTGGTCATTCGTTTAATGGATTGAAAGTAAGCGGACTAATTTTTTACGTCAATGTAAACCTACGCCAAAAATATACAACCTCCCAATATGACGAAAAAAAATAAATAAACTGATTGTTTAATTCATCACACCTAATGGTGTGTAGCTTTATCAACAGTACAATATGATAATACTATATTGCAGTACCTACTTCTACATATTCCATAGATAGAAAAAATCTGTATTTTCCTTAAATGAACACTTCAGATAAAACAATAATTGATTAATTCTTAATGGAAATGCATTTGCTATATAACCACAGTTGCAGGAAAACAGCTGTTTATTTATTTTACTGGAATTTTGTTTTTTTTCAAAAAAATGAAGGACGAAACTTGATATTTATCTTCTGTATTTAGTCCGAAATAAAGAGGAGAAAAATTCCGGTAAATATTTCACTAATGAGTAATGGAATGCGATTCTATTTACATACAAATATATGAATTCAAATATGATCTATTGAATATTGAACAAGTGATTTATAGATTAAAACAAAGAAGGTATTACGGTTTACGACCACTATATTACGTTTATCCGAAAGTATTATATATATATATATATATATATATATTACATTAGAATCCTTGAACGTATACCGATAAATTTCATTGTTTAAGTGTTTTCACTCTCTTAATGTAGGGAATATATCCATATGATTGAAGCAAAGTTTGTCTTTTGTTATATTTCTAGCATAGTTGAATATATTATATTAC
>OX103979.1:67418669-67434154 GCA_944470395.2 Schistosoma turkestanicum
ATTGTCTATGCCAGATACTGCAGATCCGTTGGCTAAATACCATCAGTAACAACCTACTATGAGAGTGAACAAACCAGATTCCAGCAGAGGAACAAATTAGGACGAAGCACACAAGTGTTTCACAAGACAGAGTGCTCATTTAGAATCCTCAAGGCCAAAGGAGAAAAGGAAGACCAAAGAACACAATACACCGATAATTGGGAACAGAAATGAAAATAACGATCAGCGATTGAGTAGTAATGGAAAGGAGAATGAAGAACACAGTAGATTGGAGAATGCTAGTGGGCTGCCTAAGCTCCATTGTGAGTAACAAAAGTAAGTAAGTAACTAAATATAAAAGCTGAGAGATGGAAAAACAGTACAATGAAGACATTAAACACCCACAACCCCATCTGAAAGTTTACTCAGGATCGTCAGGTCTTGCAGTCGGAGTTTAACTTTAAATGTCATCTATTTGTATACGTGTCTTCAGTACTGCGCAACCATTGGTATGTATATTTGGTATACATGGCTGATTGCGGAATCTCAGAGTTTTAGTCACAAACTGATATTTAGTGGCTGTTTAAACAAGGTCAGTGTTCTGATAATCCCATTCAAACATGGAGTAAAAAGAAAAGTACACGGAATACGTTTTTTTTCAATTAGTTTCTCATCATGATCCCACAGTTATATATATATATATACACTCGGTGTTCAACTACTGTGAAACCGATTCTTTCAAGATTAAAAAATCGATGGCATACATTTTCAATATCTAAACCTTACAACAATAAAATAAAAGCTTACTTTTGCATTACAATTAATCGCATCATCTTCATTCTTAGTTAAAATTGAAGATTTCATGTTAGCGGATGCATTAACACTTGGTTTGATTGTATAAATGGATTTACGTCGAATTACTCCTACATCACTTGAAAAACTACCCATCAATCGTTTTGCTATTGTTTTTTCTGGGTAAGCAGATTCAATAACCTAAAGATATAAACATCAAACAGTCATTATAACATGTATCTGCAAAGTGATCATCAATGATGCTCAATCAAGAATTCATAAATATCAACAAATTATGAATAGCAAGTAGCGGGAGTCATGGATGCGCACCGCCAATAAGTCCCATATCAGGACGAAACAGCCGTCCAGTGCTTTTAGGTTTCTAACAGTGGTTTAACATTGGTCGGTTCATGATTTCAAAAAGTAACTCAACAATCTCCACAATCCCATATTGCAAATTATGCACAAACAAAACGAAATGGTAAAAGGATGATGTACATTAAAACGTCTAAAACAGTGAAAACCGTGTAGAACATTTCCAGTCATAACAAATAGTAATCAGTCTCTGTCAGTCGAGAGACATTGTAACTGAAACAGTTCTTATGAAACTCTTTATATGAATATTGAATTGTTAAGAGCAATACTTCTGTAGAAAGTTTACGAACAATTTGACGAAATCTTTGAGAAAAACATTTTATGCTATTAAGTTTCGTATCACTTTTACCAGTCATCCTCTTATTGTTACATCTGGATGAACATTGAAGTAAATGGAAAGTTAAGTAACAAATTTACAGACTATTGACGTATATTACCTAATTTTATTTTTAATTATTAACTAATTAGACTATCGGGGTATATTTAATTCCTTTTATTGTAAGCTTTTTTGCTAACTCAAAAATTATTTATCACGTAATTTACTTTTCCTATTTTGTTGACAGTTTATTTATTTATAGTCATCTCTCTTACTCAAAGTCAGTTTTGTCTAACCCATGTGTTAATGGGTGTTAATTTCCATTTAGTGGTGCGATATGGCCTGGTTTTGTGTGCAAGAAATCTTGGACTGGCGGTGATTGGTTTTTTGTGCTTACCCTTCGGTCGAGGCAAGTTAGTATTGGGCCGTCCTTGAAACATACAGTAGCAAGTTGCAGATTAGTCACTTAAGATCGTCTGCATATTGGCTAGCTCAAAGCTATAACACCTATGGTTTGTAGATATGTTAGAGATACACTTCTGTGTTAAGCCATAATAATGTGTATTTGTGTGTTGATTTGCGCTTGTGAGGCAGATTACATTGGCTACATAAATAGAGAGCTTTCTTAAACGTAATTTCTAACGTTTTCATGCGTAGTTTGTAAACCAATTAGTAATTCAGTATTGGGAAATTTTTTTAATTCTGATCACACTACCTCCGAAGATATATCTATTTGAATCACTTATCCACTCAAACGATTTAGTTACGAAGGAAAATCAATAGCTTGTTGTAATACAAAGGGGTTAGTGGTTCATCTTTCCAAACACAAACTCTGTGTGCAAAAACGACAAGCACAGGTTATTAATCTTCCATGGCCCTAACACTTCATCTTTTGTTGACAGAAAATTGATTGTTGATACATCCGTATAATGTTTTTGCCTTAAGTTGCTCATTGTTATCACTTCCCCCTTTTATCGTATTCATCAGGTGGACAATTGTCTCCCTTACATTTGGTTTCATCTTGTCATCTTTATTTAGATTCTTGATCGTAGCGCAGCATCTTTTCACATTTTTATGTAGTCAACTTTCTGTTTTTCAGTAGACTATTAGTTATCTAAATATAAATACGTAAATGAAATTGAGAAAAATAAGACTTTTCTTTTCATTGAAATTATGAATCGATCATTTAAAGACCACCATTAGAAACTTGGAAGCACTGGATGGCCGTTTCGTCCTAGCATAGGATTTATCAACAGAGCACATCCACAACCCTTGCTCGTGGAAGTCTAACAACGATGGGTTCAAAATTTCCGTGAAAAACAACAGTCTCTATAATTTTACCTATAATGAATATCAAACAATTTACTCACTAGTGACTGGCTTCATTAGGAAATTCTCAGAGTACAAGTGATAAGCGGCCACCAGTGAAGTGCAGCCGTGTCGAGTATAGACAATTACCTACCGAAGACAATAGTTGATGTCTCACATTACCTAAGATTGATTGAGGTTAGACATTAACACTGTTAGATACCGGCTAAGAGGTCTAGAGGTAAGGTGTTCACTTGCGTCACCAACAGTCTTGGGTTCGATTCCCGTGGAGTGATGAATCCAAGACAAAACGGCGTCTAGTGGTTGCAGGTTTCTAAGGATAATCTAACAACGATCGATTCTTGATTTCAAAGAAAAATATGTAATATTAATAAGACGAATAATAGTTTATAATATTATATTAAAAACTGTCAATCTTTTTTGAAAGTTTTAATTTACCTTAACTACGGTTTCAATTAATTTTGGTGTAGCAGGTCTTTCAGGTATAATTTCGATAATTGCTTCATTATCATTATCATCATCATCATCGCCATCATGTAATTCATGACTTTTTTCTTTGTGTAATTTTTTTTTCACTTTCACTGCTTCATTGGTTGCTTTTTTCTTGTCTCGATTAAGCATTCGTCTATGTAGTTAGTATATATAAATAAGGCAGAAAGATAATTTTGTCAATAATTTGAAAATCAAATAAAATAATAATTGATAGAAGATATTTTGTAATCATTGAATACTATGAACTTTGAGCAATTGTTTGTTTTTTTTCTGTTATGGAACCTTCTAAGTACGGTAAACGAATAACTTTTACATTACAGGGTTGTGAAGATTGTTAAGTTACACATTTTTGAAACCATGAATCAATCAACGTTAGACCACTATTAGAAACCTGGAAGCACTGGAAGACGGCCGTTTCGTCCTGGTATGGGACTCCTCAGTGGCAGTGCGCATCCACGACTCTTGCACCCCGCAGGACTCGAACTCAGGACCTTCGGCATTGTGCGCAAACGCCCTAACCGTTAGACCACTGAGCCGGTAAATCTCAGACATTGTAAAGAGCGTATTTTCTCTAGGTCATTGAAATTTTTCTCCAATGATTTTACTAATTGTAACATAATTCAATGCTTCACACGACACATCGATTTCATACGCTATAAAGTACTTCAAACCGACTTTAACATCGACCCCAAGTTTGGAATTCTCCTGTTGTTTACCTATGCTTACTAACCATCTAAAAAAATAAGCTCTCTCGGATGACTACTTTTATGTGGGTTCACTGGCTCTTAGGGAACCAGTTACTGTAAAAAACACTATTCAGAACAATTAAAATGAAATACTTATGGATCCATAAGAAGTTCTGTGATCCGATACCTTGTAAACTTAAATCATTCATTTCATCAAAATATACTCATCGTTCAAAGTTATATTGACAGGGTAAATCGAAATCAATCAAACATAGTGCGTTTCCGTCCCTTTGAAATCGCCTAAACTTTTGGCATACACTTTTTAATTCATTATCGTAACATATCCTCTAATTTATCAAAAAGAGAAGTTTTAAGAAGTTATTCTCCTTGTAGATACTTTATATCGGGAGGTGAGTTTGAGTTAAACTTTGACTGTAAATCAGAAAGCAATGGTTGGCTGTTTCATTTTAAGGTCGCTGAATGATGTAAACCCGAAATCTTAAAACCTTATGAAAAGCATGTAATCCTTAGATAAGTGAATTTACCTTTGGTGATATTGATTTCCTATGTCAGATGTTTTCGATAGGGACATATGATAGTTGCTCAATATATATATATATATATATATATATATATATTCGATAATTCTACAGTTGAAAAATATCTGGAACTCCAAACAACTTTCAACAAAAACCAAAATCAGGATTTTCAATACAAATTTCAAGACAGTTCTACTGTATGGAGAGGGAACTTAAAGAAATACGAAAGCCATCATCCTCAACATACAAGTATTTATTAACAGTTGTCTACGCAAAATACTTCAGATGCGTTGGTCAGACATCATCAGCAACAACTTACTGTGGGAGGGAACAAACCGGATTCCAACGGAGTAGAAAATCAGGAAGAAGAGGTTAAAAGTGGGTAGAACACACACTGCGGACATTACCCACCTGCGTCACAAGATAAGCCCTCACATGAAACCCTCAGGGTCAAAGGAAAAAAGGAAGGCTGAAGAACACATTACGCCGAGAAACGGAGAAAGACATGAGACGAATGAGCGAAAATTGGACAGAAGTGGAAAGAGAAGTCCAGGCCAGAGTAAGTTGGAGAATACTAATCGACGGCCTATGCTCCACTGGGAGTAACAGGCGTAAGTAAGTAAGTAATATTCCATAAAGTTTTAAAGATACACCATATAAAAATCGATGAAATTTTTTCAATTACATTTATGGATATCAGTGGTTTCTTCACCATGAAATGATCAATCATTCATTGTTAGACCACCATTAGAAACCTGGAAGCACTGGACGGTCGTTTCGTCCTGGTTTGGGACTCATCAAAAGCGCGCATCCACAACTCCTGTTACTAACAGATTGATCAGAGTTCAACATTAACACCGTTGGGTGCTGGTCAAGTGGTGCAGAGGTTAGTGGTCCAAGCACAAGACCGAAGCTCCTGGGTCCGAATCCTGAGAGTGACAAGAGTTGTGGATGCGCACTGCCTATGAGCCCCATACCAGGACGAAACGGCCGTCCAGTGCTCCCAGGTTTCTAATGATGGTCTGTCTAATAATGATTATTTGATGATTTCAATCCATGAAATCTTCGTAGATGTATGAATATAAGGCGAAAAATCAATAAATATATATATGTTTATATGTAAGCGAAAATTATTGCAACTAACTGTGATCGTTTCTTTAATAATTCATGTGCTTGTGGATAATTTTTCATAATTTCTTCAAAATCTTGTTTAGATAAACTAAACAATGTTGAAAAACCTTTTGATCTTACATCAGCTGTTCTTCTATTCTTACCAGATAATGCCAATAAACTAAATAAGAAAAAAACAGAAAATGAAACTGGTAATCTATTAAAAAGAGATTGATGATAAAAGGTGTTTTTTTCTGTTAAAAAAATCAATACCGAAACAAGCGTTTTAAAAAATTCCCATGTAATTTTCAAACAAATACTTATTAAGAAGACAATCGTTTTAAATAAGTTGATGATCAGGCTTGACAGTTACTGTGTTATTGTTACTCAGGCGAACGTAAGTCATTTAATAGTAAGTTAAGTAATATTATATGTTAAGTGCGGTGAACTTTTGTGTCTGTTACTCCATAAATACTTTAGGATTATGTTTCATTGAAATCATGAACCCAATCATGTTAGACCAGTATTGCAAACATGGAAGCACTGGACGGTGATTTGGTCCTTGTATGGAACATTTGTGGTGTGACGATTTATTGCGTGTTCTGAAGCTCGGTTTATAAATCAGAACATGAACTCGTATTGATGAATACGTTTATTCGGGACACACCACAAAGCGAAGCGAATCAGAGAAGGCTAAGAGCCAACTCTTTGGATTACAATGCGAGCGAATGGGCGAAAGAAGCGATATGGAGAAGGCTAGTGAGCCAACTCAAAGAGATAGAACATGACTAAGAATATATAGTCAGATAAAAATAAGACAGACATATGACAAGCGAAATAGGCATGCACACACATGAACAAAAGCGACGAATGATTGGCAAGGTCGAATGACAAGTGGGACATGTCATGTGAGCTCATACAAACCCGACAATAATAAGAACGAATGGTACATATAAATTGTTGCTAAACAAATGGCTTGGTTAAATAAATTAATCGAAAGGGCTTAACCAAGTTAGATGTAAGCGAACTGGAATATATGTGGAGGCACTACACATAACCGTGTTCATTGCCGACTCAGTGGTCAACTTGTTAAGTATTCGTTCGTGAGAATGAATGCACTAAGAAGTTAGAGTTCCGATCACCCAGTTGTGGATAAGCAGTGCTGATGAGTTCCATACCAAGACAAAACAATTGTCCGATGCTTCCAGGTTTTCGATGGTGGTCTTACAATCATCGGTCCATGATTTCGATGAAGCTCAATCATCTTCACAATGCTATACTAATACTTGGAGATTGTATCGTTTATAAATTAGAAAAGCTTTTTACTACAAATCAGAATTCTTCATAGTAGGAGGTGAAGTTGTAATCAATTTCATAGTGACGCAATAAATCGTATGAATAAAATGCATAGTAGGAGAATTTCATCTCGTTAATGGAAACAGAAATAATAATAGCAATAAAAAATACAATAATAATTATCATAACGATGTATGAATATTAGTATGTGATAAACTGAGCAATAAAATAATGTAAGATTGTTTTTATAGTAGTGTTGCATTCTCTAAGATGTATGCTTTAATCGTAAAGCTTTTGTTATCATTTTGGACAACACTATCAACGACTACTCCATGTAGAAATAAGTTTTATGATTATTCCACCAAGATTAAATTGGATTGTTCTGTAAACTAGTTGTTTCCCCAGGTCTTATTACATCTAACTGCTTGTGTTCCTGTTAACTGTCCCATTATTGGCTGACCTATATATATATATGTCTATTGATTCTACATAAGCTTACATGCTATACTTATAAAAACTCGCTAACGTTTTCTTTGACCAAGTGTAGTGAACGAGAACACAGGTGGGGCAACCGACTTGTATTTAATGAAATTACAGAGTTACTCAGTAAAATCGGAAAACCATATCGTAAATCGTCAATTCGCAAAATATCAGTTCATCATATCGAACTGGACTGCTCCTATCGCAAAACATCAATCCATTGTCATTATTCATGCGTTTCATACAAATTCCATTGTGTTCTAACTCTTCCTTTCTTGATCTTCCCCCATATTATGCTGCCAGACATTACGTTTACACTCACGTCATATACTACTTATAAGTAGCTCACACCACACAAGAATTTCGACGTTTACTTCATCGAATTTATGCCTGTAGTTATCCGTATGCTTTGAAATATATGTATGGTAGCATATTGTGTCTTCACACTGTTAGTTTGTATTTCTGTGTACACAAGTCAATCCAGTGTTCACGTTGTAAAATGTATTGGCTACATTAAAGATGAACTGTGCGAATTTTAACCAACTTTATATATTATTATGATGTAAAATAATAAATTCTCAACAAAAAAGATTAAAATAACCAAGATTTTCAACGAGTTATAAGTCATTTTAGTTAGATATGAAGTAGATGTAAGAAACATCTTGAGAAAATTTATAGCTCAGGTGGGAGACTATAGCAGAGTTTCATTCTCTGAGCTGGATGTTTTGGTTATGGAGCTTCTTATTGTTCTTTTGCCTGCATGAAGATTTGAAAAAGGTATCTCATAATTGGGCAGAACAGTTACTTTATCAAATGTCAAACAAATAGACTGTTCATATTACAATCATTCTCACACATATGATAACAGATCCCGTTTATGATATACGAAAAATATTTGAAAAATAATGAAATGTTTTTGAACTATTATTGCAAATAAGCCAATACATTCACTTTATTCATTTTTTAAGCAGCTGATCAAAGAACTTAGCAGACAAATGAAACTGGACCTATAAAATAATTTGCATCTACACTAAGAAGTACTGTTTCAGAAAAATAGAAGATTCTCAAATCTTTGCATACGAGAATTATAAACTAGAAGCTAGGAGAAACTATATTTCGTCATTTAAACCAATGTACGACGTGATTTACAGGCAGAAATTTGACTAATAAGATCTCAGAATGATCTATAGAGTTTCCAGCAGCTTCCATTGACGTTAATTCATATCAGAAAACAAATTCAAAGCAATTAGTTTCTTTTATAAAATTTTGATAGAACAATGAGAAGACGTCGTTGATTTGAAAAATGCAAAGTATTTACTGTGTACATTTCGAACAATCTGGTCAAACGTATACTTGTCAAGGTATTTTATATGAAAATTAATAAAAAGCCAATTAAATAGAAATTCCAATAACTTATGTAATGTATAGCACAAATGCAGCATATTTTTCAAATCAACTAAGTCTTCTCATAGTTCTAATAAAATATATTCTGAAATCATGAATCAGTTATTGTTAGACCACCATTAGAAACCTGAAAACACTGGGCAGCCGTCTCATCCTCGTATGGGACCCATCAGCAGTGCGCATCCATAACTCCTGCCACTCGCAGAGTTCGAACCCAGGACCTTCTGCCTGACCTCTGAACCACAGGGCCTGTACCTGATGTTGTTTATGTCTAACAATGATTGATTCATGAGTTCAGTAATAAACAACAGTCTCCATAACTCTATAATGAAAAATATATTCTATCAACTTCTTGACAGTAAATTAATCATATGATAAGAAATCAAACTACTTATTCATTGTCCTAAAATTTAAAAGAGAACAAAGCTTTCATAAGGTTAACTGCTTGAAAATCAAAGACTAACACTGATCGATTCTACTGAACGAGAATATCGATCTGTATCCGAATTTTATAAAAATATCCAATACTACAAAAAAGCACCGAATCAAAGCTTATCGATCGACTGAGATCGTACTAATCAAGAAATTTGAAAAGATTGTTTGTTTGTATGTGTGTGTCTATATGTTTTACTTGTTCAACGGTACTAATTTCTGTGAATTAGTTTGTGAATAAAAGGTTGTTCGAAACGATTCAAATGCATAGAATTGAATTGGTTTAGAAAAACATATCACACTTACCTTATTTCACCGAATACACTGCCTTCTTTAAGTGTAACAAATACAATGGAATTATTTGGACCGCCAACAACTTCAACTGCACCACTTTTTACAATGTACATTTCTTTACCGACTTCACCCTATACAAAGTAAGTAATCAATAGTTATAATGTTCATAGGATAAAGAGAAAAGTTAGATTCCATAATGTTTATACCGTCTTACTGTTTTGAACAGACTAAAAAATGTAGAAAAGTGATTGATTTGAAATGAATTGTTCGGTAAGATTACAGTTAAAAAAAACACTCAAATTTCATATTTGACTGAATAAAAATGATAAGTGTTCATATACTTTTGGTAAGTAAGAAAAAAAAATAAAATTCTTTATCTTAACAAATTTTATGAAGGAGCAAAAATGTGCCGAAAAAAAATTTTCATTCCAGGGGTTGTGAAGATTGTTAAATTACACATTTTTGAAATCATGAATTGATCAATAATGTTAGACTATCATTAGAAACCTGGAAGCACTGCAGAGAATGGCCGTTTCGTCATTCTGGTATGGGACTAACTCATCAGTGTCAGTAAGCATCCATGATTCCTGCACCTCTCAGGTGTCGAACATAGGACAATGATCAATAAGTTTCAGTGTAAAATAAACCACATTGGAACATTTTGTATCAGGTAACTTAAAAAACGTTTTTCTTTTTTCATTTTTATGTAATTTTGATTGAGATTCAAATAATCAATAAATACTATTGGTAATGGATTAGATTTCAATTCTTTTGTATAATACTAACAGAGCTAATTCAACCGTATCAAGTAAGTAAATGACAAATTCTTGACAATGTATTACAATCAGTTAAAAACGAATGGTATATAAATACTTACTTACTTACTTACGCCTGTTACTCCCAGTGGAGCATAGGCCGTCGATTAGTATTCTCAAACTTACTCTGGCCTGGGCTTCCCTTTCCAGTTCTGTCCAATTTTCTCTCATTCTTCTCATGTCTTTCTCTATTTCTCGGCGTAATGTGTTCCTCGGCCTTCCTCTTTTCCTTTTGCCTTGAGGGTTTCAAGTGTGGGCTTGTCTTGTGACGCAGGTGGGTGCTGTCCGCAATGTGTGTTCTACCCACTTTTAATCTCTTCTTCCTGATTTCCTTCTCCGCTGGAATCTGATTTGTTCTCTCCCACAGTTCGTTGTGGCTGATGGTGTCTCACCAACGAATCCGAAGTATTTTGTGAAGACAACTGGTAATGAATACTTGAATCCCATGGATGGCTTTCGTAATTCTCCAAGTTTCCGCTCCATACAGTAGAACTGTCTTGACATTTGTATTGGAAATCCTGATTCTGGTGTTGATTGATATTTGTTTGGAGTTCCAGATATTTTTCAACTGTAGAAATGCAGCCCATGCTTTGCCAATCGGTGCCCTCACATCTGCATCCGATCCACCTTTCTCGTCGATGATGCTGTCCAGATATATATAGGTGTTAATGTCCTCCAAGGCATCTCCATCAAGAGTGATTTGGTTTGAGCATGTTGTGTTGCATCTGAGAATTTTGGTTTTTCCTTTATGTATGTTGAGACTTGCTGCTGCTGAGGCTCATATAAATAATTACTATTATCACATTAAAAATTTTAATTTCTTCATTGATCGATGAAACTATCCTTTCCTACTTAATTATATATTTTGATAAGGTCAGTCAGTTAGGTAAAGAAATATATATATCAGTCATAACATATTCTATCAGTTCTCTTGAGTATAGTCTATAAATGATTACTTGTACAACCGACTAGTCATTATTATCTATACATGTATATACTAAGTGTATATATAATTCAGCCAATCAATTTATTTGCATTTCAGGGTTGTGTGGATTGTTGAGTTTCATTGAAATCATAAATCGATGATCATTGTTGGATGACCATTAGAAAACTGGAAGCATTGGACAGCCGTTTCGTCCTGGTATCGGACTCATCAGCAGTGCGCATCTACGCCTCCCTCATTGATTCACGATTTCAATCAAACTCAACAGTCTTCACAACCGTGTAATGTTCAAATCAGTGAAGCCTTTAATCTAAACTATTTGAAAAGTAGACAATATTGTTTTAACCCATAATTATTTGGTTACATATCTTTAAGAGAAGATTCTTAGGCTAGCAGAGATGAGTATATATATATATTGGTTGAATGAATGTGACAACCTACGCATCCACTTCTTACAACAGCTTAATTATTGATCATTTGGAGGCTTGTCTACCTACCTATACAGGTTTGTTTGTTAAAGAGTATAATAATTTATTCATGCCTCTCACTCTGTCTTTCTATTGATTATTTAATTTAAGCTATTTGTTAAAGTAGCCTGTTTTGTCTACTACTTTGCCACCATTAGAAACTTATATCAATAATAGTTCTCCCATCGATTTAAATACGAATTACAAAAATAATCCTGGTGGTAAATGCAACAAGCTCTAAACATCATCGATCCCAAGTGAATTACACATAAGATACAGATATTCTTTACAATCCCTTTTATCAAATAATTACTATCAGGATATACGTTTTGAATTCTGCACAAACTACCAAATGTCTGTATTTCGATCCTGATTTTCTTAGCAGAATGGTAGTAGAATTACACAGTAAATTTGCTTGGAGCCCCTCTAGGGCTACTACTGGTCCGAAATCCGGATGAAGGAGAAGGATTAGTCATGGGATGAGCAATCTCACCCCGTAGAAAACTAACTCTTTAAAAATATCGCTAACCAGGAAAAAATAATCCAAACCATTTTAACTCTGCCCTGGGAGTTAGAAGATCTTCATTGAAAGCATACAGTAGAAACATAATTCAGTTTAAATTAGGAAACGAAACCATATATCGTTGGAATTTCCTACAACCGGACGAAAGTTTGGGAAACAGTACCTTCCAGGATTATTATTGTATATATTCTGATTGTATAGTTATTAAGTAACTGGATTATTATAAATTTATTTATATTTCTTTTATCATAAGCTCTTGATCACCTCATTAGCTGTTTTTGTGTGACTTATTATTCCTAATCTATTGTCGGTTTAGTATTTACAGTCTCTCCTATTCACAGACAATTAATTGTCTCTGTCTACAGCGCCTCACATACATTGGCTTTAATGATGAGTTGCTTAATCTGTTCGATAATAGTATCGACCGTTTTTATAATTTGTAATAATTCGATAACAGTATCAACTGTTGTTTATTTGAGTATGTGTACATGCGTACTCGCTTATTACATGTCTCGCCAATTATTACCACACAATTACACAAGCAAGGTTTGCCTAAGTATGATATAACACCAAAGACAAATGGGTGAAATCGCGCAAAATCCGTAGATAAATCAGAGTTAGACATTAACACCGGTGGATGCCGACCCAGTGGTCAGATGGTTAGGCGTTCGCGCACAATACCGAAGGTCCCGGGTTAGAATCCTGCGTTCGAGGTGCAGGAGTCGGGGATGCGCACTGCTGATGAGTCCCATGCCAGGACGAAACGGCCGTCCAGTATTTCCAGGCTTCTAATGGTGGTCTAACAATGACTGATTGATGATTTCAAATGTGTAAAAAACACAAACCTCCAAAACTCTGCCTGACAATATTTATTTCATTGTATACTCGATGATTCGTTCAAACCGGATTTAGATCGCGGGCCACTAAAGTGTTGAGTCCTACTTCGAATTTCACGCAGCCGCTAAAATTCGTGTTTTATTGTTATCTCTCATTTTATGGTGTGATACTGTGGTCTACTATGTTTGGTATACTCATGTCTGCTTGAAATATAATGAATTTTGTGAAGGCTAGCTATAGACTTCTGGATTAAGAGGCAGAGTCGGAAGAAAAAACCTACCGATCAATAAATATTTAAAACTGATGCTTTACTTTTGATGCTAACCTAATTCTGATTGGCGCGTTGCATTTATTAAGCGATATTGGTTAACGGTTAAAGATGCAACAGAACTCTATGATTATTTTCAGTAACAAAGATGTAATACTACCGTGTGATGTACAGTGTAATATAGTTGGTAAATATATATAGTAAGATTATTTAAGGTAATATAATCAACAATATTGATCAGTATTTCACATATATATATATATATATAAAGATCACAATAGACATTATCTTACCTTTCGACAAATATAATCTTTAGGTAGAAATACAACAGGTTTCAATTTCAATATCATATCGTAGATGAGTGCTTTTTCACAATTCTACAATAATATGTATGCAAATGAGTATAGATTTTTATTATCATGTATAATAATTAGAATTGTTTAAATAAGGTTAATAAAATAAAAATTGATATTTGAATACCATGTAGACCATGCACATACGAATAGATGAATCAATGAGCACTCAATATTATTATTATTATTATTACTGAACGAGTGAAAGAAATTACTAAAATATAGATGATTTATTTTTTAAAATGAAAGATAAAAATGTTATTACTGAAGTTTAAATAAATTCATGAATAAATGTTTTAGTGTAATAAATTAAATAAAATGGCGTAATGTATAAAAATTTTTGGGTTACTATTTGAATTAAATATTTGTCATCTAAGATCAGTGATAAAATAATGCGAAAAACTATCAAATAACTAAAACTCTATTCACAAACAAAACGAATGCAGTCTTTTCTTTTAAATTAACCGGTTTCACTTCAAATAAACAATCATTCATCATTCAACTTTTACTCAAACAAAATCTTGATTTATCCCATCTAAAATCATCTCTACATTGACATGTTACGAATGCACGTAAACATGTCAGTTGGTATGCATGAATCATTACGAGTTTGCCTTAGTCAGAAAACGAGAGCGAGGATGGAGGATCCGACGACACGACATGCTACTCTAATCCGATTATCCCAACCCCCCATTGCAGAAAAGAAGACTTGATATGAAGTAGAATATGTATTCTACAAGTACCCAGGATGTGCGAGTGTGTTGGTCAATTTCGACGTGTTCTTAGTCTTTGTAATTAGTTCGTTCAGACAACCGTTACTAAATGGCGTCTGACGGTTATAAATCAGAAAGTAAACTCGAAGTGTTGAATATGTTTATTTTGGCACACCACAAATAGGATAGCAGACCACAAGCAGACCGGGCAGGTACGCTAGCGAGCGAATGTGCGAATGGGCGAGTGTATTAACAAGATTAAAATATTCGTATATATACAAAGGAAAATGTCAGAGTTATCGTGATATTTAAGAGATTAATATTAAAGCGAATAGGGTGCACATGCGCGTAGGCGGTAAGCAATGCTCAGTCATACCAGCTCATACAAACCACACAATAATAAAAGCAAATGGTACATATAAGTTATTGTAATACAAATGGCTTGGTTAAATAAATTAATCAAAAGGCTTGACCAAATTAAATGTAAGCGAATTCAAATATATGTGGAGGCACTACACGAGGTCCGAGTCCAGAAGGAAATCAGGATCCTGGATCCGGATCATAAAATGTTACAGATAATTCGTATTTATGCAATTAGGTCGAACAGGAAGCAGCATCGAAGTCTGTGACATTGATAGTTAAGGCGACCAACAGGGAAACAAACATTTGAAGTGACACTGATAGTCAGGACGATCATAATATTGACTAGCAGGAAATCGACCAATAGAATTAGACTTCCAAAAATAATTCTCTTAGGATATTTGATGAATACTCTAACACTACACATATGTATAATCTATTCAGTATATATTTTGTATCACTATATTTTATTGAATTACCTTTATTTTTATATTGATGTAACTATTATTTCTCATTCTTATATTTTTTACACACCACAAGGGATGATCAGTCGCCAGTTGATGCACTGATTGATAACGTGTTTGATTATGATGATATCAAGTAGTGTAGGCTCGAATCCGGTGAACTATATAAATTTCCTCAAAAATTGCAAATGAAATTTGTTAATGAGTGTCAACAACCA
>OX103979.1:67434650-67449968 GCA_944470395.2 Schistosoma turkestanicum
GGATAGGACACACATTGCAGAAAGCACCGAACTGCGTCACGAGACAAGCCCTCACATGGAACCCTCAAGGCAAAAGGAAAAGAGGAAGGCCAAGGAACACATTACGTCGAGAAATAGAGAAAGATATGCGAGGAATGAACAAACATTGGACAGAACTGGAGAGGGAAGTCCAGGACAGAGTTGGTTGGAGAAAACTGGTGGGTGGCCTATGCTCATCTATTGGGGGTAACATGCGTAAGTAAGTAAGTAAGTAAGTAAGTAAGTAAGTAATACTAATCAGTAGGATGTATTCAGAAGCGTCAGAGAAGCAGCGTTTACTACAGTGGGTCAAGGATTTGGAACAGTCAGTATTTTGTCAAGTAGTTTAATTAGTTGTTCAAGCTGTAATTAATTTAACGTCCAAATTAATCGACCCCATGCAATAATACTTGATTAATTAAAATGAACCTAATAGTCTACCATGAGAATTTCATTTCGTAAAACCAAATAAAAGAAGAACTATTTTCAGCAAACAAGACAATGATCATTGATTTTAAAGAAACACTAGCCATATATCAATTTACAGTTTGAAATATAACACATATTAGGTACATCAGACAGTCAGTTACAACGTAGAACTTTGTACGCACGTACATCAGTTCAGGCTGCCATACGGCATTAGCACACAGAAACACAACTGTAAATTCAAATCCCTTATTGTAAGTACGCAAAATTGATTAGAATGATTAAACAATGAAATGTCATTCATTTTCATTTACCTGGAATAAATGAAGATGAAGGAAAAAATACTGGAGGTGATATAACAGAACGAGTTGATTGACAATCTTGTAGTTTTGGTGATATAAATGATCCAGTTAAAGCTTGTTGTGCAACAGATACACTGGCTAATGGTGTCATAACATTTGGATCAGTTAGTAATACATCAAAACCAGTTTGTCCTGTAATATGTGACCATGGTGGTGTACTACTACTACTACTATTACTATTACCAACACTGCCAATACTACCACCAGTTTGTGCAAATAAATCACCACCACCACCATATGGAATACGACCATTATTACTAGGAGGAGGATTAGGCAATATTGAAGGTAAAATAATTGATCCAGTTTGTGCTGGAGGATTTGATGTTAACGCTATCATTGTTGCAATATCTGGTGTTGATGGGAAATTCGATTGGAAAAATCCACCACCTTGTGATGAAATAAATGAGGCTGCTGCGGATGATGGCGGTGTAGTTGATTGTAATGATGATGGACCAGGTGTAAATGATCCAGTGGCAGCTGCTGCCGCGGCTGCTGCCATCATAGTTGCTGCAGCTGCTGCAGCAGCCGCGGCAGCTGCAGGTGAATTCGTATCCATTGAAGGATTAGATAAAGCTGATGGATTAATTAAATAAGGAATGATTGGTGTTGCGTAAGGTGAACCAGTTGGATAAACACTAGCTACTGGTCCTTGTATATCATGATATGAAAGATTTGGACAACTAGCTGATTGTGGATCAGCAGCAATTACACCTAGAATTAAACGAACAGCAGCTCTAGTTTGATCTAATTCACCTGGAAAAAAAACAATAGAACAAATTCACATCATGATGATGATGATTCAACTTGAGTATCTTTTTTTGTTTTATAACTTAAAAATAATAAATGCTAATGAAGATAACCACAGTCAGTCAGTTACAACGTAGAACTTGGTAGGTAAGTACATACGTTCAAGTTGCCATACCGCATTAGTACAGAGAAACAATTGTCAGTTGAAATCCAATATAGGTAGAGATAGTAGAAGTATCAGCGGCAAATGAGAAGTTTAGGGTTCGAAGAAATTATTCAAGAAGGATAATCCAGTTAGAATTTGAGAGAACACTGAAAAAGGATGCACCTGCATCATTGTAAACGATTTTAAGCCATGTCATTCAAGGTTGCTAATCACCGGTTATCATCGTCTCGCGGACCCCAACCAGGTAGTCTACACTTGCCAATATGAATCAGTTCACTTGTCAGTGACTTCATGGATTTGTGCCATGTTTTGGTTTGGACACTATTAGCTTTTTTCCAGCCTACCTCTACACCAGGCATCATCAATCACCGAGACAGTCGGTGGTTGGGCATTCGTAACACATGTCCCAACCATCTCAATTGATAAAGATTCATCACTTCATCAACTGATTTAACATCCTTTCCAAGTACCCATTTTTTAACACCAGCATTGCTTACTAAATAGACTCAAGATATACGAGCAATGCTTCGAATACGAATAGCCTATGAATATCCTGTACTCTTAGTGGCCATTTTCCACAGCCATAAATTAGGACGGAGCAAACTACTGCACAATAAACGCGTCCTTTGGTTGGCAGAGGGATATCTCGCCTACGCCATAAGCGACACAAGTTGGCGAAAGCCAATCGAGCCTTCTGTATCCGTGCTGAGATTTCGTCAGTCACCTGGCCATCGGCACTGATGAGATTCCCCAGATAAGAGAAGCTGTTTATACGCCCAACAACTTCACTCCCTACTACTAGTTGAGGTGCCGACGTAAGCCAATCCTGAATCATCACTTCGCATTTTGAAGGAAAAAACCGCATCCCGAACATGTTCGCACTGTTGACAATAACCACATTCTATTAATGATAAGTAATAGCGATCATATTCTGTAGCAGTATGGTGGATACGACACGCGACGTAGCTTCTAAGTAGTATGTGTAGCGCAGTGTTGCCCAGAAGTTACTACCGGGAAGAATAGTGCCAGATTAGAATCAGTGACATGATCAAAGTGTTTTAAAGACCAAAAGACATGTATATATTTTCTTAGTAAACAGTCTGATCTAAAGATATTACTATTTCACAAGAATCGATTACAAGACCTTCGATTTCATGCGTGAACAATGAGCGAGGTTATGCAATATTAATTAATACCATTGAATGCCAGCTCAATGGTTCAGAGGTTCAGCGTTAGCGCCCGCAAGACCAACGTTCTTAGGTTCGAATCTCACTTGCGAATTTTATGGATACGCACTTCTGATGAGCACTATCCTAGGACGAAACGGATGTTCATTGCTTTCGAGGTTTTAATGATGGCCTAATATTGATCAATCCATGACTACAATAATCACAGAATTTATTTGAATCTCGAAATAAATCGAAAAAAATTAAGATTTTTTTTGTAAGAATACACCACCTGTGTATATCATTGATTTACATACAGTTCAATGAACAATCAGATTTTATGTAAATTATAATATTTAATTGTATTTTTACAATAATTCACTCTACCATAACTTACTATGTGATATACACAGATTTACTAATATTATTTTAAACCTAAACATTTATTATTCGTCGCCTTCAGATACGAATGTATCACAAAACAGATTTTTTCAACAAACAAATAGGAAAAATCAATCGGTTTATATATTAATTAACCTTTCTATATTACAAAAATGATGTGAACAAATTTAAAATAAAATGTTCATTCAGTAGATCGGTTTTTCACATCAACGTAGGCTGGAAGAAATCTAGGGGCGGCAAAACCAATAACATGACACAAATCCATAAAGTCACTGACAACTGGATTGAGTCATATTGATAAGTGTAGACTACCTGGGTCGGGGTCCACGAGATGATAGTAACCAGTGGTTTAGAGACTTTGAATGACATGGCTAAAAATCGTTTGCAATGGCACAGGTGCATCTCAGTTTTAGTGTTCACTCAATTTCTAATTTTCTGAATTCTTCATCGCCTTTATCTTTCAACAACAAATGCAAGAGAAGACGATCAGTGTAGCAGTAGCCTCTGCTGCAGCAAGTCTCAACATACATAAAAGAAAAAGCAAAATTCTCCGATGCAACACAACACGCACCAACCAAATCACTCTTCATGGAGATGCCTTGGAGGACGTTAACACCTTTACATATCTGGGCAGAATCATCGACAAGCAAGGCGGATCCGATGCAGATGTGAGGGTGCGGATTGGGTAAGCGAGGGCTGCATTTCTACAGTTGAAAAATATCTGCAACTCCAAACAAATTTCAACCAAAACCAAAATCACGATTTTCAATACAAATGTCATGACACTTCCAATTTATAGGGCGGAAACTGGGAGAATTACGAAAGCCATCATCCAGAAGATACAAGTGTTTATGAACAGTTGTCTTCGCAAAATACTTCGTATTCGTTGGCCAGACACTATCAGCAACAACCTACTGTGGGAGAGAACAAATCAGATTGCAGTGGAGGAGGAAATCAGGAAGAAGTAGTGGAAGTGGATAGGACACACATTGCAGAAAGCACCGAACTGCGTCACGAAACAAGCCCTCACATGGAACCCTCAAGGCAAAAGGAAAAGAGGAAGGCCAAGGAACACATTAAAAAGGAGATAAAAAAAGAAAGACATAAGAAGAATGAGCAAAAACTGGAAAGAACTGGAAAGGGAAGCTCAGCACAGAGTAGGTTGGAGAAAACTGGTGGGCGGCCTATGCTCCACTGGGGGTAACAGGCGTAAGTTTATCTTTCACTTCTTAAATTTATTTCACTGGATCATAATTCTTGAATAATAAATATCTTTCAACCCGAATGTCTCGGATTACTGCTAATACATTTTTACTACCCCTCTAATCCTATGAGATTTGACTTGACAACTTCATCTCCGTGTGTTGATGTGTTAATGGCAAATTGAACGGATGTACATGCGTACATACGATGTTTTACCAAGTTGTAGAGCTGACTGAGGCTAACTACACTTACACTTACACTTTTATTTATATTGATCAGTTCGGTGATATTTTTGTACAATTAATTTTTTCCATGTCTTAGTGTTGTTGTTTTTTCCATCTCGCATTGTATAAATAATTAATTCATTGTGATTTTATGTTTAAATAAATGTGAAATAGAATTTTCTAGACAAATTTGAACGAAATACTTTTTTTATTCGAGTGCAATGAAGAAGGAATGATAACTTTTAGAAAACTAACTTATGAATTATCCTTATATATATATATATATATATATATATATATATATATATATATGCATTACGGGGTTGTGAAGATTGTCAAGTTACACATTTTTGAAACCATGAATCGATCAATGTTAGACCACCATTAGAAACCTGGAAGCACTGGACGGCTGTTTCGTCCTGGTATGGGACTCTTCAGCAGTGCGCATCCGCGAATCTTGCACCCCGCAGGATTCGAACCCAGGACCTTCGGTGAATTTGATCAAGTTAGACATTAACACCGTTAGATACCGGCTCAGTGGTCTGACGGTTGGGGCGTTCGCGCACAATACCAACGGTCCTGAGGCAGAAGTGAAGTAATCGAATTTCTCCACGTTTGACTCGTAGCTTGTTTTGTTAACTTCGATCTTGATCATTTGTGACTGACCTGTCGTTGTTTGCATCTTCGCTTTGACTTAATCCCCCCGTTGTTCTGTTCCGTGATCATATATTTTGTCTATGATTTTTCTGATTAGTTGATAAATTAGGTCAATGTCGACGGTTTTGTTGATTGACCTGAGTACCAAGCTCCTAAAAACTCTCTAGTGTTCTTTGTGCTCCCCCTATCCAATATTTCAACATTGGCGTTCTTTACACTCTAGGATTTAACTTGATGACTTATTTTAGAACATGAGACATTGCCCAACTAATAATAATTGCTTGAGATGCTGGAGAAAATTGGTAGCTCAGATGGATGATTGTCATGAAGCTTCATTCTCTGAAGTGGATGTTTTGGTTGTGCAGCTTTCATCATTCTTCTTCGGAACAACATCATCAGCACAAACTTCAGATAGCACAGCTGAAGTGTTTTAGTGGGCTGAGTTATGTTGGTCGTCGGGTTCGTCATTTTGGTTGCTGCGTTAGACTCTGATATTTATGAACAATTAAATATCATACCTAGACAAACCAGGTTTGTGCGATGGTAATAAAAAGCAGCCAAATACAGATTCCGTTGGATGAGTTTACTTCAGACAACTGTTCATGCAGTCAGGCATGAGATTGAAAAGTATACAAACAGAGCGAAGTGACGTGAAGAAGGTCAGCGAGCCAATTCAATGTACTGAAGCATAACTAAGTATTTACAGCTAGACAAAAATAATCCAAAGATGCGATTAGCAAAGTAGGCGGCACACACATTCGAATAAAATCAACCAAGATAAAAGAAAACAGTTCGCAAGGTCGGAAGAGGTGTGACTAACTCAAGAAAAATGGATTAATTAAATTGTGTCCAAAGGTTAAGACAACCTATATGGGCTCGACATAAAAATACACACATTACAGTATTCGAATTTCTCCATACACATGACTTCTAACTTGTCCTGTTGACATAGATATTGACCAGCTCTATAAGTTATATTTGAAGAAATCCAAGCACTTCTACTTGAGGTTTGTGCTGATGATGTTGTGTTCAGCAGCAGGAGAACAATGAACGCTCCACAACCAAAAACATCCAACTCAGGAAATGGAACACCCCCAACAAACAACATAAGCTTTCGGTTAAACTATTTAACTAATGATTTACAATCTTCTCTATTGAAACACTTCTCAATTTTTTTTATGTATAATTTTTATAGTATGATGCAATCTAATCTTCCTCTACTACACAATCAAGTCTGCTTAAAATAGATTTCTCATAGAGACTGAGTGTCGACTTGTCGGTTAAAGAATACAGTAGAAAGAAGCTATAAACATCTAGCTATTGAATCTAATACCCTTACTACCTCTTCTACTATTGGATTTGAATTGACAATTACATCTCTGTGCTGATGTGGTATGGCGACATGAACTGATGTACTTACGTACGAAAGTTCTACGTTGCATCTGCCTGACTGACTAACTGACTGAATCAAGATCAAACAATATACTTTAAAAGTTGATTATAAACAAACCTACCGGCAACAACAATACATCGTTCTAAAAGATTGAATTCTCGTGATTTTTGTGAAATTTGTACATAGGCACCAGTTTTCTCTTTAATCTCTTGAATATACGAACCACCTTTTCCTATTACCATACCAGCTGTACTATTCGGTACAAGAATTTTTACCTATCAATTGAAAATTGAACAGAAGTGGACTAACTAGTGGAAATCTGAAGAAAGCAAATAAAATAACACTCAATATGAGTAATTTCAATGAACTAACTACACAACAGTGTAAAACAAAACACAACACAACACAATAGAACTATGATGATGTAATGAATTAATTAGTAAAGCAGGAAGAAGAAGAAGAAGAAGAAAATTAAAGGAAAAATGATGAGATAATTGTAAATACGGTTGAGATAATGACAGCAGTAAATAAAACAAACAAAACTCCTACCTGTTTATGCCGTTCAACATTTAATCTGCCTTCTCCAGTTGTATTTGGATTAGGATCAGGTTTTTCCATAATACGATCCATGATATAATTATGTACAGTGATGACACCATCGAATGAACCAATAATTAGGCATACACGTTCCGTTGTACCTGAGGGAAAGAGTAGTGGACCAGGAGGACCACCACATAAACGCAAGCATTCATTTGTAAACACAAACACACACACAAACACAAACGCACATACACAGAGTCAACAGTTCCAATACATACACAACAGAATAGATAAACAGACACAGACACAGACACACACACACACACACACAGAGAACAAGTCAACCGAAACGCGTTCAATCAAGGAATCAACATGGTCAAACACGAGAAGACAATCAATCCAGATAGATGGGAATGGATGATAAAAATAAAAGAAGCAAAATTCTGATAGTTTTTTTGGTTGTTGTGATGATGTGAATAAAAATAATGATAATAATGATGAAGATGACTGATGATGATGATGATGACGATGAATGTCGTTGATGACAATGATAACGAAGATGACAATAAAAAAAGTGGCGCATAAATAAAATTATGACCTTTATAGGAGATTTATACATACGTCTACAAATATATACGCATATATAGGTATATGTCTATGTATATGTATGAACAATGGGATATTTCATGGGTAGGCGATAGACAGGAACAAGAAAAGACTAATAATGATGGTGATAAGAATATCATGTCGGTGAATAATATAATTACAATGTAGTTGTTGTTAATGATCCAAATGACGTAATAACACTAACTATAGAGGATGATGATGCGACTACTAGGAAAATGGGGAAAAAAAGGATGCACGGACTTATGCAACCATGGATGGATTACTTTTATTAAGTGATATCGTTTGAATTATGTAACAACACAGTTTATAATAGTTTAGTGGTGGTATTTTGCCGTTTGCATAGAACTACATAAACTGATATTTTTTTATAAGGTTGTAATTTTATGCTGTACAATCAATTGTCAATATCCAATAAAAGTACAATATCTATCATTTCCTCATTCATTTAGTGGGCTATTACAGTCAGTCAATCAGTCAGTTGCAACGTAGAACTTTGTACGTAAGTACATCAGTTCATGTTGCCATATCACATCAGCACAGAGATGTAATTGTCAATTCAAATCCAATAGTAGAAGAGTTAGTAAGGGTATTAGAAGTAGTCGGAGAGGTTAGGATTAGAAAATATTATTCAAGAAGTATGATTCAGTGAGAAAATTTAGAAAGTCAAAAAACTAGAGTTGTTGAAGAATACAGAAGATTAAGATTTGAAAGAACACAAAGAATAAATGCACCGGCGCCATTGCAAACGATTTTGAGCCATGTCATTCAAGGTCTCTAACCATCGATTATTATCATCTCGCGGACGCCAACCCGGTAGCCCACATCTCCCAACATGACTCAGTCCACTTGTCAATGATTTCATGGATTTCTGCCATGTTTTGGTTTGATCGCCCCTAGCTTTCTTCCAACCTACTCCTACACTACAAAACAAAGCTCGACGAGGCAGTCGGTGGTTAGGCATACGCAACACATGTCCCAACCACCTCAACTGATGAAGTTTCACTGTTTCATCGATTGATCTGCCATTCTTACCTAGCGCCCGATTCCTAATAACAGCGTTGCTCACTCGGGTGTCCCACGATATACGAGCAATGCTTCGGAGACACCTATGATCGAAAACCAGTAACAGACGAATATCTTCTACTCTCATTGGCCATGTTTCACAGCCATAAAGTAAGACGGAGCGAACCACTGAGCAGTACACTTGTCCTTTAGTCAGCAAACGGATATCACGCCTACGCCATAAGTGACGCAGGTTGGCAAAAGCCAATCGAGCCTAATAAACTCGTGCTGAGATTTCGTCAGTCACCAGGCCATCAGCACTGATGAGACTCCCAAGATAAGTGAAGCGGTCTACACGTTCGACTACTTCACTCCCTACCACTAGTTCAGGTGCCGATGAAACCCAATCTTGAAGCAACATTTTGCATTTCGAGGGGGAAAACCGCATCCCGAACATGCTTGCATTGTTGCTTATGGTAGTCAGAAGACTCTGCATTTTGTCAGCGTCTTCACCAAGTAGGACAATGTCATCGACATATTCTAAGTCAATAAGCGAGCCTCCTGGTAAAAGGTCTACTCCTGAAAATTCAGACGAGGATAAGGTTATCTAAAACCTTAGCCCAACTTGTAAGATGAAAAAAAATTGCAAATACATTTAAAAGTTACAGTTCTGATGTAAAGTATTCACTCATTAAAAAAAAAAAGAAAAACACTGAAAAATGTTCCATATTGCACATATACATTGAACATTGGAAAGTAGATGAGCTACACGTTTATAAATATACAATCCAAAACCTTGAAACTAGTCATTGTTCAATAAATGAATTAATCAAACTAAATAACAAAAGCTCAGATAACTTTATTTAATAATGATTATAACATGTATATCGATCATAATTTATATTATTCATGAAAGAGTACTTTGCAAGTTAAAGTTTTTCTCTAATTTTGAAGTATATTAAATTTGAATAAGTTTTAGCTATTTCATATGAAAAACAAATATAACCTAGAGAATAATGGCATAATGATGTGTTTTTAGTAGAACACAATCTTAAAGCGTATAGAAAAGGTTGGCAGAAAGATAGGAGCGGCAAAACCAATACATGACAGAAATCCATCAAGTTACTGACAAGTGGACTGAGTCATATCGGTAGAAGCAGACTAGCTGGTTGGGGTCCGCATGACAATAGTAACCGATGGTTAGAGACCTTGAACGACATGGCTCAAAATCGTTTGCAATGGCACAAGTGCATCTACTTGTTGCGTTCTCTCAAATCCTAACCCTCTGAATTCGTCAACACTTCTACCTTTCTCTTCCTTAAGTTATCTCACTGAAGTATACTTCTTGAATAATATTGTCGAACCCTAATTTCTCCGGTTACTGCTAATACTCCTATTATTTCTACCACTATGAGATTCGAACTGACAAGTGCGTCTCTGATGTATTTACGTACGTACGTCCTACGTTGTAAGTGACTGACTGACTGACTGACTGACTGTATAAAAAAGTCATGAGTTTAAATTTTGTTTTTCAAATATATTACTTTCATACTAAGACGAAACGTCTGTCCACTGCTTCCAGTTTTCAAATGATGATTGATTCATGATTTCAATGAAAAATGCGAATCATTATGACCATGTGTAACTCACATGGTAGAATACAAGTTTATGTACTCGGTCCGTGTATTTAGCCACACGTCAGATAGTAGACGTGAAATATTCGAATTTCTCTACGTATGACTGACTCGCAGCTTGTCCTGTTAACCTCGATCTTGATTATTTATTATTATCAACACACTAAACTTGTCGTTGTTTGCATTTTTATTTTTATTGCATGTCCCTTTGATCTATTTGTTGATTTCTGATTGACCTAAGTGCCAAGATTCTAAATATTTCCTAGTGTTCTTTGTATTCCCTCTCTCTTTCAAGGATTTCCACATTGTTCCAATCGAATGTATTTCCATAGTTTGTAGTGATGTAAAGGGAAGACATATCATGGCGTTTGATTGCCATTGGATTGATGTTCAAATCAAACAAAGCTGAACAGGACTTCCAGTTTGTCGTATGTAGTAGTGTTTTTCACTATATTGATTTCGTAGATAATGACAGGATAAAGCAAGTGACATTCTAATCTAATCTCTTTTAATTCAATGCGATTCTATTAGATAACATAATAAGAATGAGCATGTGACTATTTTTTCTACTCATACGAATAAACCAAGTAGACTTCTCCCGGTTAAAGTCGTCGTCACAGGGTGACTATGTTTTTGCTGCTGCTGTGGTGCGCGCTACTTATAAATAGTATATGACGTGAGTGTAAACGTAATGTCTGGTAGCAGAACATGGGGGAAGATCAAGAAAGGAAGAGTGGGAACATAATGGAATTTGTATGAAATAGCATAAATAGTGAAATGTCAGACAATGGATTGATGATTGATTGAAGATTTGCAAATTAACGGTTACGATATGGTTTTCCTATTTTACTGAGTAACTCTGTAATTTTCGTTAAATACAATTCGGTTGCCCTCATCTGTGTTCTCCTTCACTACACTGCTACCGCTGCTGCTATCCATAATGACGATGATGACAGGGACTAGAGATTCGTAAAATTGCAAGTCAACACTTATAGGCGTATTGGACTCGTTAGCCATTGTTCCGTTTGTCTATTATTGAATCGATTGTCAACAATATAAATGTGAATAGTCTTTTTTTGTTTTAGAATTGGGATAAGGAAGAAAAACACTCAAAACACACGAATCAATAGATATTCGTGACCAATTCATATTCTTCTCTTCATGAATAGATAATTTATCGTATCACTTAAAATGTCGGCAAGTGGCAATTTGGTTGAAATAAATAAATCAGGCAAAAGATGACAATTCTATGTATTTGAAATCATGAATCGATCATTGTCAGACCACCATTAGAAACCTGGAAGAAATGGATGGCCGTTTCGTTCTAGTATAGGACGCGAGAACGCCTAACCTCTAGACCACTGAGCCGCTCCAGAGATCAGGCTTTCGCGCACAAAACCAAAGTTCCTAGGTTCGAATCCTGCGAGGTACATTAGTCGTGAGTGCAAACTGCCACTGATGAGTCCCTTACCAATGGCCGTTCAGTGCTTCCATGTTTCAAATGGTGGTCTAACATTGATCAATTCATGATTTCCAATGTCTAACTTAACAATCTTCACAACCCCGTAATGTAATTTTATGCGTATGCATATAGATATGTAGATATATATATATATATATATATCATATATGATAATTAGAGAGCTTTAAACATCCAATAAGAATTCAATGCCTAATTATTCAATCACATAAAATGAATGTTTGATGAAATTTCAATCAATATATAATTGAGATTATTGTATGTGTTAGGATATTCACCAAATATCCTAAGAATACTATTTTTAGAAGTGCAATCCTATTGGTCGAATTCTATTGGCCGAAATTATGATCGTTCTTACCGTCAGGGTCAAATACTTCAATGTTATCTTTTATTGGTCATCTGGACGGTCAATGTCATTCAAATGTTCTTTTCTATTGGTCGTCCTAAATTGTCAATGTCACGGACGTTGATGCTTTTTCTTATTCGACCTTAGTGTATAAATACGCGCTATCTGGAAGACTTAATAATTCCGTTTCCCCTGCCTACTTCTTCTGTTTACGACCCAATAAACATCTTCCTGCCACGGTGTTACGTTCTGATTTCTAGGAGATTGGGGAAAGCCTTGGGTCGTTTTGTGATATTTGAATTGGACGCCGTTAGGACTGAAGATTTACGTAGCCGCGTTTACAAAAAATTTGGCGACGGGTTGGTGACTAAATATGGATCCAGCTACATTAGAAAAATTGTTTGCACAGCAGCTGAAGCTGATGGAGATGCTTACTCAGACGCACATCTCTTCTCAAGTCTCATCTACACCAACAATTCCTCAGTCAGTTGATGGTATGACCAGTAGTATTTCTGAGTTTCTGTATGATCCTGACGCCAATATTACATTTGATACTTGGTTCATGCGTTATGAAGATCTTTTCAAAGTTGATTTTGCTGACAAAGATGATTCCTGGAAGGTGCGTCTTCTCCTTCGAAAACTTGGTCCGTCAGAACTGGACAAGTATCGCAACTACATCCTACCGCAGAACCCACGTGACAGATCATTCGATGCTACGGTTCAGTCCCTCAGCAAACTTTTTGGGGATCAGCATTCTATTTTCAATACACGTTATCGTTGTTTAAAACTAGTCATGAATGAGTCCGATGACTTCTTGACTCATGTTGGTATTGTCAACCGCGAGTGTGAACGGTTCAAACACAGATCCCTTACTGATGACCAATTCAAATCACTCATATTCATATGCAGTCTACAATCACCCAAATTCTCCGACATCAGAACTCGATTGCTTAACCGCCTCGAACAAGACCCAACACTGACACTCGATGCTATCGCTGATGAGTATCAACGCATCACCAACTTACAGTGTGACACCACTTTGGTTCAGTCTGGGAGCCAGGGTGGTTCCGAAGTTCACGTTGTTCAGCAGCAGAACAAATCTTCTAGATCGGAAAACTTTGGTCGTTCGAATGCCAGTTCTGTTTCTAATCAATCAAAATCAACGCATAAGAAGCCCCCCTCACCATGTTGGCACTGTGGAGACTGGCATTATGTGAAATTTTGTCCATTCAAGCAGCATGTGTGCAATCGCTGTCAGAAAATTGGTCATAAAAGCGGTTTTTGCCAATCAACCAAATTCACTGGCCGGCGAAATTCACAGTCGCAGCGCCGTTATCCCAGAAAGCCGTTTGCTGCATCTAGGAGTTTAGCAGCAGTCTTCCACACCGATGCTTCTACTCGACGCAAATTTCTGACCCTCTCGATCAATGGTCAGCTGGTTCGGTTGCAGTTGGATACTGCATCAGATATCACTATTCTTTCAGAAGAGACTTGGCGAACCTTGGGTCAGCCACGCATCAAACCATCGTCGCAGACAGCTGTCAGTGCCTGTGGGGGCCACCTTCGTCTTCGTGGTAAACTTCATTGCTGTGTTTCGTTCAGAGGTACAACCTTCGATGGAACATGCTACATCACCAAGTCTCCTCTAAACCTTCTGGGGTTAGATTGGTTCGAAGAACTTGGTCTTGCCGATCTTCCCATCAGTACTATTTGCAATCAAGTGAAAACTCCTGTGACTACACAACAACATGCTGCAGATCTTCAAAAACAATTCACAAAACTCTTTCAGCCTGGTCTCGGATTTTGTTCCACAGCGGAAGCTATTTTGAGACTGCAACCAGAAGCTACGCCAGTTTTTCGTCCAAAACGCCCAGTCCCATACGCATCTCTTGCTCTGGTTGACGCTGAACTGCAACGGCTGGAAACGGAAGGTGTTCTTGTGCCTGTCTCTTACTCATCATGGGCGGCACCGATTGTGGTTGTAAAGAAAGCCAATGGTTCCATACGCATCTGTGCAGACTTCTCCACAGGACTAAACGCGGTACTACAACAGCATCACTATCCGCTGCCGATTCCAGATGCCTTATGAAGTTGGTGCGAAAGTGTATGCGCGGGACTACAGACACGGATATGATAGATGGATAGAGGGTGAAGTCACTAAGAAACATGGGAACGTAATGTATGATGTCAGGGTGAGCCGAGATATTTGGACCAGGCACCATAATCAACTAAGGCCAAGGGAAGCTGATAAAAAGGGTGACATTACGAAACGCCTCTCACTCGACTTACTGTTGGATACTTTTCAACTTCCGACAATAACTCCAACAGAGACTACTGAGTCATCTACTCAAGCAGAACATCCTCCAAGTTCAGAGTTGCTATCTAGAAGGTGGTCGGATCGCAAACGTAAACAACCAAAGAAAATTCAGATAAATCCTCGGCTGCATCGCTATTAATTTCTTTTTTTTTCAGAGGGAGGTGTTTGGATATTCACCAAATATCCTAAGAATACTATTTTTAGAAGTGCAATCCTATTGGTCGAATTCTATTGGCCGAAATTATGATCGTTCTTACCGTCAGGGTCAAATACTTCAATGTTATCTTTTATTGGTCATCTGGACGGTCAATGTCATTCAAATGTTCTTTTCTATTGGTCGTCCTAAATTGTCAATGTCACGGACGTTGATGCTTTTTCTTATTCGACCTTAGTGTATAAATACGCGCTATCTGGAAGACTTAATAATTCCGTTTCCCCTGCCTACTTCTTCTGTTTACGACCCAATAAACATCTTCCTGCCACGGTGTTACGTTCTGATTTCTAGGAGATTGGGGAAAGCCTTGGGTCGTTTTGTGATATTTGAATTGGACGCCGTTAGGACTGAAGATGTACGTAGCCGCGTTTACAACAGTATGAATGAATTTCTT
>OX103979.1:67450467-67474586 GCA_944470395.2 Schistosoma turkestanicum
ACACCATATCCGGTGCAACATCATCTTTGGTATTTTGACGTGCCTAAAACAAAACACAAAGAGAGAGAGAGTGTGTGTGTGTGAAAGTATAAATACATTGGGGACGTTCGATCCCACCGAAAATCACTTGATAAAGGTCCTAATTTCGGATTTTGTGGTATCGCGCATAAGCTGCTCAGTTGACCTTAAGATTACATTTCCCACTCGTAAAATCCTTAACTGCCATTGGTCGGTGTAATATTTTAGCATGTCATTTTTGTGGCTCTCTCAAGGACGTTTCTATCATATATATTAATAAACTCGATTTGTGTGTTTGTCGACCACATATTTTCTGGTTGCTTGTAGAATACACTTTCTACACTATATGAAGACTTCTTCCTATACTTAGTGGGGTTGGACCAGTAAGAGAAGAGGATATTGTAAGGTTACTGGTATTCAATCATCAGTGTTTTCGAAGCATTGCTCGTGTATCCTGGTACAATCGAGTAAGTAATGTTGATGTTACGAAACGGGTTCTAGGTAAGAACGACAGATTAATTGATGAAGTAGTGATTATTGACCAGTTGAGATGGTTGGGACATGTGTCGCATATTCCAAACCACCGACTGCCTTGTCGAGCTAGGTTTTCCGATATAGGAATATGTTGGAAGAAAGCTATGGGTGGCCAAACCAAACGATGAAACAAATTCCTAAAGTTACTGACAACTGGATTGAGCCATGTTAGTAAGTGTCGACTACCTGGTTGCGGTCCGCGAGATAATCGTAATCGATCGTTAGAGATCATGAATGACATCGCCAAAAATCGTTTGCAATGGTGCAGGTGCATTCATTCTTTGTCATCTTTTAAATCCTAATCTTCTGAATTCTTCATTTCTTTTTGCCTTCACTTCATTGGATTATACGCCTATCCTAATCTTTTCGATCATTTCTACTACCAATACTACCACTATAGGATTTGAATCGACAATTACGTCTGAGTTCTAATGTGGTATAGCAACTTGAACTGATGTCCGTACTTACGTCAGTCAGTCAGTCGCAACGAAGAACTTCGTACGTATGTTCATAAGTGCATGCTGCCATACCACATTAGCACAGAGACGCAAATGTCAAATCAAATCTCATGGTGGTAAAGATAGTAGAGGTAATAATGGTAGTGAACAAGACTAGGGTTTGAAGACATTATTCAAGGAGTATAATTCAGTGAGATTAAGTTAGAAAGAGGTGCTGACGATTCCAACCACATCAACTGATGAAGTTTCACTACTTCATCTATTGATTTGCCATCTCACCTAGTACTTATTTCCTAACTATAGCATTGCTTCCTCGGTTGTCCCAGGATACACGAGTAATGCTTCTTAAACATCTACAATCGAATACTAATAACCTACGAATGTCCTCTACTCTGACTAGCCATGTTTCGCATCCATATGATGGAACATAGCGAACTACTGCGCAGTACACTCGTCCTTTAGTCAGCGAACGGATACCGTACGTACAAAATTCTACATTATAGCTGACTGACTGACTGACTAACTCCTCTAATCACATTGTAAATATTGAATATGAAATTTTCAAAAGAATAAACTTACTAAAATATAATTATCAAAATGAATTAACCATGGATTAAGTAGAATTTGTTCAATTGAATCTAATTCTAAACACCATTGAGCTATAGAGGATAGAAAATAATTCATTGTAGTATGATATATAGGATTCCATAATGATTGCACTGTTGTCGTCGTTGTCATTGTCGTTGTCGTCGTGAATGTTACCGCTGACGATGATGATGACCATGAGTGTTTATTGGATAAATAAAATAATTTCAATTGTTGCACATCATTAAATATATTTATTGTTTGAATAAGTAATGCATTAAGTCGACGTATAATTTGTGGCAATTTATGTGAATCTGACATGGAACTAATTAAACATGATAGAGAACGTATACTGGCTGCTAATACTGTTGGATGACGTTCTTCATCTAAACTCGATTCAATAATACTTAACATGATGGAAGATTGTAAATGCGACTGTAAGAAAATAAAATCATATCAGATAATTAGAAACAAAAAAAAAGAAAGAGGAAAGAATTATGGAGAAAAAAAGTGAGGAAAAAACTGATTGACAAAATTGGGAATGTTAATTAACTTAGTTAAGCGGAGATTTTTACGTAGGTAGCTGTTATTTGATTGAGACCAATTTGGTCTCGTGTGCTGTTATGGGTATGAGGGCGGTTGTTACTTCCTGGCTGCCCACACCGTGGAAGGGTATTTCTCGAGGAACCTGAAAAGGAATGTAGATGAGTGTCAGTCTTGGAGACCAGCGAGCGTGACCGCAGAGCCCAGGGGACAACTACTTGAGGCCTTTTATTGAGAAGTTTTTTGAGTGTTAGCTCCGTTCTTGAAAGCCTTTAGTGGGCACCCTTACCGACGGAGACGGAAATCCGTGAGGTAGGGTGAGGTGTGACATTTTTAGGGTCGACCTTTTCTAACCCTTCCTTCCTTGTGAGAAGGCAGCATCGCTGCAGATGTTGGTTGTCCGAGAGAAACACCTTACTGCTGTCACACCCCTCTGCAGTCAGAAGTACGACTTCGCCCTCACACCTTAAGTAGCTGCTTTTAGTCTAATCATTCTCCAACTGACCTACCTGGCATGGTAGAACCTTCAGGAACATATGTTCCAGCCAATATAGCTCGGTTGGGTCATCACGATAGGCAAGCCCGACCACCACGTCAAGGTAGCAGCTACGGTCGGGAAATGTTAATTAACTGATTAGGAGGAGATTTTTAAGTAGGTAGCTTCAGATAATTGTCCAAATGACAACAATTCTATACTGGATATGATTAAAAAAAACATCTCAAGGGAAACATTGTGCATTTACTTAGCTGATAGAATGTTAGGATAATCACCAAATGTCGTAAGAGTACTATTTTTGGAAGTATAATCATCTTGGTCGATTTCTATTGGTCAAAATTATGCTCGTTTTAACTGTCAAAGTCAAAAACTTCAATGTTGTCTCTTATTGGTCATCTGGACTGTCAGTGTCATTTCAAATGTTACTTCCTATTGGTCGTCCTAAACTGTCAATGTCACAGACTTTGATGTCCTTTCCTATTCGACCTAAATGTATAAATATGCACTATGTGTAAGACTTCGTGTTTCCGTTTCTTCCTGCCTATCTCTCTTCTGTACTCGACCCAATAAACAACTCCATCCAACGGTGTTGCGTTCTGATATATAGGAGATTTGGGAATAGTATTTGGGTCGTATTGGAATATTTGAATTCGGACGTCGGTAGGATTTGAATAGGTACGTAGCAGCATTATAACAGAGAATTAAACAATAGATTTGACGAGAACTAATTTTATTACAAATATGCGCTATGTCACTATTGTAAATCAGATCAGAAGGGTGAATAAACTGTAGTGGTGTTTCGTTCTCTGTGCTGTGGATGTTTTGTTTGTGGAGCTTTCATTGTTCTTCTGACCGACAACATCATCAGCACAAACTGCAGAGAGAAGTGAAGTATTCGAATTTTTCCACGTTTGACCTGTAGCAATAGATTTAACCCGTTGAGCTATTTCATCACTCTACTGAGCTACGCTTGAACTAGTAAAAACTATTCCAGATAATGTAGATAAGTTTCTCAGGTGTTAAGGTTACACAAACAAGTACAATTCTACTTTGATAATTTATTATAGACACTTTTTATAGAAGGTAAATTTACATATTTCCAACGAAAAAAGTTTTTTTTTCAATTTGATTAGATTTAATCTAACCAAGTAGACTAAATATCCCAATGAATTAGTGGATTCTATCTCCAAAGAAAGTAGCGTTGTATGAAATATCAATAACTATGCATCTTGTAAACTAGATAAGAGAAAATTAAAGATATAGAGGAATATCCGAACTGATTATTGATGCTTTGGGATGAGTGAGTATAACGTGAACCGAACCAGGAGGATTATTTTATCATACATAACCTCCGTCTTTAATCCCCAGTTAGATTTCTAGCTGTAATGGTGATTTTACTGATTGAAAGTGACCCTCCAAGACGCTTAGCGAATTATGGTGGGTTTCAAGAAGTGGGCTTGTTCGCATAAGAGTATAAAGGGTTTAAACAAATTGTCAATATAATGATATCTTATACCACAGTCATTTACACTGTTGTCTGTTTGGATCAAATGTTTTACTGACACTTATGGGCTGGCGTAGAATGCCGCAGCACATTTTCGTCACGAAAGTGTTTGTGTTTACTTTCATCAGCTAAATTCAAAGCGGCTGTATTGGGTTTTGTAAATAAATTGAGGATGAAACTGACAACTTATGTATTATGCTCTAATCACCAAAAAAGTATGTAAAATAACAGCTAAATACTCCTACTTTGTTACCTAATGGATAGACTGTAATATTGTATTTTATCGTACAGACAACATAATTAAAATATTTGAAAGGTTCATGAGCAACAGATTAACACTAAACACACATAGAACCCTGAAGATTACACTTTCCGTGAACTATGGCTAAATAATGAAATGAAGACAGCGTAACAATGAAAATTAGTATATTCCCATGGGAGGAATTACTTTACTCCATGTATTAACAAAAGGTCACCTGGGAAGGTTTAAACCTAAATGATCAGTTTCTAGATTGATTTAATATATCCGAAACGTGGTTCGGTATGTGAATAGTTGTTTTGTGTAGACAATTTATTGATAACTTATTGCACAAGTTGGACAGAAAGTCATTAATCTTGGGCGTATTATGATTGAAATTTGTCAACATTATAATTATTAGACTAGATCAAAGATTTGTGTTTCCTTATGGAGAAAGAATTTGTTCAATATAATAATATATAGCAGAAATTCAAACATAGTTCATTTATAGTAGAACTGAAATAATCGATAATGAGAAATTGCTATCTCGCTTATGTTTACACTGCTAAGGTCAAAACGCCGAAACATTTTAACTCTTTTAAAACAAAATATATAGCAAAGAATATTTAGAATGGCCTATCTAATCTTCAAAGTGAGTGTTTTTCTTCCCTGAGAAAGTGAGTCTATCGACAAACATGAACGCAGGTGTACACCCAACGAATTACCATTATATATATATATATATATATATATATATATATATATATATATATATATACATATACGAACCTGTAGCGGAAATCGAACCCACGACATTCGGTCTCATGTGTGAATGTTTAACCTCTTGATCACTAAACCGTTATCGAATGATGTTAACGTCTAACTTCAATTAATCCATTTCTCATGGCTTATCGTTAGAACTCCGAGAATTTCCTAACGAAGCTAGTCGACCATGTTGAGTGTGAGACAGTTACCCATCGAAGACAATGGGTGATGGTCACGTGATATCGTCGATTGGTTGAAGTTAGACATTAATACCATTGTATAACAGTTCAGTGGTCAAGAGGTTAAGCATTCACGCGTGAAGCCAAATGTCCTCATTCTCCAACCTACTCAATATTGGGCCTTCTTTCCCGGTTCTATCCAACTGCCGTTCATTCTTTTCATGTGTATTTCCAATTCTCGGCGTAATGTGTTCTTTTTCCTGATGTTGAGAGTAGAGTTATGCTCCTATATTTCTCACACTTGCCGAAATCACCTTTCTTTGCTATATTGATCAGCTGTCTTTTCTTTCTAGTCTGTTGGTACTTGTTTTTCATCCCAAATCTTACTGAAGGGGATGTACAGTATCTGTGCAGTTATTGCTACATTTTCATTCAGTACCTCTGCTGGAATGTTGTCTCGTCCCGCTGCTTTACCGGCCTTGATTTGTCTGATGGTCATGCTGATCTGGTAGTCCAGCATTGATCGGGAGCTGCGTGGATGCTGCTTCGATGTTGAGTAGATTCATCGGGGTTTAGCTAGAATCGACGTCGGAATAAATCTTTCGATAAGAAATGAATAAACTTCTAGCTTGATGAATGTTCGAAAGTTGTTCGCTTACCGTTTCTCTGATTCTTTCCTCTAGATTTCCTCGTATTATCCCTCTCAGCACACAACGTATCTACTTTCCTTTGAAGGCAGGTTCATTCATCAGGTAATCAATCACAGGCACCTAACTGAGTTTTACATAATGACATATAAAAAAATATAAACCAATCATACATCATACATACAATATAATCATTGAACTAACCGGAAGATGAGGAGCAATTACACCGCATGCTGATAATAAAAGAAGTCTTTTAGATAGATCAGATATTGCACATTTATTTATTTGTAACCATAATCCTGGTAACAGTTCACCTTCCAAACGAGCAGGACCTATAAAATAAGAATAAATTGTAACAGAAATATTGATGTACAAAACTCCGTTAAATAATTTAATGACAATTTTCAACTTAACATTGCAAATGGTCATCCAAGATCACCACCACAGGTGAACGAACAAACGATGTCACTTAATGATTGTAAGAAGTTTTCTCTACTAATGAATGATAGAATTTAGCCAGTCTAAAGTGTGTAACCAGGTTGATATAATAATCATGGTTTACTTAAGGGGGGGGGGAGTCAAACTTTAAGTTTTTAATTCAGAAATCTTATCTATATGAATATGAAGCAACGCTAGGATGTGCAGTCTAATAATAACCAGTGATAAAAATGAGTTCGTACGCTGCTGGTCGCCCACTTGGGATCCTAGAGTCTGTGTATATCATCAGTGGTTTAGAATGATAGTTTTCAAACTTCTTTAAATGAGTATTCTGCTTATAAACCTGGTGGTTTAGGCGTTTGATACCCACTCCTCATGATACTCAGGGGTAACCATTCGATAGAATTTCAAGTGAGAGTGGAAGATTTTCCACACTCTTGGTAGTACTTGGCTTTACAGTCTGAGGAGTAACCGATAACCTGTTTGAACGCCAACCGACTAACTATAAGACTGAGATATATATGTATACTGATCGATCACCAGGAAACGGGTTAATTTCAAGCCCATATAATGACTAGTGCTAACCGGATTGTATCGATCAAGTTACAAACGGCGGCTACTCTAAATCACTCAACATTGTGTACAGTATGCTTCGATGTCAAGTGATCAGATGTGATCTGTAGGAAACGAGTTACTTAGATTATGAACCACACACTGTAATTGAATCGACAAAATCCGATCGGCACAAACAGGACATCTGTCACTAATCAGTGAGCAATCAGTATGGGCATCAAGATAATTACTATTAACAAGTGGCTAAAAAAATCCAGGTGATTTTTTCTCAATCTAATATAAAATTTCCTTTCAGTCAATCAGTCAGCTACAACGTAGAACTTCCTACGTACGTACATCACTTCAAGTTGCCATATCACATTAGCACAGAGAGATCCAATTGCCAATACTAATCCTATAGTGGTAGAGGTAATAGAAGTATTAGCGGCAATGGAGAAGATTACGGTTGGAAGAAATTATTCAAGAATCGTAATACAGTGAAAATAATTGAGAAGAGAAAGATGAATGTTATGAAGAATTCAGATTGGCATTTAGGAGAACACAAAAATGGATGCACTTGCGCCAGTGCAAACGATTTTGAGCCACGTCATCCAAGGTATCTAAACATCGATGGTCTTGCGGACTCCGATCTGGTAGTCTACACTTACCAACATGACTCAGACCACTTGTCAGTGACTTGATGCATTTGTGTCATGTTTTGGTCTGGCTGCCCCTAGCTTTCTTCCAAACTACTCCTACACCACAAAACGTAGCTCGATGATGCAGTCGCTGGTTAGGCATTCGTGACACATGTCTTGACCATCTCAACTAATGAAGTTTCAATACAGCATCTACTGATCTGACATCCCTACCTAGTACTCGTTTCCTAACAGAGCTGCTTACTTGATAGTCCCAAAATAAACGAGCAATGCTTTGGAGACACGTATGATCGAAAACCCGTAACCAATGAATATCCTCCATTATTACTGGCCATGATTCACATCCATAGAGCAGGACGGAGCGAACTGTTGTGCAGTAGACTCGTCTTTTGGTTAGTAGACTGATATCTCACCTACGCCAAAAGTGACACAAAATTTCCTTTAGTCACTAAGAAACCCAAAAAAAAAAGCAAAACACCCATGTTTCCAACAGGCTTTACTTTACTTTACTTACCTAAATATGAAGCTAATAATCGTAAAGTATTTAATATATGCTTAGAGAATTCATCATGATTTATTTGACCAATTGAATCACCACCACCAGTATTCATTTTAATAAGACTTGGTGAATTCATAAAATCCATTGAGATTTTATGCTCAATTGACGAGGACGATATTGATGTGGTAGTGGAGGATGAGGTAGATGATGAAAGAAGATCAAATAATAAGCATAGAAATTGATCACGTACTGATGCATTGGAATGTAAACAAATAATTTGAACTAATAAAGGAAGAAATATCTGCACAAAAAAAAATTGAGCAAAACAAGATGAGATGAAAAGTGTTCGGTTTATTTTTTGTAGAATTAAACGAAAAAGCTTAACATAAAACGTACATGATGAGAAATATTGATTTCCTTTTTTTAAATTATGAATCGATCAATGTTAGACTACCACCATTAGAAACCTGGAAGCAAGGTGAAGTTCAACCCTGTTCGGGTGTGAAGCAATGTTCACCGAAGACAGTGTATGAGGTTGCGCAAGACCGTGAATTGATCGAAGTTAGACATTAACACCGTTAGATACCGGCTCAGTGGTCCAGAGGTTAGGCGTTCGCGCGCAAGACCGAAGGTCCCGGGTTCGAATCCTGTGAGGTGTAGGAGTCGTGGATGCGCATTGATGATGAGTCCGATACAAGGACGAAACGGCCGTCCAGTGCTTCCAGGTTTTTAATAGCGGTCTATCAGTGATCGACTTATGATTTTAAAATGTAACTCAACCATCTCTATAACCCCACACCGAAATATCGATTTTATGTAGACTGTTAGGCTTTTATAGTACGAAGTTAACAAAGCAAGAACGACTAACAAAAAGCTCATGTGTATCTGGTTTTAAGTAGATTTTGTTGAGTTTGTAATGAAAGAAAAATTCAATAGTTTTTATTGAACTTGGTTAAATACTGTATCAATCATCTCAGTTTCTGTAACTTTGTACATATAAACGTATTTGTATTCGATATGGCTTTTTTATACGTATTGCTTGTACAAAACATTACTGTCATTGGCTGTAGAGTGAGAAAAAATACAGCAGGCTTCTGAATGGTATCTATCTGCATTAGTGATCACAAAACTGACGGTACATAGCTTAAGTGTTGCATACATTTTAGGCTCGATGACTCCTTTTCTGGTTGTCTACCATTTATTACTTGTTTAACTATGAATATCATTGAAACTGAGTACATGAACCAATCGGTTACGATCATTAAACGGAATGATTCTGTTGAACTTAACGTATCGTACCATTCATTTAATAAAATTTATTCTAGAATTTAGTTTACTCAGGTTGAGGTTCATTTTCCTCGCCTGAACGTGTTCCAACAAAACGAAACAGTTAACTATGCCATATCAATTTCATAAAGCATTCTTGAATGAGATGCAAATGTAAATAATTCCAACATTGACGAGACAGATTATGCGAGCATTGAGTCAGCCTTTGCATTTAGAAACGTTTGTCTTATCATATATTATAAAACATCTCACAAATTGAAATCGCATCCATGAGTGTTAAACAGCATGATAACATTCCGATAAGTTTCATTCTGTTATCGATTGCACTTATTGCAAACCAACTTGTGGATTGCAGCATCAGTTTTCCTATGCGCTAGTTCATACTTTTCCAGAGAAAATAGCAGGAGTGTAGAAAAACTAGAGGTTCGTTGCTCTACTACTAGGAACGAAAATAATAAAGGTGAGGTGAGGCATATTATTTTTAGGAGCAACTTTTTCTAACCATCTCCTTCAATTTTTAGAAGACAAAATCGCTGAAGATACTAGTCGTTTAACGAAAACACTTTAGTGCTGTTTATTAGTATTTACTTAAGCCTATTACTCCTAATGGAGCATAAGCTGCCAACCAACATTCTCCAACCGATTCTGTCCTGAGCCTTCTTTTCCAGTTCTGTCGAATTTCTGTTCGTTTGCCGCATGTCTGCTTCCAATTCTCGAGTTAATGTATTTATTGATCTTCTTCTTCATCTCCTTTGGTTTTGAGGGTTTCAGGTGAGAGCTTGCCTTGTGATTTAGTTAAGTGCTTTCCTCAATATATGTCCTATCCACTACCAATTTACTGTTGTTACACTCCAATAAATCCAATAACATGACTTAACCCTCAAACCTTAATAACTTATTTTTAATCATACCGTTTTCCAATTAACATGGAACCAATGGTAGAACTTAAAAGAATAACTGTTTTCTCCAATATCGATCGATTATTAACCTCAAGGTTGCAACTATGACTGGTTTTTAATTGAATTTCTAACGTTTAAAAGTAAGACTGTAACAATAAGACGGCATTTCATCTCCGTTCTCCAATAATTGGATCTAAATCCTAATGATTAGCCTAAATATGTTGCACCAACCATCTTTTTTGTTCAATAAATCTTGATTTATAGGGACCGGTTACAGTAACGATTAACATTTTACATAGAAATTTTTCTACTTCATATTTGAAGTCATCACAACATAATATCAACAGACAAGTCTTTGAGAACCATTGAGCACAGAAGAAAATTGTTGTATCGACGTTCTGTGAGTTATCAATAATATGCAGACAGCTTCCAATCATCCTATAAAGCATCATAGTGAGAATGATATTGTTTCAAACTACACACATACGGTATTATGAGTTTTTAGCCTACTCAGTCAACAAATGTGTTAGGATATTCATCCAATATTCTAAGAGAATTACTGGTCAAATCCTATTGGTCAAAATTATGATCGTTTTAACTGTCAAAGTCGAATACTTTAATGTTATCTCTGATTGGTCATCCAGACTGTCAGTGTCATTTCAAATGTTACTTCCTATTGGTCGACCTAAACTGTCAATGCCACAGAATTCGATGCTGTTTCCTATTCGACCAAAATGTATATATACTCATTGTGTAACGCTTTATGTCCACGACCAGGACCCGGTCCCGGATCCCGATTCTCTTCTGCATTCAGACCTTGTACTTTTTGGATGCTTGTAGAATACATGTTCTACTTCATATCAAGTCTTGTCTTATTTTTTACTAAATATGGGGGGCTGGGATAATTGGATTTGAGTAGCATATCGTGTCGCCGAAGACTCGATCCTCGATCTCGTTTTCCGACTAAGGTAAACTTGTAATAGTTCAAGTATAACGAGTTGACGTGCTTACGTGAAGGCGTAACAAAATGCCAAGAAAATACATAATGAAGATATATATCCATTATGAACACAAAATACTTACTAATTTGCCTTTATCAATTAAATATGGTAAAATTTTTTCAATATATTGAGCTGAAAATGTGACAAATTCATCTAATGAATCAGTTAAATGAAAATTATGATTCATTTCATTCAGCATTAAATCATCATCCGGTAATAAATGAGCAATATATTTGGAAAATTCTTTAGATAATTTACTTTAAAGAAAATAAAATGAGAGAATAAAAAAAGAGAGAAACATTCAATGTACAGCAAAATGAATACTGTACGATAAGAATGAACTGTCATACTTTAGTAAAGCTTTTACAGTAATACAACAAATCATAATCATATTTTGGGGCAGAGTTTTCGAGGTTTGTGTTTTTACACATTTGAAATCATCAATCAATCAATGTTAGACCACCATTAGAAACCTAGAAGCACTGAAAGACGGCCGTTTCATCCTGGTATGGGACGAATCGGTAGCAGTGCGCATCCACGACTCCTGCTCCTCGCAGGATTCGAAACCGGGACCTTTGGTATTGTGCGCGAACGCCTAACCATCGGACCACTGGGCCGCAAACCTCCAAAACTGTGCCCCAAAATATCGTAACAGTGCTCACTAGTGATTAGCTTCGTGAGGAAATTCTCGGAGTTCCAGCTGAGAAGACCTGACTAGTGGAGTTCACCCCTGTCGGGTGTAGGCAGTAACTACTAAAGACAAATGGGTGAGGTCGTGCAAAATCCATAGATCAATTAGAGTTAGACATTAACACCGTTGGATGCCAGCCCAGTGGTCCGGAGGTTACGCGTTCGCACACAATACCGAAGGTCCTGAGTTCGAATCCTGCGAGTTGCAAGAGTCGTGGATGCGCACTGCTGACGAGTCCCATACTAGGACGAAACGGCCGTCCAGTGCTTCCAGGTTTCTAATGGTGGTCTAACAATGATTGATTGATGATTTCGAATGTGTAAAAATCATAATCAGACAAGACAATAAATAAATTTTTCCAATTAGAATTATGGAGATTAGTGTTGTTGCACATTGAAATAATCAGTCGATCAATCATTAGAAACATGGTATGAGACTCATCAGCGGTGCTCGTTAACGACTGCAGCACCTCGCAGGATTCGAACCCAGGACCTTCGGTCTTGCGTGAGAAGGCCTAACCTCTAGACCACTAGGCCGGCATCCAACAGTGTTAATGTCTAACTCTGGTCAATCTACAGATTTTGCGCTACCTCACCCATTTGTCTTCGGTAGTTACTGTCAACACCCGACAGGGTTAAAGTCCCTTGGTCACGTCTTCTTACTAGAACTCAGAAAATTTCCTTACGAATCTAATCACTAGTGAGCACATTTTTCAATAAGTTATGGAGATTAGTGTCGCTTATTACTTAGTGTTGCGGCTTCAGACGCGAGTAGATATCACATGTTACAGAAAATAATCTAGAATATAATTATTACCATTTTTCTATTCCCAGTTTATTATTTCTTCTTGTTGGGGACGTTAGATCCCCAGAACTCATTTGATAAAGGTTCGAATTTCAAATGTTTTTTATGTCTTCGCGCATAAGTTACTGAGTTGACATTCAGATTACATTTCCCACTCGGTAAATCCTTGTCTGTCATTGGTTGATTCATTGTTCTAGTACGCTATTTTTGTGGCTTTCCTAAGGACGTTTCTATAATGCATAAATAAACTCGATTTGTATGCTTGTGAGCCTTATATTTTCTGGGTGTTTGTAGAATACACTTTCCACACCTTATCAAGACTTCTTACCATAGTTAGCAAGGCCAGGTCAAGCAAGAAATATTTATAACACTGAGTTCATTGATTGTGCTACACATTTTCCAGCTTCAATCAATTCGCTGCAGTATTTAGTCAATATGTCAATAAATATGAACGACTTCTTCGCCTACAATTTAATAAACTTTATACATATCGTAATTTCCTATTATAACTTTGATACAAACCGTCTGTAATATCTGGTCTTAACTACACAGGATGTAACTCAAAATCAAAAATGTGTTATAATTCTCTCTTTATTACAACCCAGTTATTCCTCTTAATGCGTAGTAGTCTCGGACACCAATTCACTCGAAACGTTCTCCCAAAATCAGAGCACGGTTGAACAGGAAATAAATTATAATCCAATAACAAGGTTAGACGGTAGACAGTAATGTCCAAAACATTATAGTATACTTAAAGTTTTTACATGAGGAGATTCTAGAATGTTCCCTCAGTATCGATTAGCGCTGATTGGATATGAAAGAGCCAATCAGAGTGCAACAACGCAATCTTGCTTTAATCCAATCTATGTCCCGTTAACAGTTATTGAATATGATAACAAATTAAAAAATAAAAATACAATCTCTACATCATTTAAAAGTACAGAAATAAATCCATTGATAAAAATAATAATAACAATAGTGAAAAACAGGTGCATTAATGAAGCGATAAAAGCCAATTTTATTGATTTTCAATGAAATCCTAAATAGTTTTATATCATTGGTTGGAGTCAATCGGAGTGAAACTGTTGATAAGGAGAAAGTAATAAGAGAGCTGTTTTATACTACTTTGCAGCTGAATCAGTCTATTAGTTAATTAGTTATGAACCTTTCACAAATATATCAACACAATGAGATGACTTTATCAAGATAAATGCCATAATAGACAGACAGATACAACGCAGAACTTCGTACGTACAAACATCAGTTCAGGTTGCCATTACCACATTAACACAGAGACGCAACTTTCAGTTCAAATCCCATAATGGTAGCGATAATAGAAGTATTAACAATAATGGAGAAGATTAGGGAGCGAAGATTTGATTCGAGAAACATAATTCAGTAAGATAAATTTAGAAGGAGGAAGGGAGAGATTATGATGGATGCAGAAGCTTAGAATTTCATAGAATACAGAGAGGGGATGCACCTGCGCCATTACAAACGATTTTGAGCCATGTCGTTCAAGGTCTCTAACCATTGATGACTTTTGTCTCGCGGACCCCAACCAGGTAGTCTACATCATGGATTTCTGCCATGTTTTGGTCTGGCCGCCCCTAGCTTCCTTCCAGCCTACTCTTACACTGCAAAACATAGCTCGTCAAGGCAGTCGGTGGTTAGCCATATGTAACACGTGTCCCAACCACCTCAACTGATGAAGTATCACCACTTCATCTATTGATTAGCCGTCCCTACCTAGAACTCGTTTCTCAACGACAGCATTGCTTATACGGTTGTCCCATGATACACGAGCAATGCCATAATAGCAGCAGTAGTAGTATTAATAGAAAACATTAGAGATGGATAAAATAGGATTCTAGAAGAAATAAAGAATTTATGGAATGAGATAATTCTAAAATTGAAGACCTTGCACCCGATTCTGAGCAATTCGCCTCAACGTCTGCAACCAATAGTTAGGGTAAGAGGTAATGGCATGAATACAAACTAAATAATCTAGACCTGATCCAGTTCAACACTAAATGATTTCATGTGCTAATCCCATGTCTTTATTTTTAATAGTTCCTATTTTTTTTTCAATTTCCTGCCACACCATTCAGCATTGAGTATCGAGTTAGGGGGTTGCTAAGCATATGTAATACGTATCCTAATTTTACCCCAGTCGATAAACATTCACTACTTAATCAAGTGTATTTAATTAGGAAGCGTGAATTGAAAAAAAACATAACTAATCACTAATTTGTAAATAGTCATCCAGTTAGTCAGCTATAACGAAGAACTTTGTACTTTCGTACACCACTTCAAGTTGACAAACAATATTAGCACAGAGAGATCGAATTGTCGAGCCGAATCCCATAGTAGGAGACAAAGTAATAGTATTAACGGTAATGGAGATTATGGATTGAAGATATGATTCGAAAAGTATAATACTGTGAAATAAATTTAAGAGGAGATAAGAAAAGGTCCTGAGATCATGCGGTCACGATGATGCGTCTGCGCCGTTTCAAAAGATTTTGAGCCATGCCATTCAAAATCTCTAACTATCTGTTACTAATGTATTGCGGATGCTAACAAGGTAGTCTACGCCTTCTGATATAGCTTGGTACTGTTTTCAGTGACTTCATGGATTTCTGCCATGTTTTGGTTTTGCCGCCCGTAGCTTTCTTCAAGCCTACCTCTACATTTGACAACATCGCTCGTCAAGGCAGTCGGTGGTTGGGCATTCGTAACACATGTCCCAACCACGTCAACTGATGAAGTTTTAATACTTCATAAATTGATCTGCCATCCTTACCTATTACCCTTTTCCAAGACATAAATAAGAATAACCATACATGACGTAACACACAAGCACACTAAGATCATTATTTAAACCACTAAACTGTTTCGATTGGTCATAAGCAACACGCAATCTGACATATATATGCGAGTTGACTCAAATTGACATACTACGTTAGCACACTGAAATAAAACTATTCAGAAAAATCACAAATTAAAACAAATAACTCACCGACGAGATTTGTCAGTTCGATCGGGAAAACCATATATTTCAGGAGAAGAATATGAAACACTGTCATTATCACTGAGATTTGATTGGTCATTGCAATCATCATCTGAATCATTCACCTTCACTACAGTAGTGTTTGCATTTTTTGTAGTAGTATGTTTAGTTAATAATGTTTTATCTATCATTTCAATGTGTTCACTAATGAAATTTAAAAAACAAAGAAAATACATATATTTTGAATAGATGATATGACAATTCAAATAAATCTAATACTCGTAGGTAGTATTTGTGATCAAAAAATCTCATTTAAAATATCACTGAAAACTAAGGGGCACTGTAAATCTGCCTCATGAGGATCCTCAGTGGTGCAAAGCTACTATATCATTAGAGGTGAGAACCCAGGATCTTCAGCTATCTCAATGGAAGCTTAACCATTAGAATCAATGGGTTAACACGTCCAACGGAATAATTCCAAATTTACAATCAATTTGTAATACAGAGAGGCGATTAGACAAACTCACTGATGACAACCATCTTATTGTCGACACGTTCGAACTTGTAGTGTGGTGCGAACTACTTATAAGTAGTATATGACGTGAGTGTCAACGTAATGTCTGGCAGCAGAAGATGGGGAAAGATCAAGAAAGGAAGAGTTAGACCACAATGGAATTTGTATGAAATGCATGAATACTGACAATGGATTGATGTTTTGCAATAGGAACAGTCCAGTTCGATGTGATGAACTGATATTTTGCAAATTAACGATTTACGATATGGTTTTCCTATTTTACTGAGTAACTCTGTAATTTTCGTTAAATACAATTCGGTTGCCCCACCTGTGTTCTCGTTCACTACAGTCGCATTATACTGCAAATTGATTGAGGTTTGAATTCAACTCCTAGATGCCGGTCATGTAGTTACTGTGAGACCAGTAGGTTTGGCGATAGAACCCCAGTGTGATTACAGATGCGCACAACTAAAAGGTTTCATATTCAGACGAAACAGTTGCTCAATATCCCTGGTTTCTAAACGCACTCCAAATAAGATCAATCAAATCAAACTAATCTCCATCAAACCCTTCCAAATAAATCGCATATTTGTCCGAATATAATTAAACTATTTTCTGACATCAACTGAGATTCTAACTACATTTGAAGGAAAATCGGAGTCGCAAAAAGATTGCTTTAAATAATTCCATTATTCTATCGACTTTAACCGAAGAATGATAAACATCGAACAAATTGAATACGCTTGTTACCCGAAGATACAATATGTCACTTGAAAGGCAAACTACTAATTGCATAAAAAGCATGACATCAACATAGTGAACTTGCAATCCACCTATAGAGGAGGTTCCTGAACGAATAGATTTTCAGTTAAGCAATATGATATGACGTTTAACGTACACAAAAAGGGTGAATCTAAATCTTAGAATTCCAAGTGAAGAAAATTCTAGCACAGAATCTATCCGTTTTTCGGCACTCATATTAAACTATGATCAATCGAAATGACGAAAAAAGTTTCAATCTATCACAACTTAGAGCACAGATATCAATTAACTAAATGATCAGAGATCAAGCCATGTGCCCATAATGATTATATAACTAGCTGTTGAGGACAATCGATTAGGAATAAGGAAGACTTGATCAACTTGGTAGAAAATATCAGCCCAACAAATAATTTTATTCAGTAAAAAGTAAACAAAGACCATTAATAAAATCATTATTTAACATTTTTTGAAACCATAAATCGACCAACGTTAAACCACCATTAGAAACTTGGAAGCAGAGGACGGCCGTCTCGTCCTAATATGGGACCCCTCAGCAGTGCGCATCCACGATTCCTGCACCCCGTAGGATTTGGACCCAAGACCTTCGGTATTGTGTGCGAACGCCCTAACCGTTAGACCACTGAGCCGGTATCTAACGGTGTTAATGTCTAACTTGATCAAATTCACGGAGTTGCGCAACTTCATACACAGTCTTCGGTAGACACTGCCTACACCCGAACAGGTTGAACTTCACTGGTCACGTCTTCCCACTAGAACTCGGAGAAGATTCCTCACGAAGCTAGTCACTATTGAGCACAGGTAATTTGCATGACGGGGTTGTGAAGATTGTTAAGTTACACATTTTTTGAAACCATGAATCGATCAATGTTAGACAACCATTAGAAACCTGGAAGCACTGGTATGGGACTCCTCAGCAGTGCGCATCCACGACTCCTGCACCCCGCAGGATTCGAACCCAGGAACTTCGGTACTAGGACGAAACAGCCGTCCAGTGCTTCCAGGTTTCTAATGGTGGTCTAACATTGATCGATTCATGGTTTCAAAAAATGTGTAACCCTAACAATCTTCACAATCCCGTCATGCAAATTTGTTTAACACCAACTAATAAAGTGGGTTTGGTTAACTACACACATTACAAACAACAGCGTGATATCATTCACGTGAAAATACACAAGATTAACTAGCAGAAATTACTAATATAATATCAATTATACCACGTACCGTTTAAGACAGATTAGTTTATTATGTAAATCTTTGATTTTTTGTGAAGCGGTTGAATATTGTGATTCTAAATGATTGATTTTGAATTTTAACGATGAAATCTCTTCATTCTAAAAATTGTATTATATAATTAGAAATGAGGAAATATATTTTTTTAAGGTAAAGTAGAAACTTAATAAGTTAAGATAGAACAATAGAACAAACTATGAAGCAAAAAAAAAGCTAGAAATCAACTAAAGGACGAGTCTACTGTGCAGCTGTTCGCTCGGTCATACTATACGGATAAGAAACATGACCAGTCAGAGTAGAAGACACTAGTAGGTTATTAGCATTCGATTATAGATGTCTTCGAGGCATTGCTGGTAATATCCTGGGACAAGTGAGCAATCAATGCTGCCATTAGGAAATGAGTACTAGGTAAGGATGGCAGATCAATAGATGAAGTAATGAATATTCATCATTTGAGGTGGTTGGGACATTTGTTACTAATGCCTAACTACTGACTGCCTCGATGAGCAATGTTTTGTGGTCTAGGTGTAGGTTGGAAGAAAGCCAGTTGTGGCCAAACCAAAACATAGCACAAATCCATGAAGTCACTGACAAGTGAAATGCATCATGTTCATAGATGTAGGCTACCTGGTTAGGGTCTGCGAGACGAAAGTCACCAATGGTTAGAGACCTTGAATGACATGGCTCAAAATCGTTTGCAATGGCGCAGATGAATCCACTCTTTGTGTTCTCTCAAATTCTAATCTTCTGAATGCCTGTTCATCTCTATCTTTCTCTTTCTAAAGTTATCTCACTGAATTATACTTCTCGAATCAAATCTTCGAACCCTAATCTTCTCTATTACTGCTAATATTTCTACTGTCGCTACCACTATTGGATTTGAACTGATTGACTGACTGAGCAATCAACGACACTACGTTAAAAAGATTACGAATTTTTTGATAAATTCAAGAATGAAGTTCAAGCTAGATGAGAATCTCTTTGAAATTGGAATATATCGTTAGCTGATCATTGAACAATAGCCCAACCTGATCGATGGAAACCAACCAACAGTAAGGATTGAATATTAATGACAATGGTTACTATTCAGTGACAAATCGATGTGTTTTTGATAGGCCAACCGAAATTGGTAAATTACTCAATACCATTTTCCGATTTTTAAATTTATTCGACTGTGATATTTTCGATCACTAATCTTTTCGATTACCATTAATACTTCTACTACCTCTACCACTATGGGATTTGAATCGATCTCTCTATGCTAATATGATGTACAAACGTACAAATTACTACGTTGTAGCTGACTGACTGACTGACTAAGATCTACGAGAATGCCAAATAGTTTTACTACAGACAAATTTCAACCTCATATAAGTATATACATACAGTATTCACTGTGGTTTGGAAGATAAACGCAGGCAAAAGGGGGATACTTCATCTTGAACACAGTGTTGAACCGTAAATTCCAAATTAAAAGTTGTAATTGTATGAAATTTATACCATTATATTTTCATGAATTAAAAGGTAACAAATACACCATACTACTAATGAGTAGTTAGGATCTAGCTAATGGAATTGCTATGTATGTACATATCGCCAAAATTAACATTAAGCATTGATTTACTTTCATCATGGACAGTAAGTAGATGACCCAACGATCAATTGCTTAAGATTCTAACGAAATCTTTAGACAATCACAGTTAGTGTAAAGCCAAACAGATGGATATAACTTTTCGATTCCATATGTCTGGAACAAGACAAAGGAGCAGTTTTGAATTGAAGGAAAGCGATACTACCAGGTAACGTGAATCGATGTAGACAAAGAACAGAGTTTGAATGTGAGAATCAGTAGTTGAAAGTTTAATATATCAATTATAATGAGTGACAAATAGCTTTCCCACGACTCAACGGGTAATCTTATGTTAACTGTCAATCTTTTTCAGTGTACATATTTCTAAATAATAACTGAGCTATTCTCAGGTCACAAATAGGATACTCACACTCGTTAGTTAATACTGGGCAGTAACCCATATATAATTTTTGAATCTCAAAGAAAAACTGACCAAAATTCCACTAGCACTGACTGAAATGCATTCGAATCTCACTGAGAAACTACAAATACGCTTTGTTCACAAGAGTCGACTTTAATGACATCTAGGTACGCAAGTTGGCAAAAGCAAATCGAGCCTTCTGTATCCGAGCTGAGATTTCGTTAATCACCAGGCCATCAGCACTGATGAGACTCCCAAGATAAGTGAAGTGATCAACATGCTCGACTACTTCACTCCCTATCACTAGTTCAAGTTCAGATACAAACCAGTCTTGAAGCAACATTTTGCATTTCGAGGGTGAGAACCGCATCCCCAACATGCTTGCATTGTTGCTTAGAGTGGTCAGAAGACTCTGCATTTTGTCAGCGTCTTCACCGAATAGAACTATGTCATCGGCATATTCTAAGTCAACAAGCGAGCCACCTGGTAAAAGGTCTGCTACAGAAAATTCAGACGAGGATATGGTTATTTCTAGGAGCATGTCTATGATAAAATTAAACAAGAATGGAGAGAGTGAACATCCCTGACGAACACCACTTGAAGTAAAGAATTCCGTCGACAGTTCACCATAAGCCCTCACTCAACCAGTGGTGTTCGAGCAGACAGCTAGTATAAGGTTAATGTAATTCTTTGGTACACCTTTCAATGACAGACACTGTCACAGAACTTCACGATCCACTGAGTCGAATGCCGCTTTTAGGTCCAGGAACACAACTATTGTAGGACGGCTATATGTGTTTCTGTGTTCCAGGACCTGTCGTAGTGTGAAAATGTGGTCTATACAGCCACGTCCAGGTCGAAAAAAGGTGGTTCTCTCGACTACGTTCAATTAATTACTGTCAAATATAGGTAGATATTAATGTTAAGTCACCGAAACTAAATGGACACACTTCATAACTTTTGATCAATAAAATATAATTAGCAGTATTGATAAATTTAGTAACTAGATCTAACTCCAATACATAATCATTTTATAAAGCTTCTTATCATCAGATAATTAAGACAATTTTACTACTATAACTATCAACAATGTGAAAACAGAAGCCAAGTGTTGGAGAGTTATGATATTTGAAACACACTGCTATAATGACACAATGAAAGTTTACAAGTCAAAAAGTAAAGGAAATGTGTGTGTGTGTGTACGTGTGCGATTGTATTATGTTGGAAGAAGTAAATGTATAAAAAAATAACTCATTCACTTAATACAATAAGATAGTCAAATAATTAAACAGTCATTTATATAACTAATTATATAAATAAATATAAAACAACGGACATGATAGAAATGATACATTTACTTGTCACACGACTGTCTCACTTTATTTATTACTAGTTCGAACAAGTATAAACTTGTATAAACTTGTCCTATCTCAGTTGTTCATTACAATATACTTACTTATATGCTTAAGCAGATAAATGTTCTCCTTATGGTTAACAACAATATGATAACATGTACAGCTAAAATGAGTTATTCACACATTTTTTAAAAATGATAGCATCTCCCACAAGTGTTTAATGGACTGAGATCTGACTCTCATTCGGACGAATGACTGATATATGTTAGGAAATAGATCTTCCCTCCAATTTCCATGGATCTCGTTAATAAGGAGTCAAATACGGATTCAGTTAGATGAGTTTATTTCAATGCAATGGTTCATGCAGACAAACATAAGGATATAAAAAGCGTTCAACTAAAACAAAGCGAACTGGAGAAGGCGACTGAGTTAACTCAATGAGAGATAAGGCATGACTAGTAGTGATAGTCAGACAAAAAGAGGCCAGACATGTGGCAAGCGAAGTAAACATGAACACACACACACTCAAATAAAAACAACCAAAGATATGAGCAAATAACTGTAAAGATTGAAAGGCATGTCAATAATGACTCGAGAAGAATGGATCGGCTGATTTGGGACAAGCCCTGTGAGCTCGACATATTTGTACAATATACACTACAAGTGTTTAGATAGTTGAATAATAATATTTAAAAGTATTTGAAGAAATAATATGAGTGAATCTCATTATTCCTTATTCTTAATATATTTACCTCAAACTGATAGATCTATTGTAGAATTATACATACAAATACGCTTTGTTAATTCAAACATTTTAAGAATAAATGGTAAATAAAGTTACAGAAAAAATTGAACTACTCACAATTACACCTGACTAAGTGGATAGATAGATTTAAAGGTTAGTGAGTCAGTTAGTTACAACGTAAAACTTCGTACGTATGTACATCAGTCCAAGTTACCATACCGCATTAGCACAGAGACACAACCATCAGTTCAAATCACATAGTGGTAGAGATAGTAGAAGTACCCGCAGCAATGGAGAAAATTAGGATTTGAAGATATAATTCAAGAAGCATAATTCAGTCAGATAAGTTTATAAAGACAAAAATAGATGTGCTGACGATTCCAGAAGATTAGGATTTGAGAGAGCACAACGAATGGATGCACCCGCGCCTTTGCATACGATTTTGAGCCATGTCGTTCAAGGTCTCTAACCATTGGTGACTTTTGTCTTGCGGACCCCAACCATGTAGCCTACATCTACCAACATGACTCAGTCCACTTGTCAGTGACTTCATGGATTTCTGCCATGTTTTGTTCTGGTCGCCCCTAGCTTTCTTCCAACCTACTCCTACACCACAAAACATAGATCGTCGAAGCAGTCGGTGACTGGATATTCGTAACACATATCTCAATCACCTCAACTGATGAAGTTTCATTACTTCATCTTTTGATCTGCCATCCATACCTAGTACTCGTTTCCTAACGACAGCATTGCTTACTCGGTTGTCCCGGGATGTACGAATAATGCTTCGAAGACACCTATGATCGAAGACAAGCAACCTACGAATATCTTCTCAGACTGGCCATGTTTCGCATCCGTATAGTAGGCCAAGGCGAATTGCTGCGCAGTACGCATTACGATTTTAAGGTGTCAAAAGTTTCATTACAAACTACGAGTGTTATTATTAATAACAGGATATCATTCATAAGTAGAATTTCCCTGCATTTGTTAAACAGTTTAAGTTGTCACATCATAGCAGCACAAAAGATACAGAGACGTTGTAGATGTTGATTATCTAAAGGAAACATCTTATAACAGTCACACATCTTATCCAGTATAGTTAGCAGTATAACTTTACCTTCGGTCCTAGATTTATTGCTTTCTCTGATCAACCTATCTACTGTGATAGAATCTAAAAGAACAAGTGTACTAGTAAACGTAACTCGATTTCGGTTCATCACGCTCAACTATGACGTTAAACTAATTGCTACAGTCGGGTGAATAAGTTATAGGATTTAGGAAAAAAAAGCCCAATATTGATTTGGTTTTATTTCACTTCAATCATTTCATTTGCTATACACAATGAGAACGAACTTTCAATACATTTGATGAGTACTTTTAAGGTGTGTAAATTGTTAGTCGCTAAAAGACCTACTTGAAAAAAAAAGTATGCATACATTAAAAAAAATACAAAAACCACTTTACATTTTTATATGTGCACGTATGATTCAGTGAGAAAAGTTTAGAAAGTCAAACTAGAGGTGTTGAAGAATCCAGAAGATTAGGATTTGAGAGACCTCAAAGAATGGATGCACTTGCGCCATTGCAAACGATTCCGAGCCATATCGTTCAAGGTCGCTAACCATTGGTGACTTTCGTCTCGCGGACCCCAACCAGGTAGTCTACATCTACCAACATACCTCAGTCCACTG
>OX103979.1:67474930-67498489 GCA_944470395.2 Schistosoma turkestanicum
AATGGATGCACTTGCGCCATTGCAAACGATTTCGAGCCATATCGTTCAAGGTCTCTAACCATTGGTGACTTTCGTCTCGCGGACCCCAACCAGGTAGTCTACATCTACCAACATGACTCAGTCCACTTGTCAGTAACTTCATGGATTTCTGCCATGTTTTGGTCTGGCCGCCCCTAGGCAATTTGGGTTGTATTGATCTGCTATTTCCTGTGGTCAACAACACACTTGTCTACATAACATTAAACATACAAATTAACAATGAAAGTTATCAACTTTGAGAAAACTTATTAATTATCAAAAAAAAATTTTTAATCTTACTTTAGCTTGAATTTCCATTGAAGAATGTTGTTCATTGAAACCAGCTGTAACAGTATAAACAATTGGATCCGATTCAGTTTGACTAGCAACTTCACAAAATTTACAACTGGCCGAGGATACATCTAATCGATTTGATGAAATTTGTGATGATGATGACTGTGAAACAGTCATTGGATGCCAATATGATCGAAGTAAAGATAATAAGCTAGGAGGTTTGCGTAAATTTACTGCAACCTTAAATTTAATAACAAGAAAAAATATATATATGACGGCATAGTTTACAACGCAACTTAGAATACGAATATACATACGATAAGATCAATTGAAATGAAATGAAAACTTTCGAACAAAGTAAAAACCAAATAATTCCTCTGTTTGGTTCATTTAGTCAGGCACTAAACTGACAAAAATACACATAAGAACGATTAAGTTAAGACATGGGTTCAAAAAAGTATGAAGTTATTGATTATTGGTTTGAATCAAGTGTAAATGTGTATGTAGATACCTGAACGGGATTCGTCCAATCCCATACCACTCCGCTCAAGTGTAGATAACTATTTTAAGCAGTTAAAAGTTACTCTTTTTATTCTAGTCAAATAGAAAAGAACTACAGAGAAATATTATAATCTAAATTTATCTCACTGAATCATACTTCTTGAATAATATCTTCTCATCCTAACCTCTCTGATTACTTCTAATACCTTAAATACTTCTACTACTATTGGATTCGAATTGACAATTACATCTCTGTGCTAATGTGATATGGCAACATGAACCGATGTGCTTACGTACGAAGTTCTACGTTGCATCTGACTGACTGATGACAGTATGTGTAATTTTTAATCAACAATAACGGATTGACGTGTTTACGTATAAGATTACAAATATTGCTACCAAATGATGATAACTTGGCGTTTAAAATCTTCTATGTTCAATCATTCAACATCAAATTTAAATCTCTCTCCAGTTACGCCAGTTTGACACACCCGGCAATGATCATATTAGTCCTTAAGGTGTGGCTCATACTAATGGTGGTCTAACAATGATCGATTCATGATTTCAATGTGTAGAGACACTGATCTCCATAACTCTAATTGAAAAAATCGTACAATGTGCTCACTAGTGACTAGCTTTGTGAGGCGATTCTCATAATTTTAGTGAGAAGACGTGACCAGTGTAATTCAACCCTGTCGGGCGTAGGCAGTAACTGCCGAAGACAAATGGGTGAGTTTAGAGTTAGATATTAACAACATTGGATGCCAACCCAGTGATTAGGCGTTCGTGCGCAAGACCGAAAGTCCTGTCTTCGAACTCTGCAAGTAGTAGTTGTGGATGCGCACTGTTGATGAGTCCAACACCAGGACGAAACGGCCGTCTTTTAGTGCTTTCATGTTTCTAATAGTGGTCTAACAATGATTGGTTGATTGACTGATAACTTCAATGTTTAAAAACACTAATCTCCATAACTCTAATTGAAAAAATCTTAAGTATCTGATTAATGAGTCAATTTAAATTTCCATTTTAGTTAGTCAGTCAGTTGTAACGTAGAACTTCGTACGTATGTACATAAGTTCAGGTTGCCATACCACATTATTAGCACAGAGACGCAAATGTCAAATCAAATACCATAGTGATAAAGATAGTAGAGGTATTATCGGTAATGAAGAAGACTAGGGTTTGAAGATATTATTCAAGAAGTATAATTCAGTGAGATAAGGTTAGAAAGACAAAGGTAGAGGTGCTGACGATTCCAGAAGATAAGGATTTGAGAGAGCTCAAAGAATGGATGCACTTGCACCATTGCAAACGATTTTGAGCCATGTCATTCAAGGTCTCTAACCATCGGTGACTTTCGTCTCGCCGACCCAATCTAGGTAGCCTACATCTACCAAAATGACTCAGTCCATTTGTCAATGACTTCATGGATTTCTGCCATGTTTTGGTTTGGCCGCCCCTAACTTTCTTCCAACCTACTCCTACACCACAAAACATAGCTCGTCGCGGCAGTCGGTGGTTAGCCATACGTAACACATGTCCCAACCACCTCAACTGTTAAAGTTTCACCACTTCATCTATTGATCTGCCATCCTTCATTTTGCCAAATTTCATGGTACATTTTATCAAAATGAATCAAAAATACTGTTTTTTGAAAAAAAAACAGTATAAACGATTGGTTAAAATCTAAACTGTGTAGTTCATAAATAAACATTACATACATAATGAAATGAACAAATATACCACATACAATGATTAGTTTCATAGACACATTAATCAATCTACTTATAAAATACTTAATTAGTGTAGCACAAGAAATTTATACTTAAATGAATGTAGACAATAACAAAATAAGTAGTAATAATAATTCAAAGACAAATTAATTCCATACACCTCCCCCCTCACACACACGAACAAATATACATGAAGCAAAATAAAAATTAATTGACTTGAAGAGGTTTTGTAGGCGATGATGAATTTAATTTGTAGGCTGAATCCGTCACATGTGTTGATCTCAGCCGATACATCGTTGAAAAACAGACAGTATTAATCAACTAGTTGTTTCATTTTATAGTATGGGATTTCACAGAAGAATCAATGAAGGATTCAATCAATATTACACATAATAGGTCAAATGCCCTGGAAAACTAGACGTTGGGATATTATCATTCATTAGAATGATAGATTACGTTTTCTAGTCAACATGATGGTGATTTCTCAACTAAAGGATAAGTTACCTGATTCTGCCATATCCATATGTGTATCGATGAATTCAGTTGCTCCTGTGGAGAAAGCTATATTGAGTGCACAACCAGACAGACAGCTAAGCTAATGAGTTAGCGAACACTTCACTTTGTGATTAGCAAATAGCCTAATCAAGACAATTTGCAGATCGCTTTTATCATACATGATCGATTGTGGTCAAATAGTAGATAGGAGAAAATTATTTAAAGTAATTTATCGTATACCTACTACTTTTCCTTGTGGGGTTCGAACCCCTCTATGGGGATTCGAACTAACAATCTAAGAAGAAATTTGTGACAACTCTATATCAATCCTTGATCGGATTTCCCATTGTTTTCCATACTCCTTGTCTGTTGGTTTATTTTTTTCCTTCAGCCCTACATTTTGTTTTCTTCTAATATACACACCTCGCTATCCAATTATTTGAACACTCTTTATTACATAATCTGTAATTCTGAATGAATGTTATTCTTGCGTCCAGTTTTCAAAACCGAATGACCTAATATCTATTATGTAATATTGATTGAAGCCTTTCATATTCTTTTCAAACCAGTACACCTGCCATCACATTTTTTCAATTCGAGTTATGGAGATTAGTGTTTTGACACATCGAAATCATCAATTAATCAGTCAGCGTTAGACAACCATTAGAAACCTAGGAGCACTGGACGGCCGTGACCAGTGGAGATCATTCATGTCGGGTATAGGCAGTAACTACCGCAGACAAATGGGTGAGGTCGCGCAAAATCTGTAGATTGATCAGAGTTAGACACTAACACCGTCGGATGCCAGCCCAGTGGTTAGGCGTCGACGTGCAAGACCGAAGGTCCTGTTTTCGAATTCTGCGAGTGGCAGAAGTCGTGGATGCGCACCGGCACTAATGAGTCCCATACCAGGACGAAACGGCCGTCTTTCAGTGCTTCCAGGCTTCTAATGATGATCCAACAATGATTGATTGGTTGATTGATGACTTCAATGTCGTTACGTTGTAGCACCACACATATATATCGTGTACTTTTATCATTGTTGAGCTTGTATGCGCATGTACGCTTGGACATTACTTGCCACCTACACATGTAGTTATTTGACTAGCTGTATCGATTAACAGTTTGAATAATTCGATGTCAATATCGACTATACATATTTGAATTAAATCCGATATTTGTATCGATCATTAAATAATTTGAATAATAAAGAAATTGTGGCAACGACTCGTGTTCTCTCGTAGCGATCATCAAGACGGAGATATACGGGAAATCGAAGATAACGAAAGTCTAACGCCACAACGTTATTGATTTGTACTTTTTATTCCACTGTTATCATTGACTAATAAATTGTCTGGATTAGTTTAATAATTTCATATATGTGTATAAATATTCATGTATATTAGAGTAAAGCTTGATGAAGATCGAATTGAAAACAATGTTGTTTGCTTATAATACTGTTGGGGCTGTAAAATCCCCAGAACTCGCTTGATAAATATATTTATCTTGGATTTATTTCATGGACCGATCAGTTGACCTTGAGATCACATTTCCCACCAGAAAAATCCTTGGCTATGATTGGTTACTGTGTCATTTTAGTGTGCTATTTTTGTGACTGTCCCAAGGACGTCTCTATGGTGTATAAATAGGCGCAATTTGAGTGCTTGGATTCATTATAGAATACACTTTCTACGCTATATCACGACTTCTTGCTGGTACAATTGGGTCAAAGGATCACAGTAGCCTACCTGGACGCTGGTTCATTGTTTTGTTCTCGTTATTCGACTAAGGTGAACCCCTTAATACTTTAAGCATACCTAGAGATGAGCGTAACAAATACGTAGTTCTTATTCATAATAGGGGAATGTTTAATCTCAATGATATCCCAACCGAGATCAATCTGTGACAAATAGTCTATACAATAAAATTGGGTTAACAACCATATATGTGGATTAATGTGAATGGTTTTACACAGATTCATACTACATACTCATACAAATCAATTTAAATGAAACACGACTTTTAGACCAAATATGATGATAAAAAAATTACATGTCTACCAGTTTTAAATAAAAGTTATAATTCCTACTATGAAAGATGAGGCTACATTTTGTTCCACCGTTGGGAAAGTGAGACGGAATTTTACATTCTCCACTAATACAACAATACCTGCGAATAAACACCGAATGACAGATAGACAGATAGAACGCAGAACTTCGTACGTAAGTACATCAGTTCAGGTTGACATGCCCCATCAGCACAGAGACGCAAATGACAGTGACAGTTCGCCATATGCTCTCACTCGACCAGCAGTGTTTGAGTAGAAAGCTTGTATAAGGTTAATGTACTTCTTTGGTACACCTTTCAATGACAGACACGGACACAGAACCTCACGATCCACAGAGTCAAATGCCACTTTTAGGTCCAGGAACACGACGATTGTCGGACGTCTAAATGTGTGTCTGTGTTCCAGGACCTGTCGTAGTGTGAAGATGTGGTCTATACATCCACGTCCAGGTCGAAAACCAGATTGGTTTTCTCTAGTCTGCTCTTCACGAGCTTCCGTTAAGCGTCGACGTGGTTTTGAGGCCAATATTTTAGATACTATATTAGTTAGACTTATTCCCCTGTGATTGTCGCACAAAGACTTTTGTCCTTTCTTATAGATTGTGACATCGATAAGAAACCCTAAATGGCTATACATTTCAAAACTTACTTCATACCATGATTCTAAACTAGGCAAACCATGTTCTTCAACTTCTTCAGCAAATTGTATTGCAGTTAAACGAAAATTTTGTTCCAATAAATATTCATTAATTAAAAATGATATTGCACGTAATTCATGTGGCAGGGTTTTTTGAGTACCACCATTATTGAAATTCGATCGAAAATGACTGTTCAAAGTTGAATCTGAGGAAGAGAAAGTAAGAAAACAAAGAAAATTTTAAAAAAAAATCGATAAACAAAATAAATAAAAGAACCATTGGTTATTGATCAATCACTCTACTTGTTTAAATTACCGAGAAAAACAATATTGAATCAACTACTCATTCATTGATTAAAAAAAAATCATTAATCAATAATTTTGTCCGGAGAGAAAAATACACTATACCATATACTACAATTTCGAATTTAGAAATGATTTTAAAAAAAAACGAAAAAACGACAGGTAATTAAAAAAATATATAAAAATGATTATTACTTCATCATCATCATTGTTTAAATGTTGCATAATTCACAGGCTGAAAAAAAAACCCTGACAAAATAATTGATAATTAGGCGTTTAAACTAGTTATTTTTTAATTATGAATGAAAATGAAAGGAATACTATGGGTAAGTAGAATTTCTAGCTACAATAGACTTAATTGGAAAAATTAAACCGTTTCATAATGCTAATATTTCATTGGGTTATGTATATATATGGTTACAACTTCGTCTGCAGCCCTTCTACTGTTACTGCTAGTCCCACGCCAGGATAAAGGAGGAGAGTTGAGCATAGGCTTGGCGACTCCATCCCGTAGAAATCCAACTCGCTAAAAAAGCGCTAACCAGAAAAAGCAGTTCTCTGGACGGCAGCCTATGCTCCATTAAGGGTAACAGGCGTAAGTAAGTAAGTAAGTAATATCTGGCTATGAATTTTTTAATTCTAATATCGATTCATACTGACATGTGGTTAAAATAATACTTTTAGGTCAATCAAATTCATATTCAGTCACTTGCAACGCAGAACTTCGTACAAGAGTACATAAGTTCAGGTTGCCATACCACATTAGCACAGAGACGCAAATGTCAGTTCAAATCCAAGAGTGATAGCGATAGTAGAAGTATTACTGGTAATGGAGAAGATTAGAGCTCCAAGATATTATTCAAGAAGTATAATTCAGTGAGAAAAGTGAAAACAATTTAGAAGGAGAAAGGTAGAGGTGTTGAAGAATCCAGAAGATTAGGATTTGAGAGAACATAAGTGGATGCACCTGCGCCAGTGCAAACGGTTTTGAGCCATCTCGAGGACCACAACCAGGTAGTTGAAACCTACCGACATGACTCAGTCAACTTGTCAGTGACCTCATGGGTTTCTGCCATGTTTTGGTTTGGCCGCCCCTAGCTTTCTTCCAACCTACTCCTACACCACAAAACATAGCTCTTCGAGGCAGTCAGTCGTTGGGCATTCGTAACACATGTCTCAACCACTTCAACTGATGAAGTTTCACTACTTCATCTGCTGATTTGCCATCCCGACTTAGAATTCGTTTCCTAACGACAGCATTGCTTACTCGGCTATCCCAGGATATACGACCCATGCTTCGAAGACATCTATAATCGAATACTAATAATCTAAGAATGTCCTCTACTCTTACCAGCCATGTTTCATATAGTAGGACGAAGCAAACAGCTGCGCAGTAGACTCGTCCTTTGGTTAGCAAACGGATATCTCGTCTACGCCATAAGTGAAGCATGTTGACGAAACCCAATCGAGCCTTCTGTATCCGTGCTGAGATTTCGTCAGTCACCAGGCAATCAGCACTGGGGAAACTCCTGAGATACTCACTAAACTATTTTTATCATGGTCATTTTAAGTTGATTAAAAGTGTGTATAGATAGTGAGACTTCTGTTGGATAGTAATCATTCTTTAATATTTTCACAAGTTTAATGTTATCTTTTGATATTTCTGTGATCCAGAGAGATATATATCATATTGACTAGGATGAGGCGGCACAATCAATTTTTGTTATTTAGTGCACTTCGTAGGCTGATATTATTAGTTAGTTTAGACTATATTTCAGTAAAATTTATGTCTAAATATGCTTTATTGTGAGTTTAATTAAAATCATTTAAGACGGTGGAGAAAACTTGTAGCTCATGCGGATGATTGTGGTGGTGTTTCGTTCTCTGAGCTGGTTGTTTTGATTGTGGAGCTTTCATTGTTCTTCTGAACAACATCATCAGCACAAACTTCAGATAGAAGTGAAGCATTCGAATTTCTCCACGTTTGACCTGTAGCTTGTTCTGCTAACCTCGATCTTGATTGGTTGCTGTTGTCTTTTGATCTGTCGTTGTTTGCAACTTTGTTTTGATTGCACCCCCCTTTTGATCTGTTTCTTGATCCTATGATTTTTCTGATTGGTTGATAGATTGAGTCAATGTCGATGTGTTTGTTGGTCGAGGTTAGCAGAACAAGCTACAGGTCAAACGTGGAGAAATTCGAATGCTTCACTTCTATCTGAAGTTTGTGCTGATGATGTTGTTCAGAAGAACAATGAAAGCTCCACAATCAAAACAACCAGCTCAGAGAACAAAACACCACCACAATCATTTAAGACACCTGCTTTTGATAGGTAACACGAGCTTGAAATTATTTTTTACACTGAAGAAATATAAATTGTTACAATGGTCTCTCGATCTCTTGTTTCAAGTACTTCAATTTCAACTAGTCGTGTCTTCAAAAGAAGTCATTCAAACTAGTGCTTGGTCAGATTTAGAAAAAGTACCGCTTATTATAACCCAATTCAGTCAGTCAGTTACAACGTAGAACTTTGTACGTACGTACGTACGTACAGCAGTAAAGGTTGCCAAACCGCATTAGCACAGATACGCAACTGTCAGCTCCAATCCCAGTTCATTGCCTTATATGGTATGATGAATGTATTTTTTTAATATTACACGATACATTTGGTAATAAAGTATTTAACTAAAACATATTTTGTGTGCAAGAACTGATCATTTTAATCCGGTGACCATGTTAATAATTACATTTATTTGAAATAAAGTTTCAAACTGTTTTATGCAAGCATATTTGAGATGCAATTTCCTCTCTCCATACACCAGAGCCTGAATTGGTGATAAAGGATGAAATAGTTGGGCATGTCGACTGTTTCATTTATCTTAAGAGTTTCAAACAGTCTAGATGGTCCAGTGACTGACGGAATCTCGAAATGAACTCAGGAAGTTCGACTGGTTTTTATCGACTTGGATCACTTGTGGTATATGTGGAACATCCATATACCAATCAAATGATGAGTTTACTAGGCAGCGATTCGCTTTGTTCTACTTTATGAGTGTGAAACATGAACACCAAGAATGCTGTTCTTAAGTTACTAGTTTTCAACAAAAGGTTTTTTAGAAGCTTTACATTACTAGGAGCAGGGTATCAGGTAGAGATAGAAAACCGATTAATGAGGTAGTGAATCTTCGTCAACTGAAGTGTTTGGGATGTGTTACGTATGTCCAACAACAGCATACCTCGACAAGCGATGGTATTGAGTGTATGAGTAGGTTGGAAAAAGCGCAGGATGTTCAAATCAAAATAGTACCAGTTCATAAAGTCATAGACAATAGGATTGGGCTATGCTAATAAATTTGAAATACCTGGTTAAGGTCCATCCGATTATCGCAACCGGTGCTTAGAAACTTTCGAATGACAGTGGATTAAAATCAATTGCGATGGAGCAATTGCATCTACCCCTCTTCTTCTCTTACAATCTAAACTCTCTTTCTAAATTCCTCATAATCTTTTTATTTCACTGAACTAGATTTCTTCTCTGTATTTCGTTTTCGATTTTCAATATTTTGTTTGACTAACATTACTGTTACCACCTCTGACTACTCTAAGATTTGTCTGAATTTCATCACGCTGTACTAGTGGCGTATGGTAACCTGAACCGATTTACATACACATACCAGGTCCCACATTGTATTTGACTGACTGACTCAAGGCTTTTTTTACATTGAATTATTCGAAATAATCAGTGGAAAAATAAAGAAGAGTACAACTGTCAAAAAGTACTAAACGTTGAAGCCGTAGATAGTAGTAAGTTTATGACCTTCTAATGAGTAACATATCTAGTTCTCAATATCATATGTATAGTTGAGCATTGTTTTAATATGTCATACGTTAAGTATCATTATGATAAAAAGGAAAATGATCCGATTGATTAACCTGTTACCTCGTTTTTTTTCTAATTCATGGAACTGTAATGGAACGATTCTACGAAGAAAATACGATTTTCGAAAAATAAACATTATTGTACCAAAAACACTTCTTGCGCGCAACGTTCTCTTCGCGTTGCTGCCATTTTTCTAAATGCCCTGCTCCCCATGTAATGCCAACGTTCTCCTTCAATAAAATACTCAACCATGGATTTATTTTGATTTTAATGACGGTGGAATATTATGGAATATTTAGTGGTGAGCATAGTAAATCTGGTATCTTGACTCACTACAGAACCATAAAAGTAATTTCGGTATTCTCTTAACACAAATTTAGACTAATTAAGCAACTGTTTTTCCCTTTTTTACGCACGCAAGCTCGCAAATACGTCATTTGACATGTTTGAACTATTACGAGTTTACCTTAGTCAGTAAACGAGAGTGAGGATCGAGAATCCGGCGACACGACAGGTTACTCTAATCCGAGCGTCCCCATGGGTAGAAGAAGAAGACTCGATATGAAGTAGAACGTGTATTCTACAAACATCCAGAAAGTACTAGGTCCGAGTCCAGAAGAGGATAAGGATCCTGGTCCGGGTCCAGGTCATAAAACGTTACATATAATGCGTATTCATATATTTAGGTCTAATAGGAAACAACATTGAAATCTGTGACATTGATAGTTAGGACAGCCAATTGAATTAGACTTACAAACAATTATCTTAGGATATTAAATGAATATCCTAACATCTTTCGGATAAAAAAAATAACAAAACTAACCACACCTTCTTCCATAAGACATGGTAGAGTTAGGAAATAATAACGAATAAAAAAAGAATTACCTGAAATTTGTAAAGACGTTGCATCAGTTTTAAATCCACACGCTACCAAATTAGTTAATTCATTCCGTAATGCACTTATTTCATCATTTTTCTTACGCAACTCATATTCAAGCACTAGAAGAAAGACGAACAAACATGAAGCGATGATTTATTTTCAAATTTAAAAAAAATACATACCTTTTAATTTTTCTTCAAGTGTATTCCCATCATCTGATATACGTCCAATGTCGGACGAACCCAAAGAAGATAGACTTGGATATTTGCCTAGGAATGAATATATATATGGTCAAAAAAAGCACACATTTGCTTACCTATTAATAAACTAGATGAATCAGCAGAAGATAAGTTCAAATTATCAACAAAATTTGGACTTGTAAAGAATTCATGTAAAACTTTTATACTTTTGCCACGTTCCAATTGTTCAAAATAATATTCGAGTGCAGATAAAAAGAATTTTTTATTTAATAAATACTCTGCAACTTCTATAGACTTTTGACCATCTCCTTTTTCTTGGGATTCCGCTTTGAATTCGTGACTTTCATTGAGATTATTACTGTAATTTGTATGGGGTGTCTTTTCTATGTGTACTGACATTGAACAAGGTAACTAAAAGAGAAAAAACAATGGATGTCAATAACAAGTTTGAGTACAAGATTTTTAAGGGTTGTATAAATTCGCAAAAATACCCTTAAGTTAAATAAAACCCATTTAATTAGAGATAGGATAGTGGGATTTGATACTGAAACATGTATTACGTACGCTATAGATAGTACCAACCTTGACGCTCAATCCTAACAGAAAGCACGTTGATAGAAATCTAAAGGCATTCATACCAAGGCGCGTAATCAGTTTACGAAGTTACTAATTACTACTCTAAACTGTGTTGTTAGATGCAGACTACCTCTACGTTGGGTGACATGGCTTAAAATTAGCAGCACTGAGGTAGGTGGATTTTTATTTGACCCTGGATACCGAGTCCCGATATAATTACATGCTACATAATCTCTGAACCCATTCCTCCTTGTTCCCAAAAAATATTTTCTAGTTTGTATCTTTACTAATATTACCACTTCTGTTACCTCACAAAGCTGATATTGTGTCAACTTGGACCAAGCTAAATTTGTGCCAGGTTCTTTCCTGGTTGTACATTACTTTGTGCTCTATTCAGATTCCAAATACAATACCTTGGATTTCTCTCACCACGTTCTCTCCGACTCGAATACTCATCCGTACGTGTTTTTTTGGTAGGTTGGAAGAAAGTTAGGGGCGGCCAGACCAAAACATGGCAGAAATCCATGAAGTCATTGACTAGTGGACTGAGCCATGTCGGTAATTGTCGACTACCTGGTTGGGGTCCGCGAGATGATAATAATCGATGGTTAGAGACCTTGAATGACATGGCTCAAAATCGTTCGCAATGGCGCCGGTGCATTTATTCTTTGTGTTCTCTCAAACCCTAATCTTCTGCATTCTTCAACACCTCTAGTTTCGACTCTCTAAACTTTTCTCACTGAATCATACTTCTTGAATAGTATCTTCTAACCCTAACCTCTCCGATTACTTCTAATTCCCTTACTACCTCTACTACTATTGGATTTGAATTGACAATTATATCTCTGTGCTGATGTGGTATGGCAACATGAACTGATGCACTTACGTACGAAGTTCTACGTTGCATCTGACTGACTGACTGACGTACGTGTTTAGTGTCCGGGAATCTGACTCCATCTTGATAGAACGATGGAATATGCTATGAAATCTCTCATCTAATTTCTGTATATTATTCTTAGGAGAACCTATACATTTATTTCATACACTCATTAAAGCAAAAAGACAACAAAATGCGAAGTAAAGCAAAGTGAGGCGGAGAATACGAATGCGTCAACTCAATGTGATAAGGCATCACTAACTACTTATAGTCAGACAAGCGAAGCCAACAAAGCATACATACTCAAGTAAAAACAGCTGCTATAAGCGAATAATTGACAAGTTCTAAAGATATGTGAATAGATTGAGAAAAATGAATTATTCAATTTGTCCAAAGGCTAGGAGGACAAGCCATGTGAGTTCGACTTATTATTATACACTAAACGTGACAGGCGTTGATGAATCCAGAGGATTAGGATTTGAGAGAACACAAACAGTGGATGTGCCTGCGCCACTTCAAACGATTTTGAGCCATGTCATTCAAAATCTGTAACCATCGGTTACTTTCGACCCAAACTAGGTAGCCTACATTACCAACATGACTCAATCCACTTGTCACTGACTTCATGGATTTCTGCCATTTTTGGTTTGGCCGCCCCTAGCTTTCTTCCAACCTACTCCTACACCACAAAACATAGCTCGTCGAGGCAGTCGGTGGTTGGGCATTCGTAACACAAGTCCCAACCACCTCAACTGATGAAGTTTCACTACTTCATCTACTGATCTGCCATTCATACCTAGTACTCGTTTCCGAATGGCAGCATTGTTTACTCGGTTGTTCCAGGATACACGAGCAATGCTTTGAAGACATCCATAATCTAATACTAATAACCTACGAATGTCTTCTACTCTAACCGACCATGTTTCGCATCCATAAAGTAGGACGAAGTGAACTTCTGCACAGGACATTCGACCTTTGGTTAGCAAACGGATATCTCGCCTACTTGAATAGAGAAATGAGAAAACATATTTTGTGAGATAGTACCATTTCGTGCTTTCTCGTCAGTCGCATACAAGCAACATGTTATTTGTGTAAATACAGTTTTGAAAATAAGGTCAAAATTTCTTATTTAGCATGACATTCACTCACTAGAACCATGGTAAACAAAGGTCAACATACAGTTGTTTTCGAACACATAAAGTTGGACTTTTCCGACCAATCAAGATAGCTTCGCGTAGTTTCAGTGTGTGTGGGTTTTGATGACATGTCACAACTCTAAAGGCTGATTTTGGGTCAATTTGATGACCACTCATCATTAGATGTTTTGCAATGGACGAGGCTGGGTTTCTTGATCGGTTTTGAGATGCCGGGCTAGGTGGGGGAATCATGGATTTGATTAACCATTTTGGAATATGTTCCCCTATCCTGTCTTCCAATCGGCAATCTGTCCTCCCTGAGTAACTTTCTCCGCAGTTACATGTGAAATCTGACGAGCTTAATGTTAACTCTAAGAGGATGTCTACGACAAAGTTAAACAAGAATGGAGAGAGTGGACAGTCCTGACGGACACCACTTGATGTAGAGAATTCGGATGACAGTTCGCCATATGCTCTCACCCGACCAGTGGTGTTCGAGTAGAGTGCTTGTATAAGGTTAATGTACTTCTGTGGTACACCTTTCAATGACAGACACTGACACAGAACCTCACGACCCACTGAGTAAAATGCCGCCTTAAGGTCCAGGAACACGACTATTGTCGGACGTCTAAATGTGTGTCTGTGTTCCAGGACCTGTTGTAGCGTGGAGATGTGGTTTATACAGCCACATCCAGTTCGAAAACCAGACTGGTTTTCTCGAGTCTGCTCTTCGCGAGCTCTAGTTAGATGTCTAAGTATAATCGAGGCTAACAATTTAGAAACTATATTAGTTAGACTTATTCCCCTGTGATTGTCACAAGAGGACTTCTGTCCTTTCTTGTAGATTGGGACAATTAGCGACTGAGACCAGTCAGATGGGATTACGTCCATTTCCCAGATTCTACCTAGGATCTCGGTCAGTCTAGCTGTTAAAACTGGACCGCCATCCTTAAACATCTCAGGGGTAAGCCTATCAGGACCTTCCGCTCTACCTCCCTTTAGATTTCCTATAGCTTTCTCAACTTCATGTAGACTAGGAGGACTTAAATCGGTTTGCCATTCAGGATGACTGGGGATCGTGGGCAACCGAAGTGTGGCTGGAGACCAGTTGAACTGGTCCCCCACCTCTTCTAATTGATATAACATACATTCTCTGCCTTTCTTACTATACACGTGCGGTCTGTTCCCATTAAAAGTCTTCGCTCGATGATTACATCTACTGTGCAGGTCCCTACTGGTATGGCGAGTATTCGAATTTAATCTATCAAAGTGCGAATGACGTGAAAGTGAGTTTTTTATTCGTGTATGAAATGTATCCACATCACAAGGTTTATGAATGATCAACTGTTGAAATGTTTACACAGTAGATTACTGAATTGTTAATGTCATATACAACTCAGTTAAACTTGTATAAATCTGACTGTTAATCTAACTGTAAATAAATCATATAAAAAGTGGTGTTTTCAATAATCATTTTGGATTTATTTTGAGTCAAATAAATTCTTACTACCATTCTTCGATTTTGCACTTCGCCCTCTTTCTGTATTTAAGCAGCTGTGTAGATATAGTCTGAGAATAATAGGAGTGGTTAGGAGACAAAATCGAGAGTTAATTTGGCATTGTTACCAAGCAAGGTATCAATACTTAGCGATAAGGTTCAGGGCAAAATCAAATCCAATGAAATTTCATGTCTTTATTTTATTAGTCACTGTTTTTTTAATCCATTTCTATTCTAGTGAGAGTTGGACATCAACAGAGAAAGTGGTTAGAACCGTGTGAGGCGCCTTAACTGCATTCGATGGGCCTTTAAAACCTCATCAGTGAGCATAGCATTTTACTCAATAACCTGCGTTTAGTCACAGTATTACTCGTTCGATGAAGACGTCGTATGTAATGAATGAATGGATTAATGATGCCTTTTCAAACTTCATAAAGCATATTTAGTAATTTTAGAGTATTACGAAACAAACTGGCATGGAGTACGCTTGCCAGTTGAATAACAGACTAGAACTTGACCCGAACCACTCATAACAGAATTTCAATGTCTGTGCAATTACTGATACAATACTGTCGCATGTACGCTGTTTTTCATCAAGTTTTTTTTTAATATTAATAGGTATTTCAGGGAATAGAATATAGAAAATGAGACGACACCATCCCTAAACCCTTGGTCATGAGACGAATATTAACCCTGGTGACACTATATTTTACGGGCGAACTAACCAAATAAAATTTTTTCGGCTTTGCACTGAATCCTTCGTCTATATATTTGATGTTTCTTTTTGATAAACAAAAAAAAATGAGCAAACTTAAACGTTTGATACTTTGCCTAACTAGGAAACATAGTTCCATTATCTTAAGGGTTCGAGGAAAGAGACTGTCTATATCTAAAAGAACAGATTTTTTGAATTTTCCTCGACTAACAGGCGGAGTAAGCCTGTAGAAGAAGTATATCAATTGATTAACGAAGCGGAATCAGTTTGGGGTTTTCATCATTGTCTTTTTTTCAAGGGAAACGGCCGTTTAAAAGACTTTCTGCTGGCTTTTGGAAGGAAGGCAGAAGATCTTTTATTATTGCTATACTTCTCATACTTAACTTCAGAAGCAAATTATTTTAAGAAAATATTTTTAAAATGGTTTGGATTTATCATTGTAAAGTGTATTACTTACCAGGAAACCGAAAATACGATATCTTTATGGCAGAAAATGAAGTACAGAGTAAGTGATGCTTCGAAAAATCAACTAGGAGGACATTATGAGATACGACACACTAAAAGGGGTAAAGTCCAGATGTAACGTACACCTGGAACATAGCGCTGAATTTCCAGTTTTCAGTAATGCAGATAGTCCGGTGGCAAACGAGATAAAATTTCTGTAGCTTGTTTGCTAGTGAAGATCCAGCTTCTCTTAAAGAGGGTTCACTGATTGGGATGATATAATTAGTTCTGGTTGAACGTTCCAGTCAATGACCACTCGGTCTGGAAAGCAGTATCCCATTCTAAGATTCCTCGATTACTCTTGACCTAAATTGTTCGGATTATATATATATATATATATATATATATATACGATATACATATAAGTTATCTGCTTTTATGAATGTGAACTGCAACGTTGAAGAATCCTGATGACGATCTGAGTAAACAACCATATAATTTTTGGTTGTACACTTGCATAAATTTGGCTATCTTTTATTGTTTTGGACCTTCTTCTTAGTTAATGCACGTCGTTTTCATGTACTAAACTATCACCTTCACTTTTTATCTTCGTGTCGTAAACTGTAGGATTTATTTGTTCCTACAGATATAGTTCAATAACTTTGAACGCAATATTGGGGAATACTGAGTCGGTGGGAAAGCTATAGTTAGAACAAGGACAATGTTGCTTTTAGCTTTATCTGTTTCTAAACATAAAAGCAATAATTAAGGAAATTACGGCTGTCAAGTTAAACGAGCAAATATACCGACCAATATGGCCTGCCTTATGGGAATGAATAAATTATGAGTCACATCAATATAATAAGATAATAATGTCTTTCAATTAGTAAGCCATTTGCAACAAAGATAGTTTACAGACACGTCAGACCAGATCACGTGGCGAGTGCTTACACCAAGATTTGTTTGGTTGGTTATGGAAATAACTGACATTAACATCTAATAAAACCGACAATAACAGGATACTAGGGACTTCATTTGCTAACAAGAGGAACAACATTTTGCTCACAAACTATACCCTGAGGAGCCTAGCAAATCGCAGTCTCCTAGCTAGACACTTCTGAGTTTACCCCTACTTTATGCTGATCCTTTATCTAATTTAGTTAGCTAAACCGAATCACAGTTTCATCAATAGGTTGCTTTTGATTTTTCAGAACACATCAATTTTCAAGATCTGCTAATAAGTTTGTAATACACGAGTAAGCTGTTTTAGAGTCGTGTCCAGTGAATCATTTTTTATGAAGCGAACGCAACTGGTTTAACAGAAATATTCGTTACTGTAACCGATTAAACCAGTGATTGCTTTACTGAACCTCTTTGTTTATTACCACTTCTGTACGCGTAAACTTTCTGTTTCTGTTGCTGCCATTTTGGCTCTACTGTCTCTTGAATTTGCTCCACTTTTTTGACACGATTTCGGTATTCTTTCGACACTGAAAAATCGCAGAAAAAATATACTTCCCTATGGATTAACCCTTCTTCTTGGTGACCGGCCTGTAATTGATTTGGTGGTGTTGATCATAGTCAACTGCGACTCCACCACAATGGACGTGCTTCGTAGAAATAATCAGGTCTTTATTTAGATACTTTGGTACATTCTTTTTCATAATACCAACAATCTCGCTATTCAGCTTGGTGATTGGTAGTTCACAGGTTTCGAAGTCAGTATTTACCATGGTGTTCATCCAAGCTTTTTGTTCTATCCCGAGAAACAGAGAGGTAAAAACATATTCTGAAAATTCATGATCACATTTGCGAGTCCCTTAAGCCGTATAGCCTGCATTTAATCGGGTCATATATATCTACCCATATCAATATTATTTAAGGGACTAATGACCGGATTTTTCGACAGTCGTAGTAAGCAGAGTATGAATTGGAGTATTTATTTGACCATGGTATATACGTTGCTAAAATACTTATAGCTTACGATCTGTCGGTAGTCCTCTTCGACTACCGACATGGTTCAAGTATCTGCAAGAAATGCTGCAATGCAGCCTTTTCTGCTAATCCTTTGATTTAATAACCAGTTTAAGCGTTCTGGGCACTCTGTAGACTCATTAACAAATGAGGACCTCAAATTTCTTGATGCAGTTCAATTAACGTTCAATGCAGCAAAATTTATGCTTACTTACTTACTTACGCCTCTCACCCCCAATGGAGCATAGGCTGCCCACCAGTTTTCTCCAACCAACTCTGTCCTGGGCTTCCCTCTCCAGTTCTGTCCAATTTTTGTTCTTTCCTCTCATATCTTTCTCTATTTCTCGGCGTAGTGTGTTCCTTGGCCTTCCTCTTTTCGTTTTGCCTTGAGGGTTCCATGTGAGGGCTTGTCTCGTTACGCAGTTGGGTGCTTTTCGTAGTGTGTTTCCTATCCACTTCCACCGCTTCTTCCTGATTTCCTCATCCACTGGAATCTGGTTTGTTCTCTCCCACAGTACGTTGTTGCTGATCGTGTCTGGCCAACGAATACGAAGTGTTTTGCGTAGACAGCTGTTAACAAACACTTGTATCTTATGAATGATGGCTTTGGTAGTTCTCCATGTTTCCGCTCCATACAGTAGAACTGTCTTCACATTTGTATTGAAAATCCTGATTTTGGTTTTGGTTGAAAGTTGTTTGGAGTTGCAGATATTTTTCAACTGTAGAAATGCAGCCCTTGCTTTGCCAATCCGTGCCCTCACATCTGCATCCGATCCACCTTGTTTGTCGATGATGCTGCCCAGATATGTAAAGTTGTTAACGTCTTCGAAAGCATCTCCATCAAGAGTGATTTGGTTGGTGCATGTTGTGTTGCATCGGAGAATTTTGCTCTTTCCTTTATGTATGTTGAGAGCTACTGCTGCAGAGGCTGCTGCTACACTGGTCGTCTTCTCTTGCATTTGTTGTTGAGTGTGCGATAGAAGAGTGAGGTCATCTGCGAAGTCCAGATCGTCGAGCTGCGTCCTAACTGTCCAGTTGATACCGTGATTCTTTCCTGATGTTGACGTTTTCATAATCCAGTGGATCACCAGGAGAAAGAGAAAGGCTGAGATTAGGCAACCTTGCTTGACACCGTTCTTCACCTCGAACGAGTCTGTAAGCTGTCCTTCGTGCATGATTTTGTAGTTGTATCCCTCCTAAGAATCTCGTATGAGGTTAACTGTTTTCTCAGGCACACCGTAGTGTCGAAGAAGCCTCCACAGTGTTTTCCTATCCACGCTATCGAATGCTCTCTCGTAGTCGATGAAGTTGATGTAGAGTGGTGAGTTCCATTCAATTGATTGTTCCACAATGATCCGTAATGTAGCAATTTGGTCAGTACACGATCGGTCCTTACGAAATGCGGCCTGTTGAAGCAAAATTTATGCACGAATTCATAAATCCTTCCCAAGCTGTTTCAAAGAGGAATTCTGGTCTTATTTTAAAACCAACTGCTAATCCTGAATGTGTATTAAAGAGAATGCCTCTTGCTGACATGATAAAACTAGTCAGATTAAACAGTGATGTGACTTACAAGTAAGATCTTAAAGATTAAATAGTCACATCATGAAAAGACTAAAATAGTTGAATAGGTCTATGATTCTGATACCGTCCCCCACTAATATGGTATTGGGTAGCCCGCTCAGAGCACTCACATTTTTTTGTTTCATACTCTTGCCTTCCTACATCTTCCTACCGCCGATTCCCATCTTGAAAGCACGTGTGGAAAGCTGGGTACGACAATTCAGGGAAATAATATAAATGCTTCCAAGCTCAGATAGAAAACTAATAATATATATGTACCACCTATCAGCTGTGTCTGAGTGTTTATTAAGCAGTAAGTATCACAAACAGCTAAAGCAATAAAAACAAACATTAAAGGCTTTGTTTTTGTTCGCTAATTAGATCAAACCAATATTCTACCTTGAGTACAATAAAGTAGAAGGTTCATTTAATAGCCTGGTACAGGTAGTTACGAGGAAGCCAAATCCATCCTCTTAGAACCGAAACTTTATACCTAAATTATGCAATTATTTCCAGAATTAAAGCAACCTTTACATTTCAGATTATCGTATTTTAGATGTTGAAAGTTTGGCTTAATATTAACAATAACTTCCTTATATACTGTTCTACTGAGGACAACCTGAACAGAGACCTACATCAAGAACGTTGCCAACTCTAAGTATATGTAAGGAAGTGAGAAAGTTACTCGGAAATGCCCTGAGGGTGAACAAGAAATCGCACTTTTTCTGGGCTTTAGTTGAGGAAGCAACTAATGTTGTTGAATTATCAACGATTTAGACTATAAATTCAACTCCACGAGGATAAGCGTCACGTTAGCAGATATCCTCTTAATGGTGACTGGTTAAAGAAAATTACATTCGACTTTAGATGACTAAACGGAATGTGGCGAATCACAAGCTCATTCAAGCTTGTAAAGCCGATAAACCCCTTTCACCTTTATTTTACGTCTTCAACATTAATGCTGACAGTATTGAGTGCATTGGATACACTCTTGATTGAAGAGGCTCGGTCAAGCGTCCTCGCTAGACTGGGTTTCGTTAGACAATACTGCTCTTTACCGTTACATCAAACAGCAACTATGAAAGATGGCAGCAACTCGAAAAAGAACGTTGCGCGCAAGTAGTGTTTTTGGTACAGTTAAACAAAAATGAGTACAATAATAATTGTTTATTTTTCACCAATCCAGTTTTCTTTGTAGAAGTGTTCCACTACAGCAGCGGCACTAGAAAGGGTTCACACTTTCGATACCTAGGGGCTTCGTGCTGGGGGGGGATGATCGTCTAACTTGCGACTGTAGTGCGGAAGGGTTGACGAATAGGAAGCGATTAATGAAGCTCGGGTTGTCACCGAAAGTTTTCTTCGTTGAACTGCACCCGTTGTAACTTGCCGGGTTAACTGCTGGAGTTAGCTCACCACACCAGTGTGGCTCGTATCCAGAGCCTGAACATTTCATTTATAGGCCTTTGGACCAGAAAAAGGACGGAACCAGATTGAGCGAGGGAGCCAGAAACGACCAGAACGACCAAGTTCGAAACCACACGTATGCCAGATACATTAGCAACCAGAACATAGACTGAGTGCGTTGACAAGAGCGTGGGTGATCAGGCAAGCTTTCACCAAGATAGATTGAAGTCGAAGGTACCAACAGAGCGATGGCCGTAGGCATGGGCTCAGAATAAAAAGTGAAAGAAAAAAGAGAGATGTAGCATACATGGAGTGTGAAGATAATGTCCTATGCCGTATCCGTTTTCGATTGAGAGGTTATTCGCGAAAGCGAACAGGTAGGCGTACTCAGCGACAAGAATGTGAGACGCTAGTCTCGTACGTACCTAGCGACCCTGCATTCCTGTTGGGGACGTTAGATCCTCCAGAACTCGCTTGATAAATGCCTTATTTTGGATTTTACATTTGCAAGCATGGGCTGACCAGATGACCTTGAGGTTTCATTTCCCACCAGGAAAATCCTTGACTGTAATTGGCTGCTTTGTATTTTAGTGTGCTGTTTCTGTGACTGTCCCAAGGACGTTAATATGATGTAAAAATAAACGAGATTTGTGTGCTTGATTGCATTGTGCTTGCTGGGTGTTTGTAGAATATACTTTCTACGCTACATCAAGACTTTTCATTAGTCAGCAGATCAGGGTAGCCTACCTGGACGCTGGTTCATTGTCTCGTTCGCGTTTATCGACTAAGGTGAACCTGTAGTAGTTTCAAGCATACCTGATGACGAACCTAACAACTGGCGACGGTGATTTTGGAAACATGGATCTTACCAAACTTGAATTATTACTTAAAAAGCAGATGTTGACAGACATAAAGATTTCCACTTCCACGCAGCCCAACTCATCTAATGCAACCACAGCTCCATCAGTCGACAGTATCGCAAATAGCATAGCTGAATTTCATTATGATCCTGATATCTTTGTTACTAATGACATGTGATTCCAGAGTTATGAATATTGATTGAAATTTGATTTCGCCAACCAAGATGATGCTTGGAAGGTTCGGCTGCTACTTCGAAAGTTGGGTGCAAGTGAGCTGGACAAGTACTGCAACTGCCTCTGAGCCCGCGAGATCGTTCATTTTCTGAGACAGTTCAAACATTGAGTCAACACTTTGGCGACAACTCGTCACTATTTAATACTCGTTATCGATGTTTGAAGCTAATTATGAATGAAGGCACAACTATAGTTCAGAGTGGTGGGTCAGGCTGATCTGAAGTGCATTTAGTACAGCAGCTACCTAATCAGAATAAACCTGCCCGTGCTACACCCAATTCATCCCACTCCAACTCAGTCCAATGTCAAAAATGAATCCCCCTGCCACTTGCTGGCACTGAGGCTCATGGCACTATGTACGGAACTGCCCATTTAGGCAACACTGATGCAGGAAGTGTAAGGTCATCGGGCATAAAAATGGTTTTTGCCTAAAGAGAAAACCGAACCTATCCAGAAGCGCCAAGAAGTCTGTTCCTAGATCCTGTACCAATGCATTGAGCCTAATAATATTTTCCTACCAGGTGAGGGGAAATTTATTACTCTTTATATTAACGGGCATTTGTGTAGATTGCAAATAGATACCGCATTTGAAGTCACCATCCTCTCACGAAAAAACTAGACCAAATTAGGCAGCCCAAGCCTGCTGCACACAACAGAGAAGCCTCGTAAAGCATGTGGTAATTACCTTCGTCTGTTAGGACAATTGGAATGTAAAGTTGCCTACCAAGACTCGTCATTTGCTGGGGTATGTTAGGTAACGCTAGCTGATCCTAATTTGCTTGGTTTAGATTGGTTCGACCAGCTAAAATTTGCTGATGTCCCGTTAAATACCATATGCCACCAGGCATCACAACCATATGACCCCGAAGCATATACGAGGAAGCTGGTGACAGTGTTTTCAACCATTTTGAAACCTTGATTAGGTCGGCGCACTGCCATGAAAGCAACACTTCGGTTGAAACCTGGGGCTAAGACTGCTTTCCGTCCAAAGAGACCCTTACTCATGTAACATTAGCAACAGTAGATGAAGAGTTGGGTCGCCTTCAACGGCAAGGAGTTAATACTCCCGTCTCTTACTCTGCTTGGGCAGCAGCTATAGTTGTTATCAAGAAGGCCAACGGGATGATACGTATATGTGCTGACTTTTCCACAGGTCTCAACGCAGCTGTGGAACAGCATCATTATCCTCTGCCACTCTCAGCAGATCTGTTCACTATGCTGAATGGAGGAAAGTTTTTGGCAAAGCTCGATCTAGCTAATGCTTATTTGCAA
>OX103979.1:67498983-67528839 GCA_944470395.2 Schistosoma turkestanicum
CAGGTTTCTAATGGTGGTCTAATAACGATCGATTGATGATTTCACATGAATAACAACAATCTCTCTCTATATATATATATAACGAATATCACGAGCAGTTTAATCTGAAATCAATCCTAAAACAGTATTGTAAGTGTGCTTTCCCATCCTAGTATAGAGAGTATTTGATGCCGAGATAACAGACTATTCTTCAACTATCTATAGTTTTGTATTCACATGGATATAAAAAGTTGTAATATTTCATCGTGCAGATATTGTATTTTTTTTAAAGTATGCATACTTTTTTTTCAGGTAGGTCTTTTAGCGACTAACAATTTACATACCTTAAAAGTACTCATCAAATATATTGAAAGTTAGTTCTCATTGTGTATAGCAAATTAAATGATTGAAGTGAAATAAAACTGAATCAATATTAGGCTTTTTTTTCCTAAATCCTATAACTTATTCACCCGACTGTAGCAATTAGTTTAACGTCATAGTTGAGCGTGATGAACCGAAATCGAGTTACGTTTACTAGTACACTTGTTCTTTTAGATTCTATCACAGTAGATAGGTTGATCGAAGGTAAAGTTATACTGCTAACTATACTGGATAAGATGTGTGACTGTTATAAGATGTTTCCTTTAGATAATCAACATCTACAACGTCTCTGTATCTTTTGTGCTGCTATGATGTGACAACTTAAACTGTTTAACAAATGCAGGGAAATTCTACTTATGAATGATATCCTGTTTCAATAATAACACTCGTAGTTTGTAATGAAACTTTTGACACCTTAAAATCGTAATGCGTACTGCGCAGCAATTCGCCTTGGCCTACTATACGGATGCGAAACATGGCCAGTCTGAGAAGAGATATTCGATCATAGGTGTCTTCGAAGCATTATTCGTACATCCCGGGACAACCGAGTAAGCAATGCTGTCGTTAGGAAACGAGTACTAGGTATGGATGGCAGATCAAAAGATGAAGTAATGAAACTTCATCAGTTGAGGTGGTTGGGACGACGAGCTATGTTTTGTGGTGTAGGAGTATGTTGGAAGAAAGTTAGGGGCGGCCAAACCAAAACATGGCAGAAATTCATGAAGTCACGGACAAGTGGACTGAGTCATGTTGTTAAATGTAGGCTACCTAGTTTGGGTCGGCGAGACGAAAGTAACCGATTATCAGACACCTTGAACGGACATGGCTCAAAATCGTTTGCAGTGGCGCAGGTACATCCACTCTTTGTGTTCTCTCAAATTCTAAGCTTCTGATTACCTCATCATCTCTATCTTTCTCCCTCTAAAACAAACTCACAGAATTATGCTTCTTGAGTTATATCTTCGCTTCTCCATTACTGCTAATACTTCTACTATTTCTACCACTATGTGATTTGATCTTACGGTTGTGTCTCTGTGCTAATGCGGTATGGTAACTTGAACTGATGTACTTACGTACGAAGTTCTACGTTGTAACTAACTGACTCACTAACCTTTAAATCTATCTATCCACTTAGTCAGGTGTAATTGTGAGTAGTTCAATTTTTTCTGTAACTTTATTTACCATTTATTCTTAAAATGTTTGAATTAACGAAGCATGTTTGTATGTATAATTCTACAACAGATCTATCAGTTTGACGTTATTATATTAAGAATAAGGAATAATGAGATTCACTCATATTATTTCTTCAAATACTCTTAAATATTATTATTCAACTATCTAAACACTTGTAGTGTATAGTGTAAAAATTTGTTGAGCTCATTGGGGTTGTCCAAGCCGTTGGACAAACCAGTCAATCCATTCTTCTCATGTCATTAATCACGTGCCTTTCGATCTTGTTTTCATTTGAATGTGTGTGTGTGTCTGTGTGCATGTTTACTTTGCTTGCCACATGTGTGGCCTCTTTTTGTCTGACTATCACTACTAGTCTCATACCTTATCTCTGATTGAGTTGACTCCGTCACCTTCCTCCAGTTCACTTCGTCTTGGTTGAACGCTTTTTATATCCTTATGTCTGTCTGTATAGACGATTGCATTGAAATAAACTTATCTAACTAAATCCATATTTGGCTTCTTAGTAACGAGGTTCAGCTAAGTACGATACATGTAACTTGGAGCGAAGATCTATTTCCTAACATATATCAGTCATTCGTCCGAATTGCAGTCAGATCTCAGTCCATTAAACACTTTTGGGAGATACTATCATTTAAAAAAATGTGTGAATAACTCATTTTAATTGTCAATCTTATCCATATTGTCTTAACCATAAGGAGAACATTTATCTGCTTAAGCATATAAGTAAGTATATTGTAATGAACAACTGAGATAGGACAAGTTTATACAAGCTTATACTTGTTCGAACTAGTAATAAATAAAGTGAGACAGTCGTGTGATAAGTAAATGTATCATTTCTATCATGTCCGTTGTTTTATATTTAGTCATATAATTAGTTATATAAATGACTGTTTAATTATTTGACTATCTTATTGTATTAAGTCTAAGAGTTATTTTTTATTCATTTACTTCTTCCAACAGTAACACACACACATTTCCTTTACTTTTTAACCTGTACACTTTCATTGTGTCATTACAGCAGTGTGTTTCAAATATCATAACTCTCAAACACTGTATTTTGGCTTCTGTTTTCATATTGTTGATAGTTATAGTAGTAAAATTGTCCTAATTATCTGATGATAAGAAGCTTTATAAAATGATTATGTATTGGGTTTAGATCTAGTTACTAAATTTATCAATACTGCTAATTATATTTTATTGATTAAAAGTTATGAAGTGTGTCCATTTAGTTTAAGTGACTTAACATTAAGGTCCACCTATATTGGACACTAATTAATTGAAGGTAATCGAGAGAACCACTTTGTACCACCTAGATTTCACTCAAGTCGACACTTGTGAACAAAGCGTATTTGCAGTTTCTCAGTTGCCAACCTGCGTCACTTATAGCGTAGGCGAGATATCCGTTTGCTGACTAAACGGCGAGTGTACTGCGCAGTGGTTCGTTCCGTCTTACTTTATGGCCGTGAAACATGGCCAGTGAGAGTAGAAGATATTCGTAGGTTACTGGTTTTCGATCATAGGTGTCTTCGAAGCATTGCTCTTATATCCTGGGACACCCGAGTGAGCAACGCTGCTATTAGGAATCGGGTGCTAGGTAAGAATGGCAGATCAATAGATGAAGTAATGAGACTTCATCAGTTGAGGTGGTTGGGACATGTATTGCGTATGTCCAACCACCGACTGCCTCGTCGAGCTTTGTTTTTTAGTGTAGGAATAGGTTGGAAGAAAGTTAGGGGCAGCCAAACCAAAACATGGCAGAAATCCATGAAGTCATTGACAAGTGAACTGAGCCATGTCAGTAGTTCTCGACTACCTGGTTGGGGTCCGCGACATGATAGTAACCGATGGTTAGAGACATTGAATGACATGGCTCAAAACCTTTTGCAATGGCACCGGTGCATTTATCCTTTGTGTTCTCTGAAATCCTAATCTTCTGGATTCTTCAACACCTCTAGTTTTGACTTTTTAAACTTTTCTCACTGAATCATACTTCTTGAAAAATATCTTCTAATCCTAACCTCTCGGATTACTTCGAATACCTTTACTACCTTTTCTACTATTGGATTGGAATTGACAATTATATCTCTGCGCTGATAAGGTTATGGCAACATGAACTGATGTACTTGCGTCCAAAGTTCTACGTTGCATCTGACTGACTGACTGAGTTTCTCACTGAGATTGGAATGAAGATCAGTCAGTGCCAGTGGAATTTCGGTCATTTTTTTTAGATTCAAACAATCTAATATTGGTTACTGCCCAGTATTAACTAACGAGTGTGAGTATCCTGTTTGTGACCTGAGAATAGTTCAGTAATTAGTTAGAAATATGTACACTGAAAAAGATTGACAGTCAACATAAGATTACCTACTGAGTCGTGGTAAAGCTATTTGCCGCTTATTACTTGATAATTGATATATTTAACTTTCAACTAATGAGTCTCACATTCAAACTCTGTTCTTTGACTATAATGATTCAAGTCACCTGGTAGTATTGCTTTCCCTCATTTCAAAACTGCTCCTTCGCCTTGTTCCAGACATATGGAATTGAAAATTTATATCCGTTTTTTGGCTTTACACTATCTATAATTGTCTAAAGATTTCGTCAGAATCGTAAGTAATTGATCGTTGGGTCATCTACTTACTGTCCATGGTGAAAGTTAATCAATGCTTGATGTTAATTTTGGCGATATGTACATACATAGCAATTCCATTAGCTAGATCCAAACTACTCATTAGTAGTATGGTGTATTTGTTACCTTTTAATTCATGAAAATATAATGGTATAAATTTCATACAATTAAAACTTTTAATTTGGAACTCACGGTTTAACCCATTTTCATCAGTTTATTTTGAATAAGATAATCACTATCAAACCTTCAGTGTTAATCGGTTGTGCGACGATGATATAGTGTATGCAATTTTAGAAAAACATTAAAGTATACCTGCGTTTATCTTCCAAACCACAGTGAATACTGTATGTATATACATAAATGAGGTTGAAATCTATCTGTAGTATAACTGTTTAGCATTCTCATAGATCTTAGTCAGTCAGTCAGCTACAACGCAGTACTTTGTACGTTTGTACATCACATTAGCATAGCGAGATCGATTCAAATCCCATAGTGGTAGAGGTAGTAGAAGTATTAATGGTAATCGAAAAGATTAGTGATCGAAAATATGATTCGAGAAGTATATCACAGTCAAATAAATTTAAAAATCGGAAAATGGTCTTGAGTAATTTACCAATTTCGGTTGGCCTATCAAAAACAAATCGATTTGTCATTGAATAGTAACCATTGTCATTAATATTCAATCCTTACTACTGATTGGTTTCCATCGATCAAGTTGGACTATTAGTCAATAGTCAGCTAACGGTATATTCTAATTTCAAAGAGATTTTTATCTAGCTTGAACTTGATTCTTGAATTTATCAAAAAAATTCGTAATCTTTGTATCGTAGTGTGGTTGATTTCTCAGTCAGTCACAACGTAGAACTTTGTACATGAGTACATAAGTTCAGGTTGCCATACCCCATCAGGACAGAGACGCAACTGTCAGTTCAAATCCAATAGTGGTAGAGATAGTAGAAGTATTAGCAGTAATGAAGAAGATTAGGGATCGAAGATATGATTCGAGAAGTATAATTCGCTGAGATAAATTTAGAAGGAGAAAGACAAAGATGATGGGGAATTCAGAAGATTAGAATTTGAGAGAACACAAAGAGTGGATGGACCTGCGCCATTGCAAACGATTTTGAGCCATGTCATTCAAGGTCTCTAACCATCTGTGACTTTCATCTCATGGAACCCAACCAGGTAGCCTATATTGGTCAATATGACTCAATCAAGTTGTCAGTGACTTCATGGATTTCTGCCGTGTTTTGGTTTGGCCGCCCCTAGCTCTCTTCCAACCTACTCCTACACCACAAAACAAAGCTCATCGAGGCAGTCGGCGGTTGGGTATTCGTAACACATGTCCCAACCACCTCAAACGATGAAGTGTCAATACTTCAGTTGATCTATCATCCCTACCTAGTACTCGTTTCCTAACGATAGCATTACTTACTCGGTTGTCCCAGGATATAAGAGCAATGCTCCGAAGATATGTATAATCGAATACTAGTAACCTACGAACATCTACTCTGAACGGCCATGTTTCGCATCCGTATAGTATGACAGAGCGAACAGCTTTTTTGTTGCTTTATCGTTTGTTCTATTGTTCTATCTTAACTTATTAAGTTTCTACTTTACCTTAAAAAGTATATTTTTTCATTTCTAATTATATAATACAATTTTTAGAATGAAGAGATTTCATCGTTAAAATCCAAAATCAATCATTTAGAGGTACAATATTCAACAGCTTCACAAAAAATCAAAGATTTACATAATAAACTAATCTGTCTTAAACGGTACGTTGTATAATTGATATGATATAAGTAATTTCCGCTAGTTAATCTTGTGTATTTTCACGTGAATGATATCACGCTGTTGTTTGTAATGTGTGTAGTTAACCAAACCCACTTTATTAGATGGTGTTAAACAAATATGCATTACGAGGTTGTGAAGATTGTTAAGTTACACATTTTTTGAAACCATGAATCGATCAATGTTACACCACCATTAGAAACCTGGAAGCACTGGACGGCTGTTTCGTCCTAGTACCGAAGGTCCTGGGTTCGAATCCTGCGGAGAACAGGCTTAACAATCTTCACAACTCCGTAATGCAAATTACCTGTGCTCACTAGTGACTAGCTTCGTGAGGAATCTTCTCCGAGATCTAGTGGGAAGACGTGACCAGTGAAGTTCAACCTGTTCGGGTGTAGGCAGTGTCCACCGAAGACTGTGTATGAGGTTGCGCAACTCCGTGAATTGATCAAGTTAGACATTCACACCGTTAGGTACCGGCTCAGTGGTCTGACGGTTAGGGCGTTCGCGCACAATACCGAAGGTCCTGGGTTCGAATCCTGCAGGGTGCAGGAGTCGTGGATTCGCACTGTTGAGGAGTCCCATACCAGGACGAAACAGCCGTCCAGTGCTTCCAGGTTTCTAAGGTTGGTCTAACATTGATCGATTCATGGTTTCAAAAAATGTTAAACAATGATTTTATTAATGGTCTTTGTTTACTTTTTACTGAATAAAATTATTTGGGCTGATATTTTCTACCGAATTGATCAAGCCTTCTTTATTCCTAATCGATTGTCCTCAACAGCTAGTTATATAATCATTATAGGCACATAGCTTGATCTCTGATCATTTAGTTAATTGATATCTGTGCTCTAAGTTGTGATAGATTGAAACTTTTTTCGTCTTTCCGATTGATCATAGTTTAATATGAGTGCCAAAAGTGGATAGATTCTTTCCTAGAATTTGCTTCACTCGGCAGTCTAAGATTTGAATACTCCCTTTGTTTTGTTTACACTAAACGTCATATCATATTATTTAAATGATAATCTATTTGCTAGGTAAGGATGGCAGATCAATAGATGAAGTGGTGAAACTTCACCAGTTAAGGTGGTTGGGACATGTGTTACGAATGGCTAACCATCGACTGCCTCGACGAGCTATGTTTTGTGGCGTGGGAGTAGGTTGGAAAAAAGCTAGGGGCGGTCAGACCAAAACCTGGCACGAATCCATGAAGTCACTGACAAGTGGACTGAGTCATGTTGGTAAATGTAGACTACCTGATTGGGGTCCGCGAGACGAAAGTCAACAATGGTTAGAGACCTTGAACGACATGGCTCAAAATCGTTTGCAATGGCGCAAGTGCATCCATTCTTTGAGCTCTCTCAAATCCTTATCTTCTGGAATCGTCAGCACCTGTACCTTTGTCTTTCTAACCTTATCTCACAGAATTATACTTCTTGAATAATATTTTCAAACCGTAGTCTTCTTCATTTCTATTAATACCTCTACTATCTATATCACTATGGTATTTGATTTGACCTTTGTGTCTCTTTGCTAATGTGGTATGGCAACATGAACTTATGTACATACGTACGAAGTTCTACGTTGCAACTGACTGACTGACTTGCTCAGAGACCTCCTCTATTGGTGAATAGCAAATTCGCTTTGTTGATTTCATGCTTCTTACGCAATTAATAGTTTGCCTTTCAAGTGACTCATCGTATCTTCAGGTAACAAGCGTATAAAATTTTTTTGATGTTTATCATTCTTCGGTTAATGTCAGTAGAGTAATAGACTTATATAAAGCAACCTTTTCGCTAATCAGATTTTCCTTCAAATGTAGTTAGAATCTTAGTTGATGTCAGAAAATAGTTTAATTAGTCGGGCAAATATTCGATTTATTTGGAAGGATTTGATTTGCAGGTAGTATTTGTTAAAGATTGATCTTATTCGGAGTACGTTTAGAAACCAGGGATATTGGGCAACTGTTTCGTCTTAATATGAAACCTGTTAGTTGTGCGCATCTGTAATCACACCGGGGATCTATCCCCAAACATACTGGTCTCACAGTAACTACATGACCGGCATCTGGCAGTTGAATTCAAACCTCAATCAATTTACACTATAATGCTACTGTAGTGAACGAGAACACAGGTGGGGCAACCGAATTGTATTTAACGAAAATTACAGAGTTACTAAGTAAAATTGGAAAACCATATCGTAAATCGTTCATTTGCAAAATAACAGTTCATCATATCGAACTGGACTGTTCCTGTTGCAAACCATCAATCCATTGTCACTATTCATGCGTTTCATACAAATTCCATTGTGTTCTTCAAACTCTTCCTTTCTTGATCTTCCCCCATATTCTGCTGCCAGACATTACGTTGACGCTCACGTCATATACTACTTATAAGCAGCTCGCACCACAGCACCACAATATCATTTATTCAAAATGTATGTATCTTTTTTTTTAAATTTCATTAGTGAACACATTGAAATGATAGATAAAACTCTATTAACTAAACATACTACTACAAAAAATGCAAACACTACTGTAGTGAAGGTGAATGATTCAGATGATGAATGCAATGACCAATCAAATCTCAGTGATAATGACAGTGTTTCATATTCTTCTCCTGAAAAATATGGTTTTCCCGATCGAACTGATAAATCTCGTCGGTGAGTTAATTTGTTTTACTTGGTGATTTTTCTGGATAGTTTTATTTCAGTGTGCTAACGTAGTATGTCAATTTGAGTCAACTCGCATATATATGTCAGATTGCGTGTTGCTTATGACCAATCGAAACAGTTTAGTGGTTTAAATAATGATCTTAGTGTGCTTGTGTGTTACGTCATGTATGCTTATTCTTATTTATGTCTTGGAAAAGGGTAATAGGTAAGGATGGCAGATCAATTTATGAAGTATTAAAACTTCATCGGTTGACGTGGTTGGGACATGTGTTACGAATGCCAAACCGCCGACTGCCTTGACGAGCGATGTTGTCATCCAGTCAGTCAGATGCAACCCAGAACTTCGTACGTAAGTACATCACTTCATGTTGCCATACCACATTAGCACACAGACGCAAATGTCAAATCAAATACCATAGCGATAAAGATAGTAGAGGTATTAATAGAAATGAAGAAGACTAGGGTTTGAAGATATTATTCAAGAAGTATAATTCAGTGAGATAAGATTAGAAAGACAAAGGTAGAGACGCAGACGATTCCAGAAGATTAGGATTTGAGAGAGCTCAAAGAATGGATGTACTTGCGCCATTGCAAACGATTTTGAGCCATGTCGTTCAAGGTCTCTAACCATTGTTGACTTTCGTCTCGCGGACCCCAACCTGGTAGCGATGTTGTCAATTGTAGAAGTAGGCTGGAAGAAAGCTAGGGGTGGCCAAACCAAAAAATATCAGAAATCCGTGAAATCACTGATAAGTGGACTGAGTCATGCTGTAAGTGTGGACTGCCAGATTGGAGTCCGTGAGCCATTAGTAATCGATATTTAAATACTTTGAGTGACATGGCTCAAAATGATTTGAAATGGCGCAGATGCATCATTGTGACCGCATGAGGTCAGGACCTTTTCTTATCTTCTCTTAAATTTATTTCACAGTATAATACTTTTCGAATCATATCTTCGATCCATAATCTCCATTACCGCTAATACTACTACTGTCTCTCCTACTATGAGATTCGGCTCGACAATTCGATCTCTCTGTGCTAATGTTGTTTGGCGACTTGAAGTGGTGGACAAAAGTACAAAGTCCTTCGTTATAGCTGACTAACTGGATGACTATTTAAAACTTAGTGATTAGTTAAGTCTTTGAATTCACGCTACCTAATTAAACACACTTGATTAAGTAGTGAATGTTTATCGGCTGGGGTAAAATTAGGATACGTATTACATACGCTTAGCAACCCCCTAACTCGATACTCAATGCTAAATGGTGTGGCAAGAAGTTGAAATAAAAATAGGGAATATTAAAAAAAAGACATGGGATTAGCACATCAAGTCATTTAGTGTTGAACTGGATCAGGTCTAGATTATCTGGTTTGTATTCATACCATTACAGTAACATTTGGTTGGGGGCGTTGAGGCGAATTGCTCAGAATCGGGTGCAAGTTCTTTAATTTTAGAATTATCTTATACTTTTCTATTCCATACGGGTATTATGGGGTGTAGGAAGGATTTGATTTCGACCAATTTGGTCTCGTGTGCTGTTACGGGTATGAGGGCGGTTGTCACTTCCTGGATGCCCACACCGTGGACGGTTTTTTCTTGAGGAACCTGAAAAGGAAGGTAGATTAGCGTTGGTCTGAACGACCTGCGAGCGTGACCGTAGAGCCCAAGGGACAACTACTTGAGGCCGGTCACGCACGGCCTTTTTATGAATGGTTTTTTGAGTATTAGCTCCGCTCTTAAAGACCCTTAGTGGGCACCCTTACCGCCGGAGACGGAAATCCGTGAGGTAGGGTGAGGTGTGACATTTTTGGCGTCGACGTTTTCTAACTCTTCCTTCCTTGTGAGAAGGCAGCATCGCTACAGATGCTGGTTGTCTGAGGGAAACACCTTACTGCTGTCACACCCCTCCACAGTCAGTCAGCAGTACGACTTGGCCCTCAAACCTTGAGTAGCTGCTTTTAGTCTCATCGTTCTCCAATCGACCTGCCTGGCATAGTAGAACCTTCAGGAACATATGTCCCAGCCAATATAGCTCGGTTGGGTCATCACGATAGGCAAAGCCGACCACCACGTCAAGGTAGCAGCTTCGGTCGGGTATGGCAACATGAACTTATCTACATACGTACGAAGTTCTATGTTGCAACTGACTGACTGACTGACTAGTCCGTAAATTCTTTATTTCTTCTAGAATCCTATTTTATCCATGTCTCTATCCATACTACTACTGCTACTACTATTGCATTTGTGTGGATAATTTCATCTCATTGTGTTGATATGTTTTGTGAAAGATTCTATAGTGTTCTTAACTAAATAACTAATAGACTTATTCAGCTGCAAAGTAGTACAAAACAGCTCTCTTATTACTTTCTGCTTATCAGCAGTTTCACTCCGATTGACTCCGACCAATGATATAAAACTATTTAGGATTTCATTGAAAATCAATAAAATTGGCTTTTATTGCTTTATTGATGCACCTGTTTTTCACTATTATTATTATTATTATTATTATTATTATTATTATTATTATTTTTATCAATAGATTTATTTCTGTACTTTTAAATGATATAGAGATTGTTTTTTTATTTTTTAATTTGTTATTATATTCAATAACTGTTAACGGGACATAGATTAGATTAATGCATGATTGCGTTGTTGCACTCTGATTGGCTCTTTTGTATCCAATCAGCGCTAACCGATACTGAGGGAACATTCTAGAATCTTCTCGTGCAAAAACTTTAAGTATACTATAATGTTTTGGACATTTCTGTCTACCGTCTAACCTTGTTATTGGATTATAATCTCTTTCCCTGTTCAACCGTGTTCTGATTTGGGAGAACGTTTCGAGTGAATTGGTGTCCGAGAATACTAGGAATAACTGGGTTGTAATAAAGAGAGAATTATGACACATTTTTGATTTTGGGTTACATTCTGTGTAGTTAAGACCTGATATTACAGACGGTTTGTATCAAAGTTATGGTAGGAAATTACGATATGTATAAAGTTTATTAAATTGTAGGCGAAAAAGTCATTCATATTTATTGACATGTTGACTAAATACTGCAGCAAATTGAAGCTGGAAATTATGTAGCACAATCAATGAACTCAGTGTTATAATTATTTCTTGCTTGACCTGGCCTTGCTAATTATAGTAAGAAGTATTGATAAGGCGTAGAAAGTGTATTCTACAAACACCTAGAAAATATGAGGTTGACAAGCACACAAACCGACTGTATTTATACATGATAGAAACGTCCTTAGGAGAGCTACAAAATTAACGTACTAAAATAATACATCCACCAGTGACAGACAAGGATTTTGCGAGTGGGAAATGTAATCTCAAGGTCAACTGAGCAGCTTATGCGTGAAAACACAAAAAATATGAAATTCGAACCTTTATCAAATGAGTTCTGGGGATCTAACGTTCCCCACCAAGAAGAATTAATAGACTGGGAATAGAGAAATGTTAATTATAATCCAGATTGTTTTCTGTAACATGTGATATTTACTCGCGTCTCAAGCCGCAACACTAAGCAATAAGTGACACTAATCTCCATAAAATGTGCTCACTAGTGATTAGCTTCGTGAGGGAATTCTCAGAGTTCAAGTGAGAAGACGTGACTAGTGGAGCTCAACCCTGTCGGGTGTTGGCAGTAACTACCAAAGACAAATGGATGAGGTCGCTCAAATTCTATAGATTGATCAGAGTTAGACATTAACACTGTTGGATGCCGACCCAGTGGTTAGGCGTTCACGTGCAAGACCGAAGCTTCTGGGTTCGAATCGTGCGAGGTACAGGAGTCGTTGACGAGCACCGCTGATGAGTCTCATACCATGTTTCTAATGATTGATCGACTGATTATTTCAATGTACAACAACACTAATCTCCATAATTCTAATTGAAAAAATTTATTTATTGTCTTGTCTGATTATGATTTTTACACATTCGAAATCATCAATCAATCATTGTTAGACCACCATTAGAAACCTGAAAGCATTGGACGGCCGTTTCGTCCTAGTATGGGACTCCTCAGCAGTGCGCATCCGTGACTCCTGCTCCTCGCAGGATTCGAACCCGGGACCTTCGGTATTGTGCGCGAACGCCTTACCATCGGACCACTGGGCCGGCATCCAACTGTGTTAATGTCTAACTCTGATTGATCTAGGGATTTTGCGCGACCTCACCCATTTGTCTTTGGTAGTTACTGCCTACACCCGACAGGGTTGAACTCCACTGATCACGTCTTCTCAACTAGAACTCCGAGAATTTCCTCACGAAGCTAGTCACTAGTGAAAACTGTTACGATATTTTGGGGCACAGTTTTGGAGGTTTGCGGCCCAGTGGTCCGATGGTAAAGCGTTCGCCTACAATGCCAAAGGCCCCGGGTTCGAATCCTGCGAGGAGCAGGAGTCGTGGATGTGCACTGCTGAGGAGTTCCATACTAGGACGAAACGGCCGTCCAGTGCTTCCATATTTCTAATGGTGGTCAAACAATGATTGATTGATTGATTGATGACTTCAGTGTCATTACATTATCGATCTGATTATGATTTGTTGTATTACTGTTAAAGAGTTATTGAAGTTTGTTGGTTCATTCTTATCATACTGTATTCATTTTGCTGTTCACTGAATGTTTCTCTCTTTTTTTTATTCTCTCATTTTATTTTCTTTAAAGTAAATTATCTAAAGAATTTTCTAAATATATTGCTCATTTATTACCGGATGATGATTTAATGCTGAATGAAATGAATCATAATTTTCATTTAACCGATTCATTAGATGAATTTGTCATATTTTCAGCTCAATATATTGAAAAAATTTTACCATATTTAATTGATAAAGGCAAATTAGTAAGTAAATCGTGTTCATAACAGATTTACATATATATCTTCATTGTGTATTTTTTTCTTGGCCTGCACGTAAACACGTCAGCTCGATATACTTGAACTATTACGAGTTTACCTTAGTCGGAAAACGAGAGCGAGGATCAAGAATCCGGCGACACGATATGCTACTCAAATCGGATTATCCCGACCCCCCCCCCCCATATTTAGTAAAAAAATAAGAAGACGTGATATGAAGTAGAACATGTATTCTACAAGCATCCAGAAAGTACGAGGTCCGAATCCAGAAGAGAATCAGGATCCCGGACTAGGGATCCAGGATCGATCCCTGGTCGTGGTCATAAAACGTTACAAATTGGTCGAATAGGAAACAGCATTGAATTCTGTGGCATTGACAGTTAAGACGACCAATAGGAAGTAACATTTGAAATGACATTGATAGTCTGGATGACCAATAGGAGACATTATTGAAGTATTTGACTTTAACAGTTAAAACGATCATGATTTTGACCAATGGAAATGGACCAATAGGATTTGACCAATAATTCTCTTAGGATATTGGATGAATATCCTAACACATTTGTTGACTGAGTAGGCTAAAAACGCATAATACCGTATATGTGTGTAGTTTGAAACAATATCATTCTCACTATGATCCTCTAAAGGATGATTGAAGGTTGTGTGCACATTGGTGATAACTCATAGAACGTGGATGAAACAACTTTCTACTATGCTCAATGGTTTTCAAAGACTTGTCAGTTGATATTTTGTTGTGATGACTTCAAATATGAAGTAGAAAAATTTCTATGTAAAATGTTAATCGTTACTGTAACCGCTCCCTATAAATCAAGATTTATTGAACAAAAAAGATGGTTGGTGCAACATATTTAGGCTAATCATTAGGATTTAGATCCAATTATTGGAGAAGGGAGATGAAATGGCGTCTTATTGTTCCAGTCTTAATTTTGAACGTTAGAAATCCAACTAACAACCATTCATAGTTGCAACCTTGAGGTTAATAATCGGGCTTGCTTATTACGATCACGGAATTAATGGATATTGGAGAAAATACTTATTCTTTTAAGTCCTACCATTGGTGCCATGTTAGTTGGAAAACGGTATGATTAAAAATAATCTGTTAAGGTCTGAGGGCTAAGTTATGTTGTCGGATTTATTGAAGTGTAACAACAGTAAATTGGTAGTGGATAGGACATACATTGAGTGAGGCAAGCTCTCACTTGAACTCCTCAAAACCAAAGGAGATGAAGAAGAAGACCAATGAATGCATTAACTCGAGAAATGGAAGCAGACATGAGAAAAATCAACAGGAATTGGATAGAACTTGGAAAAGAAGGCTCAGGACAGAGTAGGTTGGAGAATGTTGGTCGGCAGCTTATGCTACATTCGGAGTAATAGGCTTAAGTAGATACTAATAAACAGCACTAAAGTGTTTTCATTAAACGACTAGTATCTTCAGCGATTTCGTCTTCTAAAAATTGAAGGAGATGGTTAGAAAAAGTTGCTCCTAAAAATAATATGCCTCACCTCACCTTTATTATTTTCGTTCCTAGTAGTAGAGCAACGAACCTTTAGTTTTTCTACACTCCTGCTATTTTCTCTGGAAAAGTATGAACTAGCGCATAGGAAAACTGATGCTGCAATCCACATGTTGGTTTGCAATAAGTGCAATTGATAACAGAATGAAACTTATCGGAATGTCACCATGCTGTGTAACACTCATGGATGCGAATATAATTTGTGATATGCTATATGATATATGATAAGACAAACTTTTCTAAATACAAAGGCTGACTAAATGCTCGCATAATCTGTCTCGTTAATGTTGGAAATATTTACATTTGCATCTCATTCAAGAATGCTTTATGAAATTGATATGGCATAGTTAACTGTTTCGTTTTGTTGGAACACGTTCAGGCGAGGAGGATGAACTTCATTCTGAGTAAACTAATATCTAGAATTAACTTTACTAAATGAATGGTAAGATACGTTGAGTTCAACAGAACCATTCAGCTCAATGATCTGAACCGATTGGTTCATGTACTCAGTTTCAATGATATTATTCATGGTCAAACAAGTAATAAATGGTAGACAACCAAAAGAGAGTCATCAAGCCTAAAACGTATGCAACATTTGAGGTTTGTACCGTCAGTTTTGTGGTCACTAATGCAGATAGATACCATTCGGAAGCCTGCTGTATTTTTTCTCACGCCGTAGCCAATGACAGTAATGTTTTGTACAAGCAATAGGTATAAAACAGCCATATCGAATACAAATACGGTTATACATACAAAGTTACAGAAACTAAGATGATTGATACAGTATTTAACCAAGATCGATAAAAACTATTGAATCTTTCTTTCATTACAAACTCAACAAAATCTACTTAAAACCAGATACACGGGCGTTTTGCGAGTCGTTCTTGCTGTGTTAACTTCGTACTATAAAAGCCTAACAGTCTGCATGGAATCGCTATTTCGGTGTGGGGTTATAGAGATTGTTGAGTTACTTTTTAGAATCATAAATCGATCAATGATAGACCACTATTAGGAACCTGCAAGCACTGAAAGACGGCCGTTTTGTCCTGGTATAGGGACTCATCAGCAGTGCGCATCCGCGACTCCTGCAACTCACCGGATTCGAACCCAAGACCTTCGGTCTTGTGTGTGAACCTCTTGACAACTGAGCCGACATTAAACGGTGGTAATGTCTAACTGCAATCAATTCACGGTCTTGGCAACTTCATACACTATCTTCGGTGAGCACTGCTTCACACCCGAACAGGGTCGAACTCCACCGTGCTTCCAGGTTTCTAATGGTGGTAGTCTAACATTGATCGATTCATAATTTAAAAAAAGGAAATCAATATTTCTTATCATGTACGTTTTATGTTAAGCTTTTTCGTTTAATTCTACAAGAAAAAAAACCGAACACTTTTCATCTCATCTTGTTTTGCTCAATTTTTTTTTTGTGCAGATATTTCTTCCTTTATTAGTTCAAATTATTTGTTTACATTCTAATGCATCAGTACGTGATCAATTTCTATGCTTATTATTTGATCTTCTTTCATCATCTACCTCATCCTCCACTACCACATCAATATCATCCTCATCAATTGAGCATAAAATCTCAATGGATTTTATGCATTCACCAAGTCTTATTAAAATGAATACTGGTGGTGGTGATTCAATTGGTCAAATAAATCATGATGAATTCTCTAAGCATATATTAAATGCTTTACGATTATTAGCTTCATATTTAGGTAAGTAAAGTAATGTTTAATTGATTTTGTTGTTTGATACAACTGTTAGAGACGTGAGATCCCCAGAACTCGCTTGATAAGTGCTTTAATTTTGGATTTCATGTTTGGGAGCATTGGCTGATTAGTTGACCTTGAGATTTCATTTCCCACCAGGAAAATCCATGGCTGTGATTGGCTGCTGTGTATTTTAGTGTGCTATTTTTGTGATTGTCCCAAGGACGTTTCTATGATGTATAAATAAACGAAATTAGTTAGCTTGATTGCATTGTGCTTGCTGGGTGTTTGTAGAATATACTTTTTACGCTTATCTAGACTTTTCTTTTGCCGTTTTCGGATCGAGATAGCCTACATGGATGCTGGTTCGTTGTCTCCTTCGCTTTTATCGACTAAGGCTAGACCAAAACATGGCAGAAATCCATTAAGTCATTGACAAGTGGACTGAGTCATTCTGGAAGTGTAGATTGCCAGATTGGAGTCCGTGAAATATTAGCAATTGATATCTAAATACATTGAGTGACATGGCTCAAAGTCGTTTGCAGTGGCGCAGGTGCATCCACTCTTTGTGCTCTCTCAAATCCCAATCCTCTGGATTCTTTAGCACCTTTATCTTTTTCTTTTTAAGTTCATTTTACTGTATTCTTCTTCTTGAATAATATCTTCGAACCATAATCTTCTCTATTAATACTTCTTCTTCTATTACGTCTACCACTATGGGATTTGTAATGTCAGTTGAGTCTCTTTGTGCTCATGTGTTATGGCGACTTGAAGCGGTGTATGTACGTACGAAGTTCTGCGTTGTAGCTGACTGACTGAATGAATGGAAATTGTAGATCAAATTGAAAAAAAATCACCTGAATCTTTTTTAGTCACTTGGTAATAGTAATTATCGCCATGCTTACAGTCAGTTGCAACGTAGAACTTCGTACGTAAGTACATCAGTTCATGTTGCCATACCACGTCAGCACAGAGATATAATTGTCAATTCAAATCCAATAGTAGAAGAGGTAGTAAAGGTATTAGAAGTAGTCGGAGAGGTTAGGATTAGAAGATATTATTCACGAAGTATGATTCAGTGAGATAAGTTTAGAAAGTAAAAACTAGAGGTGTTGAAGAACCCAGAAGATTAGGATTTGAGAGAACACAAAGAATAAATGCACTGGCGCCATGCTTACATTGATTGCTCATTGATTGGGGACAAATTTCCTTTTTGTGCGGATCGGATTTTCTCGATCAAGTTACAGTGTGTGGTCAATAATCTAAGTAAATCGTTTCCTACCGATCGTATCCAATCACCTAACATCGAAGCGTACTGTAACCAATATTGAGTCATTTAGAGTAGCTGCCGTTTGCAACTTGATTGATACAATTCGGTTAGCACTAATCATTATATGAACATGACATTAACCCATTCATTACCTAGTGATCGATCAGTATACATATATATTTCAGTCTTATAATAAGTCGGTTGGCGTTCAAATAGGTCATCGGTTACTCCTCAGACTGTAAATCCAAGTACGACCATGAGTGTGTGGAAAGTCTTCCACTCTCACTTAAAACTCTATCGAATGGTTACGCCTGAGTATCATGAGGAGTGGGTATCAAACGCTAAACCACCAGGTTTATAAGCAGAATACTCACTTAAAGAAGTTTGAAAACTATCATTCTAAACCACTGATATACACAGACTCTAGGATCACTGGTTATTATTAAACTGCACATCCTGGCGTTGCTTCATATCCATATAGATAAGATTTCTGCTACTCCCTAAGTAAACCATGATTATTGTATCAACCTGGCTACACGCTTTAGACTGGCTGAATTCTATTAGTCATTAGTAGAGAAAACTTCTCACAATCATTAAGTGACATCGTTTGTTCGTTCACCTGTGGTGGTGATCTTGGATGACCATTTGCAATGTTAAGTTGGAAATTGTCATTATATAATTTAACGGAGTTTTGTACATCAATATTTTTTAATCAATATTTCTGTTATAATTTATTTTATAGGTCCTGCTCGTTTGGAAGGTGAACTGTTACCAGGATTATGGTTACAAATAAATAAATGTGCAATATCTGATCTATCTAAAAGACTTCTTTTATTATCAGCATGCGGTGTAATTGCTCCTCATCTTCCGGTTAGTTCAATGATTATAATGTATGTATGATGTATGATTGGTTTATATTTTCATCTGTCATAATGTGAAACTCAGTTAGGTGCTTGTGATTACCTGATGAATGAACCTGCCTTCAAATGAAAGTAGATACATTGTGTGCTGAGAGGGAGAATATGAGGAAATCTAAAGAAAAGAATCAGAGAAACGGAAAGCGAACAACTTTTAAACATTCATCAAGCTAGAAGCTTATTCGTTTCTTATCGGAAGATTTATTCCGACGTCGATTCTAGCTAAACCCCGATGAATCTACCCAACATCGAAGCAGCATCCACACACCTTCAAATCAATGTTGGACCACCAGATCAGCATGGCCATCAGACAAATCAAGGCCGGTAAAGCAGCGAGACGAGACAACATTCCAGCAGAGGTACTGAATGAAGACGTAGCAATAACTGCACAGATACTGTACATCCCCTTCAGTAAGATTTGGGATGTAAAACAAGTACCAACAGACTGGAAAGAAAGACACCTGATCAATATAACAAAGAAAGGCGATTTCGGCAAGTGTAAGAAGTATAGGAGCATAACTCTACTCTCAACACCAGGAAAAAGAACAGATTATGCCGAGAATTGGAAATACACATGAAAAGAATGAACGGCAATTGGATAGAACCGGGAAAGAAGGCCCAATGTTGAGTCGGTTGGAGAATGAGGACATTTGACCTCACTCGTGAATGCTTAACCTCTTGACCACTGAACCGTTATCCAATGGTGTTAATGTCTAACGTCAACCAATCGACGATATCACGTAACCACCACCCATTGTCTTCGGTGGGTAACTGTCTCACACTCAACATGGTCCACTAGTTTCGTGAGTAAATTCTTGGAGTTCTAGCGAGAAGCCATGAGAAATGGATTAATTGAAGTTAGACATTAACACTATTGGATAATGGTCCAGTGGTCAAGAGGTTAAACAGTCACACATCAAACCGAATGTCGTGGGTTCGATTTCCGCTACAGGTTCGTATATATATATAATGGTAATTCGTTGGGTGTACACCTGCGTTCATGTTTGTCGATAGATTCACTTTCTCAGGATAAAAAACACTCAATATGAAGATTAGACAGACCATTCTAAAAATTCGTTAATATATATTTTGTTTTTAAAAGAGTTAAAATGTTTCGGCGTTTGACCTTAGCAGTGTAAACATAAGCGGGATAGCAATTTCTCATTATAGATTATTTCAGTTCTTCTATAAATGAACTATGTTTGAATTTCTGGGAAACACAAATCTTTGATCTAGTTTAGTAATTACAATGTTGACAAATTTCAATCATAATACGCCCAAGATTAATGACTTTCTGTCCAACTTGTGTAATAAGTTGTCAATAAATTGTCTACACAAAACAACTATTCACATATCGGACCACATTTTCGAAATATTAAATCAATCTAGAAACTGATCATTTAGGTTTAAACCTTCCAGGTGACCTTTTTTGTTAATGTATAGAGTAAAGTAATTCCTCCCATGGGAATATACTAATTCTCATTGTTACTCTGTCTTCATTTGATTATTTAGCCATAGTTCACGGAAAGTGTAATCTTCAGAGTTCTATGTGTGTTCAATGATAATCTGTTGCTCATGAACCTTCTTTATATGATAAAATACAATATTTCAGTCTATCCAATAGGTAACAAATAAAGTAAGGGGATTTAGCTATTATTCTACATGTTTTTCAATATTAGAGCATAATACAGAAGTTGTCAGTTGATATTGTTCAGAAGAACAATGAAAGCTCCACAACCAAAACATTCAGCTCAAAGAACGATACACCACTACAATTTTTTTCACACTTCTGATCTGATTTACAGTAGTGACATAGCGCATATTTCTAATGAAATTAGTTCTCGTCAAATCTATTGTTTATTTCTATCAGCTAAGTACGTGCACATTGTGTTTCCTTAATCACATCCAGTATAGAATTGTTCTCAGTTGGATAATTAACTTATGCTACATACGTACCCGACCGTAGCTGCTACCTTGACGTGGATGTCGGGCTTGCCTATCGTGATGACCAAACCGAGCTATATTGGCTGGGACTTATGTTCATGAAGGTTCTACTATGAGAGGCAGGTCGATTGGAGAACGATCAGACTAAAAGCAGCTACTCAAGGTTTGAGGGCGAAGTCGTACTGCTGACTGCAGAGGGGTGTGACGGCAGTAAGGTGTTTCCCTCGGACAACCAGCATCTGCAGCAATGCTGCCTTCTCACAAGTAAGGAAGGGTTAGAAAAGGTCGACCCTAAAAATGTCACACCTCACCCTACCTCACGGATTTCCGTCTCCTTGGGTAAGGGTGCCCACTAAGGGCTTTCAAGAGCGGAGCTACTACTCAAAAACCTGAAGCAGTTGTGCGTTGGGCTCTGCGGTCACTCTCCCAGGTCTCTAAAACCAACACTAATCTACCTTCCTTTTCAGGTTCCTCTAGAAACAACCTTCCACGGTGTGGTCAGCCGGGAAGTGACAACCGCCCTCATACCCGTAACAGCACACGAGACCAAATTGGTCACAATCAAATAACAGCTTCCTATGTAAAAATCTTCGCCTAATCATTTAATTTTAACATGTCCAATTTTGTCAATCAGTTTTTTTTCCTCACTTTTTTTTCTCTATAATTCTTTTTCTCTTTCTTCATTTTTTTGTTTTATTTTGTTTCTATTAATATGATATGATTTTATTTTCGTACAGTCGCATTTACAATCTTCCATCATGTTAAGTATTATTGAATCGAGTTTAGATGAAGAACGTCATCCAACAGTATTAGCAGCCAGTATACGTTCTCTATCATGTTTAATTAGTTCCATGTCAGATTCACATAAATTGCCACAAATTATACGTCGACTTAATGCATTACTTATACAAACAATAAATATATTTAATGATGTACAACAATTGAAAATATTTTATTTATCAAATAAACACTCATCATCATCATCGTCAGCGGTAACATTCACGACGATGACAACGACAATGACAACATCAACAACAACAGTGCAATCCTTGTCGAATCCTATATATCATACTACAATGAATTATTTTCTATCCTCTATAGCTCAATGGTGTTTAGAATTAGATTCAATTGAACAAATTCTACTTGATCCATGGTTAATACATTTTGATAATTATATTTTAGTAAGTTTATTGTTTTAAAATTTCATATTCAATGTTTACAATGTGATTAGAGGAGTTAGTCAGTCAGTCAGTCAGTCAGCTATAACATAGAATTTCGTACGTACGGTATCCGTTCGCTGACCAAAGGACGGGTGTACTACGCAGCAGTTCGCTCCGTTCTCCTATATGGATGCGAAACATGGCCGTTAAGATTAGAAGATGTTCGTAGGTTACTAGTATTCGATCATAGATGTCTTAGAAGCATTGCTCGTATACCGTGGGACAACCGAGTAAGCAATGCTATCGTTAGGAAACGAGTACTAAGTAAGGATGGCAGATCAGTAGATGAAGTATTGAAACTTGATCAGTTGAGGTGGTTGGGACATGTGTTACGAATGCCTAACCAGCGACTGCCTCGACGAGCTATGTTTTGTGGTGTAGGAGTAGGTTGGAAGAAAGCTAGGGGCGGCCAAACCAAAACATGGCAGAAATCCATGAAGTCACTGACAAGTGAACTGAGTCATGTTGGTAGATGTAGACTACCTGGTTGGGGTCCGCGAGACGATAGTCACCAATGGTTAGAGACCTTGAACGACATGGCTCAGAGTCGTTTGCAATGGCACAAGTGGATCCATTCGTTGAGCTCTCTCAAATCCTAATCTTCTGGAATAGTCAGCACGTCTACCTTTGTCTTTCTAACCTTTTTTTCTACTACCTTTATCACTATGGGATTTGATTTGACATTTGCGTCTGTGTGATAATTTGGTATGGCAACATGAACTTATGTACATACGTACGAAGTTCTACGTTGCAACTGACTGACTGACGTACGTACGAATATCAGTTGAGGTTGCCATACCACGGTAGCACAGAGATGCAATTGTCGATTCAATTCCTATAGTGGTAGTAGAAATGATCGAAAAGATTAGGGTAGGCGTATAATCTAATCAAATAAAGGTAAAAAGAGAAAGATAAAAGTGATGAAGAATTCAGAAGATTAGGATTTAAAAGATGACAAAAGAAAGAATACACCTGCGCCATTGCAAACAATTTTGAGCCATGTAATTCATGATCTGTAACCATCGATTACGATTATCTCGCGGACCGCAACCAGGATAGTCAACACTTACTAACATGGCTCAGTCCAGTTGTCTCGTGGAACCCAACCAGGTAGCCTATATCGGTCAACATGACTCAATCAAGTTGTCAGTGATTTCATGAATTTCTGCCATGTTTTGGTTTGGCTACCCCTAACTTTCTTTCAACCTATTCCTACATCGCAAAACATAGCTCGACAAGGCAGTCGGTGGTTGGGCATTCATAACACATTTCATAATCACCTCAACTGATCAAGTTTCACTACTTCATCAATTGATCTGTCATTCTCACCTAGAACCCGTTTCCTAACATCAACATTACTTACTCAGTTGTCCAAAGATATACGAGCAATGCTTCGAAGACACCTACGATCGAATACTGGTAACCTTACAATATCCTCTTCTCTTACTGACGAAAACAACTGATGCGCAATAGATTCACCATTTGGTTAGTAGACGAATATCTCGCCTACGCCATAAGTGATACAAGTTGAATGACTAGAGCAAAGTGTTGGGATTTTCAGTATGAGTGTCCAATTAGTTTGATGATTCCAGATCCCAGTTTATCTATACAGACATTATCGTTTAGAGATGGTGGAGAAAATTTGTAGCTCAGGTAGATGATTGTAATAGAGTTTCGTTCTTTTAGCTGGATGTTTTGTTTCTCGGCCAAATCAAGACATCAGTTCATGAAATTACTGACGATTGGTCTGAGTCATGCGTGTAAATGTAAACTACCAAGTTTTGGTCTACGCAATGGCCATGATCACCGGTTGAACACGTTCGGTGATATGATTCAGCATCAGTCACAATGGCTTAAGACACATTCATATTATTAACCTTGAATTGATGCAACTAAGTACTTATTGTCTTGTTGTTTTCAAGTTCCTGTCTATCATACCCAAGCCATGAATTCAGGATTGAACAATTCAACCTCTAAGATAAATATACATACATTTCAAACAAATTTAATTTATCTATACAGACATATTGTATTGTACTACTATTGAAAAAAATGCACACACCAAAATAGTAGCCAATGAATAAAGGCCATTCTAAATGAATTGCTTAACTATTTTGATATGGTCGTCATTTGATATGCTTGAATGCTATTATGAATTCACCTTAGTCGGTAAACCAGAGCGAAGACAAATGATCCAGTGACATGATAGGCTACTCTAATCCGAGTTTCCAAAGACCCCACTAAGTATATGAAGAAGTCTTGATATAGTGTAGAAAATGTATTCTACAAGCACCAAGAAAATCTGAGGTTGACAAGCACACAAATTGAGTTTATTTATATATTAGGGGGTGTAGAAAGGATTTGATTTTGACCAATTTGGTCTCGTGTGCTGTTACGGGTATATATATGATAGAAACGTTCTTGAGAGAGCCACAAAAATAACATACTAAAATAATACACCCACCAATGGCAGTTAAGGATTTTACGAGTGGGAAATGTACTTTCAAGGTCGTCTGAGCAGCTTATGCGCGAAAACACAAAAAAAATCCGAAATTAGGACCTTTATCAAGTGATTTTCGGTGGGATCGAACGTCCCCAATGTATTTCTACTTTCACACACACACACCCACACACTCTCTGTCTCTTTGTGTTTTGTTTTAGGCACGTCAAAATACCAAAGATGATGTTGCACCGGATATGGTACTACTTTATTTAAATACTTTATATTATTTAACACCATTTCTTCATTCATGGTTATTATTATCAATAATTAAACAAACAAATTCTGATGAAAATTTATGGTTGACTATGCGTCGTCATCTACTTCGCGCCTATCGTCGTAATTCAACTACTGAATTTGAAAATCTTTTAATACAAAATTTTACTACTAAAGGTAACAATTATTTATTAACTAATGTGTATATATGTTAATTAATTGTTTTAAGTGAATGATTGTATTTTTTCTTTTATTTCTGCTCACTATAATCGGTCAGTCATTTAAAACGTAGAACTGTGTACGTAGGTACATAAGTTCAAGTTGTCATATCGCATTAGCGCAGAGACGTGATTGTCAATTCAAATCCTATAGTGGTAGAGGTAGTAGAAGTATTAGCAGTAATCGAGGAGACTAGGGTTTGAAGATACTATCCAAGAAGTATTCTTTAGTGAGATAACTTTAGAAAGAGGAAGAAAGAAGTAATGAGGAATCCAGAAGTTTAGGATGGATGCATGCATCTGTGCCATGGCAAACGATTTCGAACCATGTCGTTCAAGATCTCTAACCATCGGTTACTATCATCTCGCAGACCCAAACCAGGTAGTCTACGCTTATTAACATGATTAAGTCCACTTGTTAGTGACTTCATGGATTTGTGTAATGTTTTTTTTGGTCACCACCGGCATTCTTCCAACCTACTCCTACACCACAAAACATCGCTCATGGGGGCAGTCGGTAGTTGGACATGCGCGACACATGTCCCAACCACTTCAACTGATGAAGTTTCACTACTTCATCAATTGAACTTCCATCCCTACCTAGTAATCGTTTCCTAATGGCAGCATTGCTTACTTGGTTGTCTCAGGATGCACGAACAATGCTTCGAAAACATCCATAATCGAATACTAATAGCTTACGAATGTCCTCCACTCTTACCGGTCATGTTTTGTATCCATAAAGGAGAACGGAGTGAACTGCTGCTCAGTAGACTCGATCTTTAGTTAGCAAACGGATATCTCGCCTACGATATAAATGACGCAAGCTGGCGAAAGCTAATCGACCCTTTTGTATCCGTGCTGAGATTTCATCAGTCACCGGGCCATCAGCACTGATGAAACTCCCAAGATAAGTGAAGCGGTCTACACTTTCGACTACTTCACTCCCTATCACTAGTTCAGGTACCGTCGCAAGCCACTCTCGAAGCAACATCATAAATAACATTGAACCTAGCTTACTCGATTATGGCTCACTTGAACTGTAATTCTTAGATTTTGTCTTGGTGAAATATTAGTTTTTACGCTAACAATTCGGTTTCAGTAATTTAAAGTACTCTGTATTTTTAGCATTGAGAAAGAAGTGTAAATAGAAGTCGTTAATTAATGTAGTATACTATCGCTGATATAATCGCATTTGCGTATAAAATGAAACAAGTCAAATACAAGAGCAGTATCGTCGGATACATTGATTTCATACATCCATACATACATACATACATACATACATACATACATACATACATACATACATACATCAATGTAAAGACAAAAAGCTAAGAGGAAATACGTATCTACAAAATTTCATCAGCCCTCATATAACTTGAAGTCTACAATGTATAGTGCCATCAAAATGACACATCTGATAAGATAAGAAGTTCACACACACATCCACACAAGACCTATGAGCGCAGAATGATAAGGACTTGAATAAAAAAACACATCTGTTGAAAGCCGAAATCATTTATGAAGAGGGAAAAGTTATTAGAATAATAAAAGTAACTCATTAGTCATATGCTGCTTCAGTTATTAATGTTTGTCCAAAAGCTCAAATGAGTTGTTACACAGATAATCTTACTAGTATGAATATTTATGATCAAGCGTAAATCACTACTTATCACATCGTAACAGGACTGATATGGTTCAGTGCAAAAAAGATGACATATTTGCAGAGGACAGCTTATTTAGGCAAGCGAGAAAAAAAACATTAAGGCACGTAATTCGTTTCACTAACTTCGTCATCGAGTTCTTCACCGGTTAAAATCGCATAAGGATTGTGTTATGTAGCGAAATGTTCAAAATAGATAATGCTAGCGAATATGGACCATGCCTGGAGCTCTTATGTGGTTACTGCCTTCTCCCGAGGAGGAGGGTTGGGGATAAAATTAGCGACCCCATCCCGTAGAAAATGCACTCGCTAAAAAAACGCTAACCAGAACAAGTAATTCAAACCATTTAAACTCTGCCATGCTAGTTGAAAGGTCTACATTCAGAAGAGTGATAACACCTCATGATGAAAGCTGAGTTACGTCGGAAGTCACGTGGCCGATACCCCTTCTGAAAATCAAAACAGTTGGTACTATAGGTACATGGAATGTTCGTACAGTAAAGTGAATATGCGAATGTTATATTCAAATATTCTCTGTTTTTGATTACTCTATAGGAATTCTTAAACATATTTATACACCGATAATAGATTCACTACAAATCCAAATACTGATTCTACTACCGTTTTCAAAATGTTTCATAAGACTTTTACTCTCAGCTGAGTTTCATATATACTTAAATTTACTCAACTCATTGTAATTAGTTAGCTTGTTTAAAATTAAACAACCGCTAAAAACTTGGCTGTACAATCATATATGCTTACTGGTGAATGAGTTCCATAATAGGCCGAAGCGACAGACCAGTACACTCAGGTTTTCAACGGTTGTCTGACTTAGATTAGTTCATAATACCCATAGAATTCAACAATCTCCACAACCCTATACTAATATATTACTATTGTCTACAATTTATTGGCTATAAATGTTGCTATTTTCTCATCACACAGAACATGAATCAGTCAAATCCTCACCCACTACTACTAATACTCCTCTAGCCAACATTACCAACCCTAACATCTCATTAAATTCTTCAATTGATGCTTCCATTATTCTTGGACAAGATAGTTTTGAATTATTATCAGAAATGATGAAATCTATGTGTAAAGCAGATGATTCAACGCCAACGCCAACGCCGCCAACATCATCAGCCAATCAAATTTTCAATGTAGAACAATCATTTCTATCTAGTCATTTATGTTCTATGGATAAATGGACAGCAAAACAATGGTTTGATAAATATTTAATCTGTAAACTAATTGATTTATTAGAACAAATACCATATTGTTGTTATAATAATAGTAGTGAACGTTGTTTACGAATGAAAGCATTTCTTGACTTGGATTATGATAATGGTTGTTTTGATGATGTCATCAAAGTGAGTATGATTAGTTTAAACTGTGTACCTTTTTTTTTAATCAGTGTTTATTATATATTAAAAGAGATGAGTTATGCAAGATGTTCACTTAATTCAAACAACAACAACAAGCTTGATTTCATTGCTTTACAGAAGTGTATCGATGATACTGCCAAGATATGTAAAGGTGTTAACGTCCTCCAGGGCATCTCCATCAAGAGTGATTTGGTTGGTACATGTTGTGTTGCACTATAACACTTACTTACTTACGCCTGTTACCCCCAAACGGAACATAGGCCGCCCACCAGTTTTCTCCAACCAACTCAGTCCTGGGCTTCCCTTTCCAGTTCTATCCAATTTTTCTTCATTCCTCTCATATCTTTCTCTATTTCTCGACGTAATGTGTTCAGTTGGCCTTCCTCTTTTCCTTTTGCCTTGAGGGTTCCATGTGAGGGCTTGTCTTGTGACGCAGTTAGGTGCTTTTCGTCATGTGTGTCCTATCCACTTCCACCACTTCTTCCTGATTTCCTCCTCCACTGGAATCTGGTTTGTTTTCTCCCACAGTTCGTTGTTGCTGATGGTGTCTGGCCAACGAATCCGAAGTATTTTGCGAAGACAGCTGTTAATAAACACTTGTATCTTCTGGATGATGGCTTTCGTAGTTCTCCATGTTTCCGCTCCATACAGTAGAACTGCCTTGATATTTGTATTGAATATCCTGATTTTGGTTTTGGTTGAAAGTTGTTTGGAGTTGCAGATATTTTTCAACTGTAGAAATGCAGCTCTTTCTCTTCCAATCCGTGCCCTCACATCTGCATCGGATCCACCTTTATTGTCGATGATGCTGCCCAGATATGTAAAGGTGTTAACGTCCTCCAAAGCATCTCCATCAAGAGTGATTTGGTTGGTGCATGTTGTGTTGCACTATAATACGCCTAACCATATAGATATTTTTATATGTATCCGTTACCTGTGTGACTATCTAACTGATTGTCTAGAGCGTCAACCTATCATTGTTATATTCTACTAATCGTTTTCCTTCTTTTTATCTTGAAATAAAAAATTTACAGACGAAAAACGTTAGTAAGATTTTCCTTAAATCATTTAAATATCCAACTTTAGTGGATTTATTATTGTCACTCGTTGACGTGATGGTCGTATATTTTTGATGCATTGTGCACTGACTGATATTTATGCATTTTCGAGATGTAGAGTTATCAACTAGAACTGAATAATCATCTAATGTTCCTTAATTCCCAATAGTTACGTAATTAATATCAATTTATGACAAAAAGTATTGTTTAAAAGTAGTTATAACTATTTACTGTTTGTAATGAATTACTGTTCCCCCTAATGGATCATAGACAGCCGACCAGTATTCTCCAACCTACTTTGACCTGGGCCTCTTCCCATTTCCGCCAGATTTTTGTTCATGCTTCTCATGTCTTTCTCCATTTTTCGATGTAATGTGTTCCTTGGCCTCCCTCTTTTCCTTTAACCTTGAGGGTTTCAAGTGAGGGCTTGTCTTGTGACGCAGTCATATACTTTCCTCAATGTGTATCCTATCCACTTCCAGCACCTCCTCCTGATTTCTTCCTCCACTGGAATCTGGCTTTTTCTTTCCCACAATAGGTTGTTGCTGATGGTGTTCTGGCCAACGAATCCGAAGTACTTTGTGTAGACAACTGTTAATGAATACTTGTATCTTTTGGACGATGATTTTGTAGTCCTGCAAGTTTCCTCTCCATACAGTAGTACTATCTTGACATTTATATTGAAAATTGTGATG